>CATIWC010000284.1:0-354695 GCA_948472305.1 Vicia faba
TATCTATCTATCTATCTATCTATCTATCTATCTATCTATCTATCTATCTATCTATCTATCTATCTATCTATCTATCTATCTATCTATCTATCTATCTATCTATCTATCTATCTATCTATCTATCTATCTATCTATCTATCTATCTATCTATCTATCTATCTATCTATCTATCTATCTATCTATCTATCTATCTATCTATCTATCTATCTATCTATCTATCTATCTATCTATCTATCTATCTATCTATCTATCTATCTATCTATCTATCTATCTATCTATCTATCTATCTATCTATCTATCTATCTGTCTATCTGTCTATCTGTCTATCTGTCTATCTGTCTATCTGTCTATCTGTCTATCTGTCTATCTGTCTATCTGTCTATCTGTCTATCTGTCTATCTGTCTATCTGTCTATCTGTCTATCTGTCTATCTGTCTATCTGTCTATCTGTCTATCTGTCTATCTGTCTATCTGTCTATCTGTCTATCTGTCTATCTGTCTATCTGTCTATCTGTCTATCTGTCTATCTGTCTATCTGTCTATCTGTCTATCTGTCTATCTGTCTATCTGTCTATCTGTCTATCTGTCTATCTGTCTATCTGTCTATCTGTCTATCTGTCTATCTGTCTATCTGTCTATCTGTCTATCTGTCTATCTGTCTATCTGTCTATCTGTCTATCTATCTATCTATCTGTCTATCTGTCTATCTGTCTATCTGTCTATCTGTCTATCTGTCTATCTGTCTATCTGTCTATCTGTCTATCTGTCTATCTGTCTATCTATCTATCTGTCTATCTGTCTATCTGTCTATCTGTCTATCTGTCTATCTGTCTATCTATCTATCTATCTATCTATCTATCTATCTATCTATCTATCTATCTATCTATCTATCTATCTATCTATCTATCTATCTATCTATCTATCTATCTATCTATCTATCTATCTATCTATCTATCTATCTATCTATCTATCTATCTATCTATCTATCTATCTATCTATCTATCTATCTATCTATCTATCTATCTATCTATCTATCTATCTATCTATCTATCTATCTATCTATCTATCTATCTATCTATCTATCTATCTATCTATCTATCTATCTATCTATCTATCTATCTATCTATCTGTCTATCTGTCTATCTGTCTATCTATCTGTCTATCTATCTGTCTATCTGTCTATCTATCTATCTATCTATCTCGCTTGATCTCTTTTATATTTTATTAGCAATTTATTATACTCTTGATTGTGCAAATTGATTAGGTCAGAAATATTCTTTGAAAGTTTAAATCACTTTGTTGTTGTTTTTACAATTCCTTTGACTGTAAGAGGTTTTAGCATCGACAAAATTCAAAGGAAATTCTGGAAAATCAAAGAGAATACTAAGTGTTTGATAAATTATCTAAATAAGTGTTACCTTTAATTTCATTAGAAATAGGTTACTTGATTGATTGTATTCAAATCAATGATTGAGAATTTCCTGTTTTGCCCACTTAACGTCTTTACTTAAATTGAATTTATTGAATGCATATCTGAGCTCCAATAATCGTGTATGTTTAAACGGCTTCTATTAAGGACACAACTTCCTATAACTATTGTTTTTAACTTGATTTAGAAACTATTTTAAAACTTAATTTTGAATTAGGTATCTATTCATCCCCTCTAGATAACTTGTCGTCATCTAGCAAGTGTAATCAAGAACCCTATTCATTTCTTGTGCTTGCAATACACTTTTTAGAAAATGGCAAATGCACCTAAAGGGGAGTATAATAGAGCTCCGTATTCACCGGTGAAAATTATGGTTATTGGAAGGCTTGTATGCGCATTTATATCAATTCTTATAATAAAGCTGTATGGGATGTCATCAAAAATGGTCCAAACGTAATTACCGAGGATGTTGATGGTGTCATCGTACCCAAACCGGAAGCACGGTGGAGTAAAGATGAAAAGGAATTGTGGGGTTACGATTGGAAGGCATGAAATATTCTCATGTCCTCCGTTGGAGTGGATGAGTTTTATCGTATCTCTTATTGTGAAACCACAAAAGCTATGTTGAACACATTGGAAGTTGCCCATGTGGGAACCAATGAAGTTAAACAAGCTAGAGTAAATATATTGAATCAAGAGTTCAAGCTCTTTCGCATGAAGCATGGTGAAACCATTGCAGATATGCAAAAAAGATTTTCTCATATCATTAATCGTTTGAATACGCCTGGGAAACCGATTCCCAATGAAATTGTTACTAACAAAATTTTGAAATGTCTTACTAGGGATTGGAAACCAAAGATCACCATGATCAAGGAAGCCAACAATCTTACTACATTTGACCTTACTATATTGTTTGGTAAGCTTGAAGAACGTGAACAAGAAATCACTTTCTTAGAAAAATATGAGAAGAAACATGAGAAGAAGCTGAAGAAAGAAAAAGGAAAAGAAAAGGAGGTTGAAAAGAAGTTCATTGCTCTAAAGACTTCTTGTTCCAAGTTCTCAACAAACGAGCAAAGTGATATTGACGATAATGATAATGAAAAGTCGGCTGATGAAGAAGAAATGAGACTATTTTTAAAAAGGTACAATAGATACATGAGAAAGAATGGAGTAAGCCACTTCGACAAAAATATCACAAGGTATATGGGACAATCCTCATCTTCAAAAGAAGGAGACAACAACAAAATAAGTTCTAAAGGTATATGCTACAATTATGGAAAGTCGAGACATTATAGGCCAGAGTGTCCATCTCTTGAAAAAGACAAAGAGAAAGGAAAAAAAATACAAATTCTAGAAAGCATATAAGAGCTTATGTGACTTAGGGTAGTGATTATGAGTGCTCAAGGGATGAAGACTCTAGTGATAATGAAGAAAAACCATCCAATAAAAAGAAGTGAAAATAGGTCAAACCATCCAAGTATGATGAAGTTTGTCTCTCTCCTTATTATCATGAAAAGAAGAAAAATAAAGCTAAATCCTCAATGTGCAATGAAGTATGTCTCTCGGCTCATTACCTTGAAGATAAGAAAAAGGTTTTAAGTCCTTCTAAACATGTTTATAATAATAACTTGTCTCATTCCGATTTATTGAATACTTTTAAAATCTACATAAAGAAGCTATAGAATCTTTCAAAAAAATTACTTCAAACAAAAAGATTATCTCTTATATGGAAGCTAAGGTTGATGATATCAATAATAAAATGGAAGCTCTAAAATGTTTTATGATAGATATTCAAAAAGAAAAAGAAGGAGATGAAAAACTCTCTTGGTTTAACTGCTTTGGTTGTGATACTTACTATATATTGGCAAAAAGAGGTTAGATCTCTAAAGGTCAAACTTGACAAGGCTCTAAAACTAAATGTAACCTTTTCCATTGATACTTCAAAGCACAAATTAACTACTCATTATCCTTATAGGAGGTATGAATATGTTGAGAAAGTATCAAAAGATAAGAGTTTATCTCATCCTAACTTGACTTATCACTATTGTTGTGTAAAAGGTCATATCATGGCTAAGTGCAGACTTAGGAAGTTTGTAGTTCCTAAGGGAATTTATCAATGGTTACCAAAACACAACCATGGTGTTATTTACCATCAAGGACCCAATAAAAATTGTGTACTGTCATAACCCAAATTTGTCCGTCTCATTTTTCTTAGAGTCAAGATAATTCAAAACAATTTCTTTAAGTTTATTTCATTATTTTCCTTTTTCAAATACTAACATTAGCCTTTTTAAATAACTTGTTTAAATTATTTGTTTAGGTTAAAATAAGTTTATTTTTACGAATCTAAGTTCATTTATATAATTGTTTGTTTTAAATTATTTATTTTTTAAAATGAAAAATATGCCACTTTCATATACTGTTTAATTTCATTTAAATTTGAATAAATAATATAGCATAGTTAGTAAAGAGACATGTATAGGTATAAGGGGTTTAATTATAAGGTTGTGAGTTCAAGTTCCATTACACTACTTTTGGTATTTATTTTCTTTTGTGAGTTTTTCAATAAAAAAGGATAAAAAAGTCATTTTTAATTATTTTATTATTAGTTTCGTTTTCGATTTTAGGTGTATTTTAAAATTAATTTTTTATTTTTTAAATAATTGATTTTATGTACTTAATAGTCAAGATGTAAAAAAATAAATAAAATCTATCAAAACCAAATCATTGTCAATAACAAATCAATAACAATAATGGAAAAAGTCACAAAAGTGTCTAGGTTCATAGTCTTATCCTCTAAATTTCAATCAAGTCTCAATCTCTAAAAATCTTGCCTAAAATAGATAGATCAAACTTAATTGCAAACCCTATAATCCATCTATAAATAGATCCAATTTTTTACACTTTAGATCATCAGCAATTCATCCACAATTCACTAAAGTCAGTCTCAAAAATTATCGCCTTCATATTGATGAAGAACAACAACAACTAAAACCTCGAAACCTCCATCAATAAGTGCACGAATAAAATATTTGAAGAGAAAATCAAAATAAAAAAAACTTAAAAAAAGAAGGAGGGAATAACTTAATTTGATCACGGCACCTCAGATTATTACCGACGTTCTTCCATATTCTTAATTAATATTTATTTGTTATTGATTTGTTATGTATAATTGGTGTTTTATAGGTTCATGATATTCATGCATGATAGATTTGTTGAGTCACTTTTTCTTTATTTAAAAAATGATTGTTTATTTCTTTTTTCTAAAAAGAAACTATTATAATATATGTTACATGAATATAGGGGTTGAGTTACACTACTCTTTGCTTACTACTAATTTAATTTTAATATCTTTTAACTTGTTAGTTTATCTACTTATTTAGTTATTTTTTATTTTTGTTAGCTCTTGATTGATTTAATAATCCTATTGTTATTAGGCTAAGTTTATATGATTTTTATCATCATTAGCTTTGCTGTTAACTAATTTAGGTTATTTAAGCCTTTATAAAGAATATCCGAGAATTACAAAAATTTGTTTTTTTTTTCTTTCTAAAATAAGTTAGTCTTTGTTAGATAAATTAAATCAGTTAGTTTATACACATTTATTCTAATTTCCATTGTTATTTTAGATAATCACTAACATGTATATAAATCATTTTTTTAATCAAATTGATTGGATGCTCTCATGCAAATCTCTAATTCAATTTAGCACCATATTTTCTAATAACACTTTAATGGGTTAGTTTAATTAGGCATAGTATAAAAATACTAAATAAGTATATTTTATTTATTTTGTTAGGTTATTAATCAATAAAAATATAAAAATCCCAAAAAATAGGTAATTAGTTTAATTAGGTTAATTAAATAATTAAATTTATACATAATTTCTAAACTTTCCATTTTTTAATTTAGTTTTTTTCCTATGTTAATAATGTGTAATTATAATTAAGGTTTTAGTTACTTTTGAACGTTCCCTCACTAACTATTATTAATATACTTCCAATTTTATATTAGCTCTCCTATAGTTTTTAATATTTTTGAATTTATTTAATTTAATTAATTAATTTAGTTCAATTAGTCTTTAATTATATTAATTTTAATTTTTTATACAAATAATAGAATATACATCTTTGAATAATTAGTAGGTTGGCTTAACGCCATACCAATTAATTATACAAAATCAAATAATTAAAATTCACCAACACATCAAATCAATTTCTTCGCCCAACACAATTCAATTCTAATAAAGATCAACTATTTATCATTCATTAATTTAAAATATCTAACCAAGTCAAATTTTTATTTTTCTACTAACTGAACAAAAATCTCAAGAACATTTTTAAAAAAGGATTAAATAACATTGCATTCAAACTTAACTGCGAGCTAGTCTATAATCACTCATTTTTTCAAACCCATAATAGGCTCAAGGATAAATCGAAAGCAATGCTACACGATCCTATGAAAAGCACTAACCAAACACATATGAACTATGAATTTGGACTCCGATTCATCACAAAAAGATATGTAGGCACGCAGTTAAAATCAAGGCGAGTCCCATAACTAAAAAATTAAATATTTCCTTAAACACATGGAAACAACACAATAGGAAATTCCCGATTTACCCTGAAACCTAGAAGTGGAGCCCATTGAAAACAAGGAAGATGAAGAGTGCCTAACATCTTCCCTTCTTCAAACCAAATTACAAATCTAGAATCTCTAAACAATTATGGTTATCCATTCTTTCCCATTCTTAAGACAAAAATTAATGGTGGTGACTCATTATTTTTTGTCGGTTACGACAACTGGCGACTCTGCTGAAGACCCCTTTAATTAGAGTTTACCCTACCTTTAGGTCTAGAATTTTCGGGTTTTATTTACTTTGTGTTATTTCCTTATTTATTTTGAGTTTATTTACTATATTGTTTATTTTCTCTTGTTATCATATTTTCATATATTATTGGTGGACTTTGTTTCATTTAAAAAAACCTTAGAAGAAGGATTGTCAATTGGTTAATGGGCTTTAACATTCCTATGAGTTTTTGTGACGACTTTGCTTAGAGTAGGTCAAATTTTGAGAAATATCTTTTAGAGGGCTAGACTCTCTTGGAGGTAGGACTTTGAGATTTAACCAATGACTCTTTGTATAACCCAAAATAAAATCTCATGGTGAGACCTTGTATGACCTATGAGATGAAAGTCTCGGTCTATAAAAAGAATCCACTTAAGGGAGGCCCTTGTGCCTTTTCCCTATAGTGTTATCCATGATACCCTTAAGAAAACCACCTTTGGATTGGGTAGAATAAACTTAGAAACTTCTGTAGGAGTCCTCATGTAGGTTGTTATATTAAACATCTTGTTCTTCATGGGGAATCTTTCCGGGAAGGACATCTTGTCACTATCTCTAAACCCGCAAGGGTTACCTTCGATCTATTACTTATAAGGGTTCCCTTTTGTCTGTTACAATCCTACACACGTAAGGATTACCTTCTGTCTATTACTATCATCTAAACCCGCAAGAGTTACCTTTTGTCTACTACAATCACCAACCTGTAAGGTTTTCTTTGGTTTATCCTAATCTCTAGCCAGTAGAGATTTTCTTTTGAAAATCTTAATCCCTAGCCTGTAGGGTTTTCTTTTGGTTTATCATAATCTCTAACCAATATGGATTTTCTTTTGAAAATCTTAATCCCTAGCATGTAGGATTGTCTTTTGTAGGTCACAATCCCTAGCCCGTAGGGATTCCCTTTTAACTGTCACCCATTAGGGTTTTGTCCTTAGGTTTATCTTTACTCTAAGTTCGCATTGCATTGTATCTCCATGAAATTTTTAGCATATCCTAAAAACAAAAACATTTTTGCATACCCATGCATTTTCATACATCCCATACATACCTTTATACATTTGCATATCATTTCCACCTTCTCCCTTATCCAACTATTGTTCATGCTAGCTGATTTCCTGAGACTCATAAATAAATTTAAGAGAGTCCTCAACTATGGAAGGAGGAGATTCACCATTTAAGATTCAAATGATCTTGGCCCTACAAGTCCAATTGAGGAGAGAAGACAACCCTTCTCCATACAATCCAAAAGGCCTACCCATCACCTCAAAATGCCAATACCATGGGTGATCCCCCCACACCAAGAACAACAATATCAATAATTGCACTATCAACAAAATATAAGACAAGGGTCGCCCCTAACTATGACTAGTGCAAGATCATCAAGGAGATATCCTAAAATCAAGTGGATCAACAAAGAAGCTCATCCCTAGATGATTAGGTCTTTATAATTTCAATTTGTAATTTCATTGGTGCTAAGTTGTATTTGCTATAAACTTTGTACCTTTTGATTAGTGATTCTAATAAAATGAGCATCATGTTTTCAAAAAAAATCCATTCGTTTCACTCTCCATATCAATAAATATCAATTGTTTTCCATTTTTACACTTCTCTTTCATTTCTCTTTTTTGAACATTAATAAACTTGAGGGAGAATGATGTAAATATAAATAACTGAATTTGCTAATGTATGCTTTCGATAGTAAGACCGAGATGACGATGTAAGACATTGTTTCACTTCCTAAACAGTGGTGATATAAGGAGTTAATCCATAGTCAACCTCCCTTAAGCCAGAAGTTGGAGTTCTTTCTATTTAAAAACCCCTTAGTTTTAACCAGGGGCAGGGTAGATTATAATTAATTCAACGATGAATTCAAATCTCAAGAGAACCAACCCATCTAAGCAAAAGGTTCAAGCACATCTTATTCCTTGCGTGCAACATCCAAGATTGAGGAAGCAATAAAGATAAAGCTCACAACATCTTCTTCTTCATATACATCATCCAAGATCAAGGAAACCATGAAGATGAAGCTCACAAAGTCAATATGGCAGTCACAACATTCATGAATCAAAGTAAAAAGCAAAATCTCAAGATTTATTTCCAAAAAAAGGACCCTCAAAGTCAAAAAGAAAAAAACCCAAAAAAAGTTGACTTATGTAAAAGTTAGGGCATCCCGATGGATCAAAAAATTCAAAAGAATTGGTCCATGCAAAAATAAGGGATTGAAAAAAATGGAAACAAGCTTGTAAACAAAAGCTTGTGACTACCACCTCAAAAATCATCAAAGCTTTTCATCAAGTGCTTGAACCTTGTCAATGCTTCTCATCATTACTACGACTGCGAAAGTTCTCTTGCAGGTTGAACACATATGTTGAGCTAATTGAACTTAGAAATGGATAACATCAAGGAGAATGGGGTGGGTTAAAATAAAAATTTGAGCTTTATATCTTTTGTTTCTTAAACCGTGAACCAGGTCACGTTACAACCTTCAAAAGTCCTAATTGAAGCTAGGTTCACTATGAAAGCATACTTAACAAGATTTGTGTTAAACTGACTACTAATATTTGTTAATTCATTGCTAATCACATGGCTTATTAACATCTTCATCCGTACTCATCCATGGTACACCGTATCTATTTCCCATATCTCTAATCATCCATTTCTATTCCATAAAAAATTTCGATTTCAAAACTTGCATGAGCATTACATCAAAATTAATTTTCAAAAGGTACAATTTTCTTACAAACCAATACTTAGCATCAAGGAAATATCAAGAACGATCTGGTCAAAGGCAACATTTCAAGACTCTTCTAATAAGAGGCAAAGTACCTAGGTATCCTACCACTTCGAAGGGGAAAATCCTTATAGTTAGGGGCATATCACATGGAGATCCTATTGACTAGGGAGAATCATTCTAAGATATGGTCAACTTGGGTCATATCTCAAAGCACCAGACAATCAGGGGTATACCATTCGAAGATCAAAATGTTAGGGCAATATATATCAAGTTTATATCATAGATGGAAAGATCCAAGTTCCTTAGCAGGACACTCCTTTAACACCTAAAGATAGGAGCATGCCTTTCAAAATTCAAACATTGGGGCAGAACGCTGCAAGGCTCGATCAAAAGAAATTGATTCAAAAATAGTTCATCAAGGGAAAATCATCCCAAGAGTCAATTAATAAAGGGCACGTGGTTTCAAGGTTCAAAATAGGTGGGCCATCCATCTCAAGTGTACGGTATGGCCAAACTACTTCAAACTCATATCAAGGATAATCTTTGTAAAAATCCAACAAAATGGGGAAAGGCATACCACGAAGGGGAAAAATATCCTCCTACATTCATGATCCCTAGTGAAGCTCTCTCCTACAATAACAATCTTCGAGTTCTAAATGAGTATCAGAAAATCATGCTAGCATAACACCTTACTATCGTGTTACAAGCAGCCTTGTTACATAAAGAACATTTTTACGCCTTAAACGTCCACAACCCTCCATAGGGGCACCATTCAAAAAATCCAACTCATCCTAAGTCATTGTCATGCATTCATTAGGTCGCTTCGCTCTAGCATCGAATCATACATATCATCTCATCCATCTAGCATACTCTTGTATCAAGAATATAACATCTACCAAAATCCAATTACTCATTGACATTTCCAACATCCATTGATACATGTCCAAGTTACTCATTGCATGCATTGGCCAATCATTACATTTCATGCATCAATCAAAATACTCATTATACTTCATACATTAAAAAAAGGAGAAAAAAAAACAAATCTCGATCATTTATCATACATAACACGAGTCATGTGTGACGCTTTCCCTCATTCTTCAAGACTAACAATCGTCAACACTATGTCATTCAAGTCATTTTAAAGCCCAGTCCCATTTGGAAAATCATTTCAAAGCCCAGTTCTCGTCTGGAAAATCCTTTCAAAGCTCAGTTCTCGTCTGGCATACCATTTCAAAGCCCAGTTTCTGTCTAGCGCATTATCATTTTCACCAGTTCCCGTATGGTAGTCAGTTCTCGTCTGACACATTATCATTTTCACTAGTTTCCATCTGGTAGTCAGTTCCCGCCTAACACATTATCATTTTCACCAGTTCTCGTCTGGTAGTCAGTTCCCGTCTAGCATATTATCATTTTCACCAGTTCCCATCTGGTAGTCAGTTTCCGTCTGACACATTATCATTTTCACCAATTCTCCTTTGGTAGTCAGTTTCCATCTGACACATTATCATATTCACCAGTTCTCGTATGGTAGTTAGTTCCCATCTGACACATCATCATTTTCACTAATTCTTATTTGGTAGTCAGTTATCGTTTGACATATTATCATTTTCACCAGTTCCCTCTGGTAGTCAGTTCTCGCCTGTCGCATTATCATTTTCATCATCTCCCGTTGGGTTGTCAGTTCTTGTCTGACAGTTAAGTCAAAACCAATTCTCATCTAGTAGCCTACCTTTAAGTCAGCAGTTCAACTTCATATAACATGTGCATTGCATTTATCAATCATCGCATAAGTCATCGTCATTCATTAATCATGTCATTTCACTTATAATATTATCATGGTCATATCAAGCACACATTACAAAAACATACCATGAATTAACATATACATCAACCATAACCATATCAAATTATCAAAATTATTCATAACATTTGGTGCACCTCACATACGAGACAAACATCAAAAAGCATTTTGGTTAGAAAAATGTCAAAAGAAATCCACGCATGCGCCTACGCCTACGCCTGCGATACAATTATCTATATCACATTGACATTGTTCACCATAGTATATAAAAATACAAATCAACTTGGAGATACCACAACAAGGCAACAGACAATGTTGGGAAGTCACTGACTAAAAGAACCCAATGGCTTAAAAGGAGAGAACTATACAAAATATTCATAAACACTTGGTGCATATACATGCAAAACACATGCCAATAACTTTGGGCATCATAAGCATATCAATAATTTTCATTGGCCATCATACATATACATATCAATTATGCATTGCATTTCAAACGCCATAGGCCAAGACTATTGTGAAATATCTCAAAGCCTATCATCAACTAAGTTACATGTACGAATCAAACATTCAAATCTTAGATTTTACACTATTACAAATAACAATCTCAGTTAAGAACAGATATAACCATTAGAGGTACTACACATCAAATTACACTAGGTAGTATACATATGATTCATATCTGTAACCTAGTCATATTTTAACTGTCAAACTTTTTTTCAATTTTTGAATCTTTTAACTATCAAATTATCAAAATTCAATTTTTAAGATGCAAATTCGAAATTTTTAAGCTGTCAAATTCAATTTTTTGAATTCAAAAATTTCAAATTATCAAATTCAATTTTTTGAATTCAAAATTTTCAACTTCAAACTTTTCAAATGGTCAAATTCAAAAATTTTCAAGTTCAAACTTTTCAAATGATCAAATTCGAATTTTTCAAACTCAAACTGTTCAAATTCAAATTGAAAATATCAAATTTCAAATCAGCATTATTCATCCCCTAGGTTGTGATAAAAATGCAAAATCTACGATACAACTTACTTTGTTAGTCTCGAAGTTTTAGTAAGTTATTTTTCAAAGATCGTATTATCTACCCCCCTAGGTTGTGGTAGATGTGCGAAAAATCGGTGATATAATTCATTGTGTTAGTCTCGAAGCGACAATGAAACTTGTGTTATTTATCCCATAGGTTGTGGTAAATATAAAATCTACAGTATAGCTTACTATGTTAGTCTCGAAACTTTAGTAAGTTATTTTTCAAAACTCGTATTATTTACCCCCTAGGTTATGGTAGATGTGCGAAAAATCTACGATATAACTTGTTGCATTAGTCACAAAGCAGCAATAAGTTACTTATTTTCAAACTTTGCATTATTTATCTCATAGGTTGTGGTAAATATGCAATAACTGCGATATAACTTGATGCGTTATTCTCGAAGCAGCAATAAGTTATTTATTTTCAAACTCTGCATTATTTATCCCCTAGGTTGTGATAATTATGTGAAATCTATGATATAGCTTATTTTATTAGTCTCGAAACAACAATAAGTTATCTATTTTCAAAATCACGTTATTTACCCCCTAGGTTGTGGTAAATACACGAAATCTACAATTACTGTTATTTACTTTGTTATTTAAACTATTTTTCAAAATATTTTCAAGTCTTTGGTCAAATTTTAGGGTCTTCCATTATTTAATAACTTTTCAATTCGAATGAGCGTGAACTTCGCATTCTCGCTCCATTCAATCAAAACGTAATTAAATGGGGGCAACTATCATAACCCAAATTTGTCCGTCTCATTTTTCTTACGGTCAAGATAATTCAAAATAATTTTTTTAAGTTTATTTCATTAATTTCCTTTTTCAAATACTAACATTAGCTTTTTTAAATAACTTTTTAAAATTATTTGTGTAGATTAAAATAAGTTTATTTTTACTAATCTAAGTTCATTTATATAATTGTTTGTTTTAAATTATTTGTTTTTTAAAATAACAAAAAATATGCCACTTTCATATATTTTTAAATTTCATTTAAATTCAAATAAATAATATAGCATAGTTGGTAAGGAGACACGTATATGTATAAGGGGTTTAAGTATAAAGTTGTGAGTTCAAGTTCAATTGCACTATTTTTCGTATTTGTTTTCTTTTCTGAGTTTCTCAATAAAAAAGGATAAAAAAGTTAATTTTTAATTATTTTATTATTAGTTTTTTTATTTTCCATTTTAGGTGTATTTTAAAATTAATTTTTTATTTTTTTAAATCATTGATTTTATGTACTTAATAATGGAGATGCAAAAAATAAATAAAACCTATCTGAATAAAATCATTGTCAATCACAAATCAATCACAATATTAGAAAAAGTCACAAAAGTGTCTAGGTTCATAGTCTTGTCCTCCAAGCTTCAATCAAGTCTCAACCTCTAAAAATATTGCCTAAAGTAGATGGATCAAACTTAATTACAAACCCTAGAATCCATCTATAAATAGAGCCAATTTTTTTATACTTTAGATCATCAACAATTCATCCACAATTCAGTAAAGTCAGTCTTAAAAATTATCGCTTTTCATATTGAAGAACAACAACAATTAAAACCCTCAAACCTCCATCCGTAAGTGCACGAATAAAATATTTGAAGAGAAAATCAAAATAACAAAGTTTAAAGAAGGAAGGAGAAACAACTTAATTTGGTCACAACACCTCAAATCGGTATCGACGTTCCTCCATATTCTTGATTAATGTTTGTTTGTTATTCATTTGTTATGTATAATTGGTGTTTTATAGATACATGATATTTCATCCATAATAGATTTATTGAGTCACTTTTTCTTTATTTACAAAAAAAGATTGTTTATTTCTTTTTCCAAAAAAAACTATTATAATACATGTTACATGAATATAGGGGTTGGGCTACACTACTCTTTGCTTACTATTAATTTAATTTTAGTATCTTTTGACTTCTTAATTTATCTATTTATTTACCTTTTTAAATTTTTTTTTAAAATTTTTGTTAGTTCTTAATTGATTTAATAATTCTATTGTTATTAGACTACGTTTATAGGGTTTTTATCATCATTAGATTTGTTGTTAACTAATTTAGATTATTTAAGCCTTTACAAAGAATACCAAAAATTACAAAAACTTGTTTTTTTATTTCTAAAATAGATTAATTTTTATTAGATAAATTAAATTAATTAGTATATACACATTTATTCTAATTCCCTTTGTTATTTTAGATAATCACTAACATGTATATAAATTATTTTTTAATCAAATTGATTGGGCGCTCTCTCATGCAAATCTTTAATTCAATTTAGCACCCCTATTTCTAATAAGGCTTCAATGAGTTAGTTTAATTAGGCATAGTATAAAAAATACCAAATAAGTATCTTTTATTTATTTTGTTAGTTTACTGATTATAAAAATTCTAAAAAATAGTTAATTAGTTTAATTAAGTTAATTAAATAGTTAGACGTGTACATAATTTCTAAACTTTCCATTTTTTAATTTAGTTTTTTCTTTGTTAATAATGTGTAATTATCATTAAGGTTTTAGTTACTTTTGGACGTTGCCTCACTAACTATTATTAATATACTTCCAATTTTATATTAGTTCTCCTATAGTTTTTAATATTTTTGAATTCATTTAATTTAATTAATCTATTTAGTTCAATTAGTCTTTAATTAGATTACGGGTGATGAGGAGTGTCTAACACCTTTCTTTCTTCTAACCAATTCGCGAATCTATAATCTCTAAACAATTATAGTTATCTATTCTTTCCCGTCCTTAGGATAAAAAATAGTGGTAGCGACTCGTTATTTTTGCCAGTTATGACAAGTATCTATTTCATCTTGTTAATTTTGTAGGAAGTGTGTCTTGGCCTACAAAGAGAGTATGAAATTCGTTTATAGAAGCTCACGGTACATTGTTGTACCCCAAAATTTTCCCTCCCATTATTCAAGAACATTCTCCTAGGGTTCTCAAATTCTCAAGGTTGCTCAAGAATTGATTAGAGAAATTCTCCTCTTAAGCAATTAACCTACAACTAGGGTTTTGTATTTCTTAAGGAATATTGGGTTTCTAATGCCTCAAGTGGGTTTCATAGTTTCTCATATGTCTCAAAGAATCCTCATGGCAAGTTTCAAGCCCTGCATCACAAGTTTTCTCAATCAATTGTTCAGATGATTGAAAATCAACTGTATTGGATAAAATGTCAATTATGGTCAACATATAGTCAACTTTAAAGATTTTTGGTCAACATCAAGGTTTTGAATTAATATTTATCATTTGATCAATGTTTAATCATGATTCATCAAGAAAAGTCTCAAATCATCAAAAGTCAAAAGTTGTCAAATTAGGGTTTTCTTAAGGAGAAGTCAACTGAACTTTGACCAAGCATATCTTCCACATGCTTCATTATATTTTCCTCAACCAAATCTTATTTTGAAGGAAATTCAATTTTATACAACTTTTTCTCTCTAAGCTCAAGTCCAAAAAATGCTTCATTTGAGAGATATGGACCAATACATTATAGGTCATTTCAAAAGTCAACAAAAAGACACTTTTTGTCAAGGCAAATTACACCAAGATAAAGTCTTCAAATGTAAAAATGATCAAAATAAGGATTGTAGAGGACATATTTAGCTTTCCCAAAAGTTAAATATCACCTTTAAATATTGAAAATTGAGAGAGCTATGACCAGTGCAAGTTGAGAAATTTTGAGCAAATGCATGAAGCTCAAATTTAGCAAACTTAAACTTTTGGGCTAATGGGCTATTGTTTCAAAGTCCATACGTGTTTTACAGCTTATAATGAACCTTAGATCTACTTCATGCACCCCTTGAACTATTTATTTTATTTATTTTGATTTTTATTAATTTAAAGTCAAAATTAAATAAAATAAAACAAGGCTTTTCATACAAAGTACAAACCCATGTTTATTTGACCTAAATTCAAGCTATATATTCACTTCAATTCAGACATGAGAAGAGGAAGAAAACCTTGTGCAAGAAACTTCCAAAAATTCAAAAAATTACTCAAAAGTAGGGCAACCTTAGAACCCTATTTTCAGCCACCTTCAACACATAACAAAACTTCCATTCACTTTCAGGAAGATTATAGGTTAAGGTTGGATCGTTTTCAACGATCCAAAAGGCTGGAAACACCACTGCATACATCACCGATTTACCTTATTGAAAGAATTTTTTATTTTTGCTTCCTTTAAGTTTTAACGCATACTAACGTTATTAATGTGATCCTGAGGTTCAATGATGTTGGAATAACCCATCGTGGGAGTCCCATGATGGCTGGATAGTGCATAGCCATGTTAATACCGATTTAATCTATTTTTACTATAGCTCTCATACTAGCGCGATTCAATCCAAGATAAGGGTCCCATTGAATTCGTAGGCCTTGATTTAGGGGAGTAGGGTCCCTCTGGACTTCTAATATTTTTTATTTTTTGCAGGAACAAAAGAGACTTACCGGAGAAGACGACCAGAGCTAGGGCTCCGACGCCTCTCCGATTCATGTAATGTTTTTGTGTTATGTTTAATTTGTTTCAATGATAACAATGGACGTATCACCACCCCAATGGTTAAAACGCACACTAAGTCATTACTATCCCAGGGCACGGGTTTGATCCCTGCTTTTGGCATTTTGAGTTTTTTTTCATAATTTTTCATGTTTTGCAGGATAATAACAAAACACGTTGGTTTCCATACTCAAACACAAGCGTGTGTTTGGCGCAGTGGTGAAGGTGTTGGATGAAAGAGCTAAAGCGTGGGTTCAACACCACCCCTGACAGTATTTTTTAAAACCTTGTTTTTTTCATTAATTTCACTTAAAAACCCTAAAATTCATAAATCCTAAACTTTTTTACAAACCTAATTCTTTTTAAAACCTATTTTTTTATAAACCCTAATAAAATTAGGTTTTAGGTTTAATTTTTATTAATCAATTTTTTTAATTAAAATTAATTAGATTTTTTTTAGGTTTATTCGATTAATCGTCAAAAAACCTTTTTCATTAAAAATCACCAAAAAAAAGTTTTTGTTTCCCTTCTTATTCTTGCATTCTTCTTTTTTACGTAGCTTATTTCTTCTCGCATTTTTTTATCATGTAATTTTGTATGGGTTGTAATAGTTAGGTTTTTTACTTTACACTTTTATATTTTTTGCAACTTCCCCGAAGTATTGTAATAGTCTAGGGTTTTCTTTCCGCATTTACTTTCCGTGCATTTACTGCTTTTCTATTTTACTATATTACTGTTAGTAATTAGGTCTTATATGGCAAGATAAAAACAAATGATAGCTAACCCTAATCTCAAAGATAAACATAACTAAAAAACAACACACCTCACACACTCGCACCTCTAGGGTTACCTCCCTTGTTGCCTTCGGATTACAAAACAATCATGTGCCTCGAACGTGGGGATGCTTTAGTAAAGTCCCTCGAATAAAAGATCACAGTCCCTCAATGACCCTTCGCTGTTGCCTTCGGTAAATGATCTATTCCCTTAACGATAATTGCTAAAACATCCTTACCAGTTGCCTTCGATGACTGTACGATGACCCACGTCTGTCCCTTCACATCCAACGATAGGGCTTCCTACTAACTAACGGTAGGATAACACTATCTAAAGGAGAAGGAAAGTACGGGAAAGACCTTTGAGTAGGTAGAACACTGTTAATCGATTGCTCACAAAAACAAAACATCTTTTCCATATAATGACACTTTTCAAAATATTTTCAAACAAATACTTTGTATGCATTCTCGAGGACAGACACGAGACTCATTATAAAGTTCAACTTTTCAAAATATTTTCAAACACACAACACAAAGAAGTTTTCAAAGAAGCGAGCTAAGCGATTAAGAGCCCACAAATAACTACGGATGAAAAGCGTGCTAACACATTCCCTTTTCATAACCCACCCTCCGAACTCAAAAATCTCGAAGGTATTTCCTGTTCTTTTCACCCTTTCCTTGTTGGATAAAAGAAACTTCGGTGGCGACTCTTGCTATCTGCACATTTGCGATAAAATGAAAAATCAAGTCAATTCTCCCACCGTATTACAGAACTAGCAACTCTACTGGAGAACTACTAAAAAGAGGGGTTACCTTAAAGTTAGATCACTTTACTTGTTTTCTTTGTTTGCTTTACATTTGGGGTTGCTCGAGTTTACTTTTCTTGCAAAGATCCTACACCTGGATCTGGGGACCTTAGGTAAGTAGCTATAGATCATGGAAACTGTACGACATAGACCGATATGGTTAAAGTGATGGCTATGTTAGTGCAACACTTTGGTTTGTGCTAGTGTCCCTTGAGTCAGTCAAGGAGAATACTAGGCTGCCGTGTGGTGTCATAAGCACTAACTGACCTTTATAACCTTAATTGACCCAACTTAGCCATTAGAAGGTAGTAAGGTGGCCGGCTTTGGTGCAATCCAAAGTTGGTTGATACTCGATGCTACACTCATTGAGATTCGACTCTCGGGATATTTCGGTGGCAAGTCAGTTGCACTACTGAAATAATGCCTGTGAGAAAGATCAGTGATATGAGACTCCTAGAACTCGATTACTATTCTTAGAATAGGTTGAGCTAACTAAACTTCAAGAGGGTACTTACCTATGAACCCCATGCAAGCCTTAAACCTAAGGCTCTTGTATGCTCTGTTTGTGTTTGTTATCTGTTCAAACATGACATCAAGACATCATACCATATCATTTTCACTGATCATTTCAAGGATCTCAAGGGCCTATGATGCAGGTATGTCATGAACCAGACTGCTAGCAAGGGGCAAGGGGATTTATTTTCCTCTAATGCCATCACAAATAAAATTACTTTTGCTTGAGTCAAAAGCTATGACTCACTTAACACGATGAGCTTAATTCTCATAGAAGGACGGTCAAAGACGCAAATTTTTTCAGTCAAAGCTGCAGCCAGACACAACTTCCAACATTTTCTTTTGTTTATCCTGTAAGATCCTTGAAAACATTGCATCCATATATCATGTATGTCATTACATAGAAGGTATTTCCCAAGATAGGTTTTCTCATCTTCTTGTTGTTTATTTCAGTAAAAGATGCCTCTTGAACAAACCATGAAAGAACTTCAAGCTCAAAATGCCCAATTCCAAAAGACGCTCCTGAACTTAGTCAAGGGGCAGAAAGAACTGATGGCGCTCATCGCCAAGAAAAAAAGACTAGGAAATCGACTGGGATCCTCAACATAGGGAGAAGATTCAAAGGTCTGACTAAACAATTTCAAGCTTCTAACATACCATCAGATGAAGATGATAATCAAGAAGAAGAAGGCCGAAGTATCAAAGATGAGGGGGGAAGCAACCTTGGTTTTGGTAAAATTCCTGATGAAGAAGACTATTCTGAGGAGAAATATCCTCCTGCTGATGACATATACAAACAGCTGGAAGATCATCTGAATGCCATGGAAATCCAGAAAGTGTCTGGGCTAAATTTTGAAGAGTTATGTCTTATCTCGGGGGTTGTTATTCCCCACAAGTTCAAGGTCCCTACTTTTTCCAAATATGGTGGTGTTTCTTGTCCTAAGCTTCATCTAGGGTCTTATGTCCAGAAGATCCAGCCCCATATTGCTGACAGAAAATTATGGGTTCACTTCTTTCAAGAGAGCTTATATGGGACACAACTGGAGTGGTTCTATCAATTGAAGGAACCAGTATACGTACTTGGGAAGACCTGGCTGCTGCTTTTTATAAGAAATATCAATACAATGCTGACCTTCCACCAACTCATGTGAAACTACAAAGTATGACTATGGGCTCGAATGAAAGGCTTAAAGAATATGCCCAGAAATGGAGTGATCTGGCTGGAAGAGTGCAACTGCCTTTGTATGACAGGGAGCTGGTTGAAATGTTCATGGGAACTTTTACAAGGCCTTTCTTTAATCATCTGATCGGAAGCTCCTCATCTATTTTTACCGAGTTAATACTAACATGGGAACGGGTTGAAGGCAGAATTTGAAGTGGAAAGATTCAAGTGGATACGTCTTCAAGTACTGTAAAGAAGACGTTAAACAGAAAGAAGGAAACACATGTTGTTTATGGCTAGAAGGGTCGTACTAGAAGTGATCGCAACCAATCTGTGGGAGCGGTGCTAATTTCTAATCCTGCACCTATGCAATAATAGCAGAATAATTAGCGTAGGTCAGATGCACCAAGAAGACAGTTTGTAAAGACCAGCATGCCATTGTCTCAGGCATTGTAACATCTTTTGAAGGCAGAGTTAATAACGGTAAGGGATCCTCCTCATAATCCCAACACCTCATCTCCTTGCTATAATCTAAATGTGAAATGTGCTTACCATTCCAATAGCGTCGAGCACGACACCAATAGCTGTTGGGCTTTGAAGAATAAAATTCAGGACATGATTAACAATAAAGAAGTTGAGTTTGATCCTTCTGAGACCCCCAATATGATTACAACACCTATACCGAAGCATGACAAAGGCATCAATGTTATTGATGATGTTTCATTTATTTCTATTATAGATGAATTGACAACTCCCCTCTCCGTCATTATGAAGAATCTGCTGTAGGCCGGTTTATTTCTGGATTGTACTGAAAGATGTTATTACTGCGCAACCCAACCCAATGGCTGCAAGTTGTTGAAAGAAGGTATTCAGCGTCTGATGGACAACCATATCATTATAGTTGAGAAGATTCCTTCTAATAAGAATTTGTTTCAAGATTTATCCGTAATTTCCAGCACTCCTATCAGGATCACTGCCAAAGGCCCTATAAAGATTAAGGCTGAACCCATAGTCACTCCCTTGATAATTACTTCACCCGGACCAATTTCATATTCCTCAGACAAGGTTGTCCCTTGGAACTATAGAGCTGACGTCTACTACCATGGCGTCAAGCAAGAGCCATTGACTGTTGAGAATGAAGGTACTGAAGTTGCGGATCCCAACATTGACAATATTGTTGGGACCAGTAAGGTTACTAGAAGCGGAAGGGTTTTCTCTCCGGAAATCTCTCCAAAGACTGCTGCTACACCGGTTTGAGTTACTGGACCCGAGTCAACTACTAAGACTCGGGGCCAAGGACAAATGAATAATCCTGCCTAGACTGAGGCACCTAAAGAAGTTACCGCCGAAGACACCTCTAGGCAAGAGTTGGAAGAGGTATTGAAAATTATCTGGAAAAGTGATTACAAGATTGTTGAACAGCTGGGACAAAATCCATCTAAAATCTCCATGTTATCCCTGTTACTGTGTTCAGAAGCCCATGCACAAGCTTTTTTGAAGTTCTTAAAATCCACTTACGTGCCACAAGAAATTTCTGCCAATCAATTTGGAAGTTATGTTGCTATCCTAACTAATGATAATGGGCTAGGCTTTCCTGATGGCGATTTGACCCCTGAAGGAAGGAACCACAACAAGGCCATGTATATCTCTATTGAATGTAGGGGAACTACTTTAGCGCATGTATTGGTTGATACAGGTTCCTCGCCGAATGTTTTATCGAAGGGTTCTATGAACAAGCTTGATTGTGAATGAGTTGTATTGAAACCCAATGATATTATAGTTCGAGCCTTTGACAAGTCAAAGAGGATGGTACACAGAGAAGTGGATCTTCTGATTAAGGTAGGTTCACATGTTTTTGATTCTACCTTCTATGTGATGGATATCTGACCAGCTTATTCTTGTTTACTCGGACGCCCATGGATTCATGGGGCAGGCGTTGTTACTTCAACCTTACACAGAAAACTAAAGTATCTTGTCGAAGGAAAAGTTATTACAATTTATGGAGAAGAAGAGTATATGGTGAGTCACTTAAACTCATTCAGGTATGTTGAGAGGGACGGCGAATTCATTGAAACTCCCTGCCAGACTTTTGAAGTTATCCCTCCTACCGCTACTGAAGAAGTTTATGCTATTCCCAAGGTTACTAATATTCCACCTAGGATGGCTTCTTTGAAGGATGCTAGAGCTGTAGTAGAAGAAGAGGCTCAGAAGGCTGTTCGTCATGCGCGTACTAGAAGACCACCATTCCGCGCCAATAATAATGGAGTCAATGTTATAGAAGATGCTGTCAATGATTATAACCTCGACAGATGGATCTTTCCTACCGTCGGCAACAGACTCAACAATTGGAAGACTGGAGACCTTATCTCAATCTCCTCTAGTAAGGAGTAAATGCCATTTTCTGTTTCTTATTGCTTTCAAAGTTTTGGTTATGTAATTTTAAACAATGACTCTAAGCCTCGTATCTTACCCGGGGCACAACGATTCGTTTGTTAGGGTTGTCATCTTTCATAAGCATATTTTCATTTAATAAAAACATTGGATGTTTTGCATTCCAATTTTGCGCTCTTTGTATTTCTTTTTACTTTATTAAACTCTCAAAATAGCTATGTGTTCTTACACACACAATACATTGTAGATCCACATCCACTCTGTAACCCGTTAATAACAATTCTGCTATTGCCACTTATGACTTTGAAAATCTGATCTACCAAGCCGAGGACAAAGGTGAGGAAGATTGTGAAATACCTGGAGAACTTGCCATACGGTTAGTGCAAGAGGAAAAGGCTATACAACTGCATGAAGAGCCAGTCGAGGTTATGAATTTGGGTGCAGAAGAGGACAAAAAAGAAGTCAAGATAGGTGCCAACCTAGAAGACAGTGTCAAGAACAGGTTAATCCAGATGTTGCATGACTATATGGAGATCTTTTCTTAGTCTTACGAAGACATGCCAGGGCTTGATACTGATATTATGGTTCACCGTCCGCCTATGAAAGATGGTTGTCCTCCAATAAAGCAGAAGGTTTGTCAGATGCGTCTTGAGATGTCAGAAAAGATCAAGGATGAGGTTATGAAGCAATTCAATGCAGGGTTCCTAACTGTTACATCCTATCCTCAGTGGGTTGAAAATGTGGTTCCGGTACCAAAGGAAGATGGCAAAGTGCGTATGTGTGTGGACTACAGGGATCTGAAAAGGGCGAGCCCCAAAGATGACTTTCCGCTTCCACATATCGATATTTTGATCGATAACACCACTCAACATAAGGTATTATCCTTCATGGACGGTTTTTCGGGTTATAATCAGATTAAGATGGCACCTGAAGACATGGAGAAGACTACTTTTGTTACACAGTGGGGCACTTTCTGTTACAAGGTTATGCCTTTTAGGTTGAAGAATGTCGGAGCAACATATCAGCATGCTATGGTAGCTTTGTTCCATGACATGATACACCATGAGATAGAGGTTTACATTGACGACATGATAGCCAGGTCTCAAACTAAAGAATAAAATCTTGACAACCTACACAAACTGTTTGAGATACTGAAAAAGTACAAGTTGAGGTTGAATCTGAACAAGTGCACTTTTTGGGTGAGATCCGGTAAACTCCTAGGTTTCGTTGTCAGTGTTAAAGGTATTGAAGTTGATCCCGCCAAAGTCAGAGCCATTCAAGAAATTCTAGCTCCCCGTACTGAGAAGGAAGTCAGAGGTTTCTTGAGACGACTGGACTATATTGCCAAATTTATTTCTCATTTGACCGCAGTACCCAGAGGGAGAATCTATTAATGACAAGAAAGTTCTACGGAGGTTCTCTGCTAAGTTCTTCCCGAGCAACAAAATTTTGTACAAGTGCAACCATGATTCAACTTTGCTTCTCTACATAGACAAGAAGGAAGTGAAGAAGATTATGGAAGATATGCATGAAGGTATCTTTGGTACTCACTCCAGTGGGCACACAATGGTTAAAAATATTTTGAGAGCGGGTTATTATTGGTCGACTATGGAAACTGATTTCCATCATTACTCCAGAACCTGTCATAAATTCGAGATCTACGCTGACAAAGTACATGTGCCTCTATCTCCTCTGAATATCTTGACTGCTCCTTGGACATTTGCAATGTGGGGCATTGATATAATTTGAGATATTAAGCCTACCGCTTCCAATGGGCATCATTTCATCCTCGTCGCTATTGACTATTTCACAAAGTGGGTTGAAGCAGCCCCGTTTACCTCCGTCACCAAGAATGTAATGGCTCAGTTCATCAAGCATAATCTTATATGTCGGTATGGAATCCCCGAAAGTATCATCACAAATAATGGTACCAATGTTAACAATACTATGATCACGGAACTTTGCACACATTTCAAAATCCAGCACCATAATTCTTCTTCGTATTAACCAAAGATGAATGGCGCAGTCGAAGCTGCCAATAAGAATATCAAGAAGATTATATAGAATATGGCGGTGACATATAAATATTTGCATGAGATGATACGTTTTTCTCTTCATGGCTATCGCACTTCAGCACGGACATCAACTGGGGGCAACCCCATTCTCTCTAGTCTATGGTATGAAGCGGTCATACTCGTCGAAGTCCAGATTGCGTCTTTAAAGATTATGAAAGACGCAAATTTAGACGAAGATGAGTGGATTCAAACTAGGTTAGACCAGTTAAATTTGATCAACGAGAAAAGGCTTGCGGCTTTTTGTCATGGTCAGATTTACCAGAAGTGTATGATCAAAACCTTCAACAAGAAAGTCAAGCATCAGGTATATCAGGCTGGTGACTTGTTAATAAAACGCAACATCCCACCACAAGGTGATCCCAGGGGAAAATGGACTCCCACCTATGAAGGTCCATTTGTAATAAAGAAAATATTTCTTGGAGGTTGTGATACGGTGGGAGAGAACTGACTGTTTTTGGAATGTTGGTTTGCGTTTTGCGTTTGTTTTCGCAAAATGCCGCGGTAAGCAAGAGTCGCCACCATCTTTTATTTTATCCAACAAGGAAAGGAAAAAAGCATAGAAAAATTCCTTTTTTCAGATGTTTCTCGGGTCCGGGGGGTAGATTATAGAAAGGGAAGGTGTTAGCACCCTTTCTATCCGTGGTTATCCACGGGCTCTTAGGTACTTGCTCAAAGTGTTTTCAAAGGCGTCGGGTATTTACATCGCCAAAAGCAACCCTTGAAAAGCAAATTTGGGAAATAAATAAAGCGGTAAAAATAGTAAAGTCCTATTAAACTATTACATTCCGGAAACAGATATATTATTGAATAAATATGGATCGCGTGCGGGAAAATAAATCGGGCGCAAGTTTAGGGTTTTGACCCTTTGATTATTAAAGAAAAGATTTTCTGGTTTGTTTTTGAATTAAAAAGAAAATAAACTAAGTTAATTATTAAATTAATAAACAAATTAATTAATTAATAAAAATGATATTTTTGGATTTTTTGATATTTAAAGAAATAAAAATAAATTAATCAAAGTTAATAAAACCTAATTGTCTAAATTAATTTTAATCATTGCAAAAGATATTAAAGTTTTTCCTAATTAAAAACTAAATTAATTCAAATAATATTTATTAACAAAAACAAAATGCTGAAAATTAATTTAATTGAGAAAATATTTTTTGGTTTTTAATTTTATTAAGAAAAAAAGTTTGATTGGTTAATGATAATAAAAATAATAACAATAAATAAATAAAAGAAATAATAAAACAAAAGAGAAAGAGTGAGGGTTTGGGCCTGATTAGGGAGTGAGAATAGCAAATTCAAGGCCCAATAGGCACTGGCCTGGTTGACCCTGTGGGATTCCCTGCGCGCCTTTGACTTGGTTCTATGTTGGACATCACATATGGACCACCAGATCTGGCCTGGGGCCATCTGGCAAGCATTTGAGTGAAGGACCATGGTATGCTACGCGTTTGATATTGCATGGAATCACTTGGCTGAAAAATACAACAAATAATATGGGGACCTGGGATTCTAACCCAGGTCCTGTAGGCCATTGCATACACGCCTTTGCCACTGAACCATTGTGTGTTAGTTGTATACATACTGGACAATAATAATAATATATGAAACGCGTTAATATTTCAAAAAATAAAAAAAAGCAAAACGCGCGATTTATGAATTGTCCAATGGGGGAGGGCCATGTCTTCATCTTCTTTGTTCAACCCTGGATATTTACCTGCGGATTTATATCCGCAGCTAAATTCGCATGTCCAACCTAAAATTAATTCTAGGCCATAGAAATTGATTCCAAGACCATGGTTGTACTCGCCTCTTCATCCCGGTCTCAACCATGTCCATCAATGGCACTGATTTTACCTGAAAAAGAAACGCCCAAAAACACAAACCACAAACCCTAGATTCGGCTAGGGGGTTACAGGCCAGATAAACGCAATTGGCTAATGCAGAAAGCTTCTAAATTGAACGATAATCATGAATGTGCAAAGATTTTGTAAGAAAAATGCAAGAACAAGGACATATGAATTCAACTGAAAGGCATATTTTCGAGACACTTACAGAGCTTTAAGGCGCGTATGAGAGCTGGTTAGGGATTGGTTTCGCTTCAATGATTGCCCATCAATTGATTAGCATTGAGATTTGCTTCTGAATTGGCCTCTATGCACGATTTCAGTTTCACACTTTTTGCCAATTTTTCAAGTTTTGCTTTTGGTGTTCTTGCAGCCTCCAACCTCTAATTCGTGTGCCTTTCACTTGTATATGTAATAAGCAATGCATTAGGTTAACTTTTGGGTCTTGAATCCTTGTACATCAATGCTTGGAGATTTGATTTGATTCACCATTGATAACCTTCCAATTTTGTCCAAAATCCAATCTTTTTGCACATAGAATGTATGATACGAATTTGATTCACTTGATGATGATGATTCAATCCTGAAATAGCCAAAAAGAGATCAAATAATCAATGTTTGGATTTTATTTGATTTAAATTGATTAAAAATGAAATAATTCATTAAAAAATCAAATTAAATAATAAAATTGACAAATGGTCACAAGGCAGAAGCTAGGACACGTGTGTAGTGTGACAAGATAAAATCAAGTGGAAAGGAATGGGCCCATTTGGCAAAATTTGATGTTTTGGGGATAGTTGACTTTTGGCAATTTTGCAAAAATGCCCAACTTCAACAATGCATAACTTCTTCAGTTTTGAACTTTTGGAAGTGTTCTTGGACTTTTTAGAAATCTTGAGATGTCCTCTAACCAACCCTTTTGGTCTCATCTCATTTTGATATTCCATGCGCAGGTTATAAGATTTGGAAAAAAAGGTGTTTTTGTTGAATTTCAAAAATGACCTTTAATGTCCAAATTTGTAACTTTTTGTGAGTGCATTTTCTGATCTTGGGGGTGTGAATATGGATTGTAGGAAATTGCATCCTCTTAAAAATGAGCTTTGGATGGGTCATTTCTCATAAAGTATGAGAAAGTTATGCTTGGTCAAAGTTGAGTTGACTTTTCCTTCAAAACCCTAATTTAGCAACTTTTGAGTCTTGAGGAATTTTGAGCAATCCTTGATGAACCATGATCAAACCTTGATCAAATGATGAAATATACTTCAAAATGAGAATGTTGACAAAAAATATTGAAGTTTGATTGTATTTGGGTCACAATTGACTTTTGCCCTAGCACAGTCGATTTTTGGACCCTTTGAGCAATTGACTGAGCAAACTTCTTCTACAAGGCTTGAAATTTGACATGGATGAACTTGAGAGCAAATTAGGACATTGGGGAGAACTTGAGGTCATTTGGATGCAAGTACCCTGATGCAACACAAAACCCTAATTTGAGGTTGACTGCCTTAGGAGATAGCTTGACTGTCCAACTCTTGAGTAATCTTGAGCCACTTGGAGATTTTTCTTGCAATGTTTTGAGAAATATGAAAGGGAAAATTTTGGGGTACAACATCTGCCCCTGTTCAATCTTCTTAAACCTGAGGATATAGATTGGCTTTCGGGCCTTTCGTGATCCGAAGGTGGAAGATGATTGAACACTAGAGTGCCCAGAAATTTGCACTCGCATGAAGTGGTATCAGCCTGGTGATGTCGGGAATGGGCTTACAGATGCCATTTTGAGACTGTTGATAGGTGGTCTGAACTTCGACTGGAATACGAATCAGGGAGATCTTATCGTCGATCTGACTGAACCAGAGAAGGTCTTGGATTAACTTTGACTGGATCGGCATCAGAAAAATCTTTGAATCGATTTAACTGGACGAGACGAAATTCTTGGAATAACTTCAACTAGAATATGAATCAGAGAGATCTTATCGGCGCTCTAACTGAACCAGGGAAGGTCTTGGATTAACTTTGACTGGATCGACATCATAAAAATCTTCGAATCGATTTAACTGGACCAGACGAAAGTCTTGGAATAACTTCAACTGGAATATGAATCAGAGAGATCGTATCGGTGATCTAACTAAAACATAGGAGGTCTTGGATTAACTTTGACTGGATCAGCATCAGAAAAATCTTCGAATCGATTTAACTGAACCAGACAAAAGTCATAGAATAACTTCAATTGGAATACGAATCAGAGAGATCTTATCGGCGATCTAACTGAACCAGAGGAGGTCTTGGATTAACTTTGACTGGATCGACATCAGAAAAATATTCGAATCGATTTAACTGGACCAGACGAAAGTCTTGGAATAACTTCAACTGGAATACGAATCAGAGAGATCTTATCAGCGATCTAACTGAACCAGAGGAGGTCTTGGATTAACTTTGACTGGATCGGCATCAGAAAAATCTTCGAATCGATTTAACTGGACCAGATGAAAGTCTTGGAATAACTTCAACTGGAATACGAATCAGAGAGATCTTATCGGCTACCTAACTGAACCAGAGGAGGTCTTGGATTAACTTTGACTGGATCGGCCTCAGAAAAATCTTCGAATCGATTTAACTGGACCAGACGAAAGTCTTGGAATAAACTCAACTGGAATACGAATCAGAGAGATCTTATCAGAGACCTAACTGAACCAGAGGAGGTCTTGGATTAACTTTGACTGGATCAGCATCAGAAAAATCTTCGAATCGATTTAACCGGACCAGACGAAAGTCTTGGAATAACTTCAACTGGAATATGAATCAGAGAGATCTTATCGTCGATCTAACTGAACCAGAGGAGGTCTTTGACATAGCTGAGAACTTAACTGGATCTTTCCTGAAAGGTAAAGGTTAGTCATATGCAATGCATGATATGGATCAAGCAATGATGTTCTCAACATATATGAGATTGTATGGTATGATGCGTATATGCATGTATCATGATGTATGGAAATGTAATGTTTTAGTTGGGGAAAATAAATCCCGGATAGCTGCTGGAGACAAGAGTTGAATTATTCGCTTCTGCTGGGGATGGTGAACGAAGGTGATTGCGAGAATAAACCTGCAGGAGAAGAGAACTCCGTTGGGGAATAAACTGATGAGGAGATTACTCAGTGGGGTAGAGATGCTCTGCTGAGGAATCCACTGATAAATTCTGTCGGGAGGAATTATTGTTGCTGGTGATACTGAATCCACTGAATTCCTGTTTGTGAAAGGAAAGAACTTCGCTGGGGGTGATCTTTCAGTTGCGACTTGCTGGGGATAACCCTGTTAGACTTTTGTGGGGATAATCCTCTGAATTCTGCTGGGAACGATCCTTGGAACTCGGCTGAGGAGATTTATTTTGTACTCCACTGGGGATAAACTTCTAGAGTCTACTGGGGATGATGATTCAACTCCGTTGGGGAAGCTTTTTCAGACTGCACTGTGAAAATTTTAACTCCATTGGGGGTATCTTGTATTCTGCCGGGGAACATTCTTATACACTGCCAGGGAATATTAAGATTTCCGGGGATATTAAGCCTTTTTAGTGCTGATGGTAGATCAACTCTGCTTGGGGAGAGCATTACTGATTCGTTCATAGTTGCAAGTCTCAGCTGGGGGAGAGCTATCATTACTGTCTTACTCTGTGGGGAGTGAAAGTACCTTAGCCATATTCTTCAGCTGAATCTACCTTTGTACCTGGTGGACAGAGCAACTGTACAGTTCGGACAATTCTTATTTGCCCCTGTTTCTGATATTACCAGTAATCATTTTTGTTTCGCATGTAAATATTTATGAGCAGCAATTAATGTCAAATGCATATATCAAAAATGAACCTTGGACGTTCTTTGCAAATCAAAACAGATAAAGGAAAAACAGTTTGAAATTTCTTTGAAAATGAATTGTATTGATTTTGAATTTTGGCCTGTAAATAGGCGTTTTTGTACAAGAGGCTGACATCCTAGTAAGAGAACGCCGCCGAACAAATAGAATTTATACAATTTGTGAAAAGAAAAGAAAACAGCTATGTGAATAATCCCACTGGGTTCCAACTCTGCTATTGCCCTTATGTCTTCGAGCATCTCATCACTTTGCTACTTGGTTGAAGGTAGATCAGATTGATTAGTGCCGTCCGAGCTTGATAGTCGATACCGAAGTCTGGATGCAAGGTGATCCAATGAGACACAGTGTTACGCTTTGATCCCTAATTTTTTCCTGGACCGCCCTTTCGGGTTTTCAGTCCACCGAGATACCCTTTTTTACCCAAGCCGCCTTTTCAGCTTTTCGACTTGCCGGGTGTACATATTTTTTCATTTTCATCCCTTATTTTTGCCCGAACCCTTTTGGTTCGCTGAGAAGCCCTTATTTTTGCCTAGGCCAGTCAACCTAGCGGGTCTTTGATTATGCGTAGTATCTTTTCACTATGTCTGCATTGACGGAGTGAGGAAGTTCATCACCATCCATGGTGGTTAGAATCATAGCTCCTCCTGAGAAAATGTTCTTAACGACAAATGGCCCTTCGTAAGTAGGGGTCCATTTTCCCCTGGGATCACCTTGAGGTAAGATAATGCGCTTGATTACCAGATCCCCAACTTGATTCTCTTGTTGTCTAACTTTCTTATTAAATTCCTTGATCATCCGTTTTTGGTATGCCTGACCATGACAAATAGAAGTAAGTCTCTTTTTGTCGATCAGGTTCAGTTGATCAAGTCGGGTCTGAATCCAGTCATCTTCACTCAAACCTGCATCCTTCATGATCCGAAGAGAGGGTATCTGAACTTCAATGGGCAAGACTGCCTATATACCATATACTAAGAAATAGGGTGTTGCCCCTGTTGACGTCCGTGCTGAGGTACGGTACCCGTGAAGAGCAAATGGTAACATCTCGTGCCAGTCTTTGTATGTCACAGTCATCTTCTGCACAATCTTCTTAATGTTCTTATTAGCTGCTTCTACAGCCCCATTCATCTTCGACCGGTAGGGAGAAGAGTTGTGATGCTGTATCTTGAACTGCTTGCAGAGCTCAGTGATCATCTTGTTGTTGAGATTCGTACCATTGTCCATAATGATCCTCTCTGGTACACCATATCGACAAATCAGATTGTGTTGAATGAACCGTGCCACGACGTTCTTGGTTACGGTAGCAAAGGAAGCGACTTCAACCCACTTCGTAAAGTAATCAATAGCCACCAGGATGAAACGATGCCCGTTGGATGCCGTAGGTCTGATCTCGCCGATCATATTAATGCCCCACATTGCGAAAGGCCAAGGTGCCGTCAAGACGTTCACATCTTTTGGTATAAAAAAGGTAGCATGAGGCAGCACGTACTGTCTCAGCCGAAGAGCAGCCAATGCCAAAGCGAAGCAAGCTCTCTCGAGCAGTGAGTATTGAGTCTCACAGGCGGTAAACTTTTTGCTAAAGCAGTAAATAGCATGCTCTTTTTGGCCAGACTCGTCATGCTGCCCCAGCACACACTTCTTTGTATTATACAGCAAGATCAATGGTCTTCCTTCAATTGGAGGCATCAGAATTGGTGGCTTGGAGGTGGTAAGCCCCTCTCTTCTTGAAGCAGTAGTCTAACAAGTTCCTCAGGCATTTCACAATCATCCTCACCTTCTTCCTTGGCTTGGTTGATCGGAATTTCGAAGTCATAACCGATAGTATCAGGGTCGTTATCAGTGGGATTCGGAGTGGATGTAGATCATGATACGTGAGTGTGTGTAAAATAGCTGTTTTGCAATATATAATAAATAAAAAACAAGGAGCGCAAAATTTGAAATGCAAGAACGTCCAATGCTATTATTAATGATATATGTAGATGACACACATAAAGCCCTCACAAATGAAGCCACAGTGCCCCGGGTAAGACACCGGGTCGTAGAGTTTAAACATTGTTTGTTACAAATTCAAAACAAAAGTTTCATTACTGGGTAACAAAAGAAATAGGGATGAAGTCCTTTGTTGTTCAGTTGCTTGGCCCACCGTCGGTCGTAGGATAAATCCAGCTGTCGAACTCAGACTCTTCCACATCGTCTTCAATGGCATTCACTCCCGAGTTGCTGATGAACACGGGAGGTCTTCCGATCCATGCATTCCAAACAACCTTTTGAGCTTCTACAGTGAAACCCAAACCAAACTTGTTAGTCTTCTGTGTAAAATAAGGGAGTCGGCCCCACTGTGCACACCCACCTTTCTCAACAACAGCCCGAGCATCCTTGAAGGAAGCCATCTTCATAGGAGAATCTTCAACAACAGTCTCAGTTGATGCCAGCGTCTAGGGAACCTCTTTAAAATGCTGAAATGGGGTCTCAATGAACTCCCCATCCATCTCTACATATCGAAAAGAGTTGAGGTGGCTCACCATGTACTCCTCCTCTCCTTGCACTGTCACAATCTTCCCTTTGACCGGGTACTTCAGCTTCTGGTGGAGCGTTGAGGTTACGGCCCCAGCTTTGTGGATCCATGGACGACCCAGCAAACAAGAATAAGATGGCCGAATGTCCATTACATAGAACATAGAGTTGAAAACCTGAGAACCAACCTTAATCGGAATATCAACTTCTCCGTGCACCATTCTTTTAGACCCATCAAAGGCCCTGACAACAATGTTGCTTGGTTTCAATTGCAAACCTTCACAGTCTAACCGGTCTAAAGCTTTCTTATGCAAAACGTTCAATGAGGAACCAGTATCCACCAATACATGAGTGAGAGTAGTGCCCCTGCATTCAATGGAGACATGCAGGGCATCGTTGTGATTCTTCCCTTTAGCAGTCAAGTCGGCGTCAGAGAAACCCAACCTATTATCAGCAGTCAAATTGGCCACATAATCTTTAAACTGATCAGCTGATGTCTCTTGTGGTACGTGTGCGGTCTTCAGAAATGTAATCAGATCCTTGGCATGGGCTTCTGAGCAAAGAAATTGTGACAACATAGAAATCTTGGACGGGGTTTGCCCCAGCTGTTCAACTACACTGTAGTCGCTCTTTTTGAAGATTTTCAGAATCTCTTCCATCTCTTGTCTAGAAGCTTCAATAGTAATCGTCTTTGGTGCCTCCGTCTGGGCAGGCTCACTGGTGGTCCCCTTTCCCCGAGTGTCAGAGGACTCGGCGACAGGGGTAAGAATAGGAACTTGAACAGGAATAGCAGCAGGTACATTGGTAGGTGTAATAACAAAAGGTTTTTGGGCAGTTGGTGGGGAAATATTAGGTGAGAAAAGTCTTCCGCTGTGGGTGACTTTAGCAGGTCCAACAATATTGCTGACGTGAGTATCAGCATCCAACTCTTGTTTAACTCTATGAAAATAAACATCAGCCCCGTAATGCCAAGGGACAACTTTATCAGAGGTGTAGGGGATAGGCCCAGGAACAGTGATGATCAATGGTGCGATTCTTGGAACAGATGTAATTCTAACAGGCTTTCTCGAGGAAGCCTTGGAAGAATTGTCGAAAATGGTAATAATAGCAACTTCTTCAGTATGAACTATGGGAACAACAGTCTTCTCAAACAAAATTTCTTTACTATCCATCAGGCGTTGGACACCTGATTTCAAAAGATGGCAACCGGTAGGTAGAACAGAACACATACGGCAACCTTCGTCACAGCCCGAAAATAAACCGGCTAGCAAAAGGTTCTTCTTTACAGTCATCAAAGGGGTAACAATGTCATTCACAGAAACCACAAACGAGTCTTTATGTATAGAATTCACTCCATGATTGGGCATAGGAGCAGTCACAACATTAGGTCTTTCGGGCGCCTCAAACTCAATCTCTTTTGCATCAATTAAGTCATGTATTTTGTTCTTCAAAGCCCAACAATCATCTGTATTATGCCCCAGGCTATCAGAGTGGAAAGCACAGCGGGCATTAGGGTTGTACTTTGGTGATGTAGTGTTGGGATTCTTCGAGGCCTCCCTTGGCAACACCAGATTGGTCTTTAATAACTGCGGCAGAATCTGAGACAAAGTCATGCTGAGACGGGTGAATTGCCTTCGAGGTCTCTCGTCCTTTTGTTGATTATTGTGCTGAGCAGCACCAGCAAGTCTTGAAATAACAACCGCATTAACAACTTGGCGGCGTTCAGGTCTATTCTAGATTTTTGAACTATAGACAACACTGGACTCTTTCTTAAAAGGTTTTTTCTCGGTGCTCAATGAAGCACCCTTTTGTATCTTACCAGCCTTCATACCAACCTCAATCCTTTCCCCAGTCATAATAAGCTCTGTAAACCCAAATGAAGAATTTCCGATCAGATGGTTGAAAAATGGACCAGACAAGGTCCCCAGAAACATTTCCACAAGCTCCCGATCAACAAAGGATGGTTGCACTCTTTCGGCGAGGTCCCTCCACTTCTGAGCATAATCCTTGAAACCTTCACCCGTTCCCATTGACATACCCTGAAGTTGGGTACGCGTGGGAGCGAGGTCGGAATTATATTGATACTGCCTGTAGAAAGCAGTAGCCAAATCTTCCCAACTGCGGATACTGGCTCCGTCCAACTGGTAAAACCATACAAGCTGAGTCCCTGAGAGACTGTCTTGAAAGAAATGGATCCACAGGTTCTTATCAGCGGTGTACGGTTGAATCTTCCTTACATATGACCGGAGGTGCAACTTCGGGAAAGAAACTCTGTCATACCTAGTAAAGGCTGGTGCTTTGAATTCATGGGGAACCACCACCCCATATGATAGACCCAGATCACCAAAGTCCAGACCAGACACTTTTTGAACTTCCATCGCACTCAAACGGTCTTCCAGTTGTTTGTATATATCCTTAGCAGGAGGATACTGGTCTTCATCGAAATCCATCTCATTATCTGAGACCACAGGGCTAGGAGCCCTCCTTTCTTCCTGACTATCTTTCCCTCCAGATGAGGTGGTCAAATCAACTTCATCCCGTAGCCTGTTTCCAAACCTGTGACCTGTGTTAAACAGGACTGTCCTCTTCTTTTTCTTCTTCTTCTCTTTCAGAATAAGGGTCTTCAGATCTTGCTGACCCTTAGCTAGATTCATGAACAACTCTTGGAATTGGGCATTCTGGGCCTGTAGGGCCTTGATTGCTTGCTCACTTGACGGTTCAGCAGACATGATGAGTGCTAAAATAAACAGCGAAGAAGATAAGAGACCTGTAATGGGTACCTGTTATGAAGTGCATGGGATGAAATGCGTATGACATGATTTCAAAGACAATCGAGAGATTCAAATTTGTAAACAAGAAAGGAAACACACTTTTATTAGATAAACTTTGAAATCCAAATTGTTCAACTGATGCCCTTAAGGAGTTACAAGAAAGGAAATACTGAAAATTAAATAAAAACTGGAATGGAAATAATCAAAGGCCAATCAGTGCTCCCATGATCGCTTCTTGTCGGTACGGACATAGTCATTGAGAATCCGCTTGTTCTCCAGCTGCCTAGTCAACTTCTGAATCTTCTGCTCTTGCTCGTTAAACCTTTCCCGGTAAGCATCCAACTCTTCTCTCAGTTGCATCCAAGACCTTTTCAGTGCCTCAATGTCAGTGGGCATGTAAGGATGGAGAATGGTAGGAAGAACCCCCTCTTCATTAGCAACTTCAACAATGATAGGAAGGACGGCTTCATATGGCATACCCAGCTTTTGGGCACGGATACGGACCCATCTGAGATATGGATCCATCGAAAGAGAAGTCTTGGGACCCAGCTCACGTGGATCAGATCTGTGAACTCTATCCCAAGCCCTTATGAATCTGCGGCGTTGCTCTTCGCTATCCCCTTGAAAATCAAAGATGATACTAGGAATTAGCAGCTCATGAGGTCCTTCTCTTCTGGCTCTCCCAAACTGACGTAAGGCTAAGCATGGATTATAAGAAATTCCTCCATTGGTTCCTATCAGTGGAACATTGGGGTACTCCCCACATTGATCAATAATAGCCACCTCGTCCATACCCTTGAGAGTCCAGATGATGTCATTATGAGAGAGAGACATAACCCTATAAGCCCATCACATGCCTTCTTTGTTCTTCAGCACTGATTTGGGGAGGTGCAAAATAAACCACCTCGACAATAATGGAGAACAACACATCAAATTTCCCCGCCTTCAGACAATACGGGCGTAAAGCTGATGAAGAATGTCACCCAAGAGAGTGGGTATAGGATTGCGAGAGATGAAGATTTTCAACGCATTCACATCAACAAAGGAGTCAGAGTTCGGGAACAATACCAAGCCATATATCAGAAGAGCCAGAATATCCTTGAATGCCTTGAAGTCTAGACTATCCCAGAAATAATTAGCCTTACCAACCAAGAACTTAGTCAGAAAGCCCTTTGCTCCACTTCTAGTCTCCCAATTAGCCATTACCTCATCCTTTGTCAAATGAAGGGCTGAAGCAATCTCTTCCGACCTAAGGATCTTTTCCCAACCAGTAAACGGGGTCTGCTCCAGAATAGAGATACCGAGCAGCTCAGAGAACTCTTCTAAGGTGGGAAACAACTGGTAGTCCTGAAAAGTAAAGCAATGGTACAACAGATCATAGAATTGGACCAGAACACTCATCATCTGCTCGTCCAATTTGGAGGTAACCAAACTGAGAAGATACCCATGTCTTCTGATGAAGGAGGTGGTATCAGGCATCTTTTCAACCAACTCTTTAAGCATAGTGGGAACCTGGACAAAGTTGATCCGGATGGTATTCCTACGCATAGGCATCATGACCTCCAAAACAGAACAAAGATGAATCCATCCTGTCTTTGAAATAGGTTAGTCCAATGCAAGATGTATGCAATGTTATGATGTCATGATGTCATGATAGTAAGCACACCACAAGTATCCACAAATAGCAAACATGGTAAAGGCACACAAGTCACACAGAGAGCCCTTAGATTTCAGGATGGCAAGGAGCTTAGGTACTACCCTCTTTCAGTTCAGTTGGTTTAAACCTGTCCTAAAAATAGTAACCGGGTTCTAGAGGATCTCAATATCACTGACTACCCTCGATCGGTCATAATTCCAGTTTAGCAACCTTTTCTTGTGGCCGAAATCATCGCGAGAGTTTAGTCTCAATGAGTGTAGCATACTGCTACTGTTCTATGGCCAAATTGGTCAATTTAAAGGTTCTAAGGCCAGTTGGTGCTTAATGACCCCTTAGAAGACCCATATTCTCCTCGTTCCCACACAAGGGATATCGATACAGACTAAAGTGCCACACCAATGAAGCTACTGCTTCAACCGTATCGGTCTATGTCGTACAGTTCCCTCACAGTTTATTGCTACTTACCTGAAAGGTATCCCCCAGATCCGGGTTAGGATCTATAGTAACTCCGATACAAACCCACAAATATAAAGCATACAAAGCAAACAATTGAAAACACAATGATCTAATCCTAAGGTATACCCCACTTATTAAGCATCCCCAACAGAGTCGCCAGTTTTGTGATACGGTGTTAGAGAACTGACTGTTTTTGGAATGCTGGTTTGCGTTTTGCGTTTTGCGTTTGTTTTCGCAAAATGTCGCGGTAAGCAAGAGTCGCCACCGTCTTTTATTTTATCCAACAAGGAAAGGAAAAAAGCACAGAAAAATTCCTTTTTTGAGATGTTTCTCGGGTCCGAGGGGTAGATTATAGAAAGGGAAGGTGTTTCTCGGGTCCCTGGATATTTACCTGCGGATTTATATCCGCAGCTAAATTCGCATGTCCAACCTAAAATTAATTCTAGGCCATAGAAATTGATTCCAAGACCATGGTTGTACTCGCCTCTTCATCCCGGTCTCAACCATGTCCATCAATGGCACTGATTTTACCTGAAAAAGAAATGCCCAAAAACACAAACCACAAACCCTAGATTCAGCTAGGGGGTTACAGGCCAGATAAATGCAATTGGCTAATGCAGAAAGCTTCTAAATTGAACGATAATCGTGAATGTGCAAAGATTTTGTAAGAAAAATTCAAGAACAAGGACATATGAATTCAACTGAAAGGCATATTTTCGAGACACTTACAAAGCTTTAAGGCGCGTATGAGAGCTGGTTAGGGATTGATTTCACTTCAATGATTGCCCAGCAATTGATTAGCATTGAGATTTGCTTCTGAATTGGCCTCTATGCACGATTTCAGTTTCACACTTTTTGCCAATTTTTCAAGTTTTTCTTTTGGTGTTCTTTCAGCCTCCAACCTCTAATTCGTGTGCCTTTCACTTGTATATGTAATAAGCAATGCATTAGGTTAACTTTTGGGTCTTGAATCCTTGTACATCAATGCTTGGAGATTTGATTTGATTCACCATTGATAACCTTCCAATTTTGTCCAAAATCCAATCTTTTTGCACATGTAATGTATGATACTAATTTGATTCACTTGATGATGATGATTCAATCCTGAAATAGCCAAAAAGAGATCAAATAATCAATGTTTGGATTTTATTTGATTTAAATTGATTAAAAATGAAATAATTCATTAAAAAATAAAATAAAATAATAAAATTGACAAATGGTCACAAGGCTGAAGCTAGGACACGTGTGTAGTGTGACAAGATCAAATCAAGTGGAAAGGAATGAACCCATTTGGCAAAATTTGAAGTTTTGGGGATAGTTGACTTTTGGTAATTTTGCAAAAATGCCCAACTTCAACAATGCATAACTTCTTCAATTTTGAACTTTTGGAAGTGTTCTTGGACTTTTTAGAAATCTTGAGATGTCCTCTAACCAACCCGTTTGGTATCATCTCATTTTGATATTCCATGCTCAAGTTATAAGCTTTGGAAAAAAAGTTGTTTTTGTTGACTTTCAAAAATTACCTATAATGTCTAAATTTGTAACTTTTTGTGAGTGCATTTTATGATCTTGGGGTGTGAAGATGTATTGTAGGAAACTGCATCCTCTTCAAAATGAGATTTTGATGGGTCATTTCTCATAAAGTATGAGAAAGTTATGCTTGGTCAAAGTTGAGTCGACTTTTCTTGCAAAACCCTAATTTAGCAACTTTTGAGTCTTGATGAATTTTGAGAAATCCTTGATGAACCATGATCAAACCTTGATCAAATGATGAAATATCCTTCAAAATGAGAATGTTGACAAAAAATATTAAAGTTTGACTGTATTTGGGTCACAGTTGACTTTTACCCTAGCATAGTCAATTTTTGGACCCTTTGAGCAATTGACTGAGCAAACTTCCTCTGCAAGGCTTGAAATTTGACATGGATGAACTTGAGAGCATATTAGGACATTGGTGGAGCACTTGAGGTCATTTGGATGCAAGGACCTTGATGCAACCCAAAACCCTAATTTGAGGTTGACTGCCTTAGGAGATAGCTTGACTGTCCAACTCTTGAGCAATCTTGAGCCACTTGGAGATTTTTCTTGCAATGTTTTGAGAAATATGAGAGGGAAAATTTTGGGGTACAACAGAGGTGCTATGATACTTACCACCATGAACGGTGAATATTTTCCGCACCCTGTAAACGCGGACATAGTAAAAAAATACTACACCTAAAACTGACCCGCTAGGTTGACTGGCCTAGGAAAAATAAAGGCATCCCGGTGAACCAAAAGGGTTCAGGAAAAAATTATGAATATGTATATAAAAAATTATACACCTGGCAAGTCGAAAACCTGAAAAGGCGGCTTGGGCAAAAAAGGGTATCCCAGTGGATTGAAGACTAGAAAGGGCGGTCCAGGAAAAAGTTAGGTATTAAGGCGTACGACTGTGTCCCGTTGTCACCTACATACATCAAGCCTTATTATCATTGTCAAGTTCAAACGGTACAAATCAATTTAATCAACTTCTTTCGACAGTGAGAGATGAGATGCTTGAAGACATAGGGGCAATAACAGAGTTGAAACTTGATGGGATTGTTTCCTCATGGCTGTCTTTCTTTATTTTTATTTGTACTCTTTTCATTTTACAAAGATTTCCTCTTACTAAGATTTATGTCTCATTTGTACAAAACTGTCTGTTTATAGGAAAGCTTTCAATACAAATACAATTTCAAAATTCAAATTTGTTTTACTTTTTCTACTTTGTTTGCAAAAACGTCCAATGAATAAATTGAATGAACATATGCATATGAATATGGTTGATGTTAACAAATATATACATAAAAACAGAGATCAACATTTGATAAAGACTTTAAGAGTTGGGATAACATTTAAGTCGTCCATGAATCCCCACAGAAAAATACTCGTAGAGTTTGCCTTCACAGGCTCATCCCCGACGAAGATAAATTCCCCAACAAGTCTAATATGCCTTTAAGACAGAAACTGGGGCATCTTCCAGCAGTTCACATAACCATACTCCCCAGTAGATTCCCTCTAGTGGATAAATGAGTTTGATCATTTCTCCCGCATATAGTGGAAATTTCCTCCGCATGACTTATGGAATTCCAGTCCTCATCATAGATTATGATTCCTCAATACCATTCACAGGAATTCAATCCTCCAGCGGAGTTTATTTCTCCAACATTATCCCCTGTAGAATTCTCTTCTCTAGTAGGGCTCATTTCCTCATGAGAGTTTATTTCTCCAGTAGGGTTTATTTCCCCAACAGATTTCATTTCTCTAACTACTGCAAATCACCGACAAGATTCTCTTCTCCAACAAAGTATATGTTGTTGTCCCCAGAGAGTTGCTATGAAATCTGAAATCGGGCCAGATATCATTTAACTTTAGCCTTCCCAGAAGAGTTAGCATATATATCAGAAACTAGGTCATACAAAAACTCTAAAGATTATCCATCTCTTTTATCCCCATTCAGAGTATATAAGAACTAAATTCCCCAGTAGAAAGATGAATGACCAATGTTCCTGAACTTTTCTATCCCCAAGAAGAAGTTAAACATTCCCAACAGAATATCCTATAACAGAAAAGAGGGAATCCCCAATTTAGACATTCTAAACAAGATTGAAGACTCCTATTCTTCATCTCCATCAACAGTTAGGGATTTATTTTCCCCAATCAAAGATGTTAAATGAAGCAACCATTGCCAACATCTTACATCCATACATCATCTACAAGTATCATAGCATATTCATATGAAACACATATAACACACTCTCATTTACTTTGAGAACATCATTATGCAATGCATTACATACATCATGACATTTCATAAAGACTAACTTTATCTTTTTAGGTAAGGTTCACAAACAGATGAATATCATCATCAATTATCAAACAGATCAGAGATTAATTCCCGAAAAAAGACGGGGCAACTATCTATATGACCAGGTACAAGGTTAATTCCTAAAACAGGACGGGGCACTTATCTGTACGACCAAGCGATATGAATTCCCGAAATAGGATGGGTTCGCCAACAGAAAGCAGGTTAGAGATCAATTCCTGAAACATGACAGAGCAACTATCAGTATGACCAGACAAAGATTAACTCCCGAAACAGGACAGGGAAACTATCTATATAACCAGGAAAAGATTAACTCCCGAAACAGGACGGGGAAACTATCGGTATGACCAGGTGGTATGAATTCCCGAAATAGGACGGGTTTACAGACTGTTGTAACCCAAAATTTTCCCTCCCATTTTCTTCAAAGGCATTCTTCTAAAATTCTCAAATACTCAAGGATTCTCAAAAGTTGATTAGACAAACTTATCTCCTAAACAATGGGTCCACAACTAAGGTTTCATCTCGTACAAGGAAGAATGGGTTGCAAGGGTCTCAAATTACTTTCATGGTTCATCATTGGTACTCAGTAATTCTTATGTCAAGTTTCAAGTCTTGCATCACAAGTTTGCTCAGTCAATTGCTCAGATGATTGAAAATCAACTGTATTGGGTAAAAAGTCAAATATGGTCAGCATACAGTCAAACTTCAATATTTTTTGTCAACATAAACATTTTAAGGTGATATTCATCATTTTATCAAGGGTTGACCATGATTTCTCAAGGAAAGCCCTCAAATCATCAAAGGTTAAAAATTGCCAAAATTAGGGGTTTTGACTAAAGATGACTGTTGACATAGTGCATGACCTAATGGCTTGAAGCATGATCTTAAGAACTCAAATACAACATCTTGACCTAATTATATGGTTCAAGACATTTCCAAAGATGCAAGTGATTGATAGTTGAAAATTTGAATCAATTGATGGAAAGTCAACAGTCACTCAAAAAGTCAAACTTTGACTTTTTTTGGTCAACATTGGAATTCAAAAGTCAAGAATCATCAAGATATTCAAAAATATAAAACTTGATCATCAAGAATAAAAAAATCAACAAAAGTAAAAAATTTGGAAATTTTTTCTAACACTTAAGAAAAATTCTAAGTGTTTTTATTCTTAACAAAAGTCCTAACTTCATAGACATTTTTCACTATGATCCAAGTTAATTCAAAGAAAACTTTAAACATGAAATTTTTAGGGATTGATGAATTCTACAACTTTGTCAATAAGGGTTTATTTCAAAAACATACTTGGATTAAGAGATATGAGCCCATGAAGTTGTGACATTTTTTATCCAACACTTAGAAAATTTTTCAACAAGTTTTTGTCAGTTTTTCATCTAAACTTCTTGGCCAATTTTCACCAAGTTCCCATTTGATTTAGCCAAAACTCACAACATGAAAGTTGTAGACAATGTTTCAAGCTTTCCAAAATGTCCTAGAACACAATTTTATCATGCTTGAGCTAGAAATTTTGAAGAGATGAAGTTGGGTATCTAAGGTTGCATTATAGGTCATTTTTGTGACAAGTTCATAACCAAATCTTCAAGTCATACTGCATAATCTAACTTTTCAGGCCTTAAATCTCCATATCTATCCATAATCAGAGGATTATACACACTTTTGAGTCATGACCCAAGTGATTAAATCTTTGTCCAATCCATTTTGCCATTTAGGGGAAAAAGATAACACTTCCATTCTTGTAAAGCAAGCTTTAATCACAATGTCAACTCCTTGAGCCTCTCAATTGTTTCTTATGTGCACACACAATGTCAAAGATAGAAGCAACATGTCTAGAGACTCTAACCACTTCACATACTTTGGTACTATGCATTGGAATAATGTTTCTTCAAAGTTACTTCAAATCTAAGCAACCAAACCATAACATGCTATCTTTCAAATCTGATCAGCCCTTACCCTCAAAACTTTTATCTATAAATAAAGAGTTCATTTTCAACTTAAAGCACGAGTTCACAAGCCCTCTAACCCTCTCAAACTTTCCCAAGTCAGAATTGTACACAAAACCTCCATTTTTGAGCTTTGAAGTCCAAATCTTCGAATCTCTCAAACCTTACAACTTTTTTCCTAACCAATCATCCAAACACTTCATATACATCATATATAACTCATCCATACCCCTATTTCCTCACTGTAACATCATCTTCATCATCCACCATTTTCACTTTCCATCATTGCAACTTGACTTGGTTGGAGTGATTCATCAACTTTCAGCATAAAGTAAGGATTGGAATAGCTTCAAAGAGGTCCAAGGAAGCTTAATCAATCATCACATTGCACCTGGAAGCCCCCACACGCATTCTGAGTTTGCACTTCAAGAGGTAAGTTTTCCAAAATTTGATATCTTCATTTATGCATCATTTGCATATATTTTCAAAAGATAAAATATAGATATAATGTCTATGAAGCTAACCATGTCCTTAAATCTCATTTTAATTGGATGTATGATGAGGATTTTGGAACTGAGTTTTCTGAAATATTAGGTTTTAGTTTGGTACCAAGCAAAATTCATGCTCATCTTTAACCTATAGCTTTTATAATTTACATGGCCGGATTCGTGGTGAAATTTAGAACAAGTTTGGTTTTGGAAGTTTTCAAAAAGGTTGAGAAATGGAAGAGTTTGAAAAATAAAAAATGTTGTTATTGTTGTCTGACGCGAGGAAGAAGATAAAGTGGGAAGTTCAAATTTGAAAATGAGTTTATAATATATTTACTGGGGGGAATTTCAAAACCGGATGAAATAGCCACCCCACTGGTAAAACAAACGCGCGCTAACTAGAGGGACCTGGATTCGAGCCCCAGCGGTACCCTTTTATTTTTTCCCATATATTTCGCTTGCAGATCCAGCGCACCAAGCTTCTAGAAGTCCATCATGCAACCTCACATCAACATCACCAAATCATCATGCAATCAAATCCAATGCACTCAAATGCAAGCTTATGGTACATCCCAAAGAACCATCCCCACTGGATCACAAACAGGTGTTGGGCTCCTCTGTTTTGGGCCAAACAATTTTGCTTCTTTTCACCCCCCATCTACTGAACTACAACAGGCCCATTTCCTTATCTTTTATTTTATTTTATTTATTTCAAACAAACTTCTTTGGGCTTAGCCCTCTTGGCTCAGCGCCCTAAACTCTTGTCTCACCCCCTTTTTACTTCTAACCCAGGCCCAATCTTTTTTATTTCTTCATATATTTTTTTTTACTTTTATTTATTTATTTCATTTAATTAAAATACTTAAAATAATTTTATTTTAAAAAATAATTAGGTTTAGGTTAATCCATATTTTGACATTTTTATTTTGTTGATTAAATAAAATTAATTAGACATTAGTTTTTGATTAACTTAATTAACTTCCAATTAATTTAAAATTAGGTTTAAATTGACTTAAAACACCAAATTGTTTTCCTAAATACTTAGAATTCTTTATATTTTGATTAATTAATTTAATTTGTTGATAAATTAATTTAATCACACCTTATTTTATTTTAAATAAATAGAAAATAAAATTAGAATTAGGTCTAATTTTTCATTTCACATTTCAAATATTTTCTTTAAAATACAATTTTTAGGGTTTTTTTGCATCTTTCCCCCTTTCTACCTCTGTGCGTTTGTTTATTTTTTGCACTAGTACAATTATGTAATTGGTAAAAGTTTGTAATAGATAATTAGGATTTATTGCTTTCCTCCCCATTCATAAACTTGTACCCCCCACCCCCGATGCCTTGTAATAGCGTAGAACATTTAATTTCCCCAATTTACTATTTTCCTTATTATTGTTAGTAATTAGGGTTTGTAAGGCAAGATTAAAATCAATCGTTAGAAAACCTAATATCAAACATAAAATACTTGAAATCAAAACACTTTGCACACACACACACACCTCTAAGGTAACCTCACTTGATGCCTCGGATTTAAAAAGTCATGACCCACGAGCGTGGGATGTTTTAGCAAAGACCCTCGGTTAAAAGATCGTAGTCCCTCGATGACCCTTCGATGTTGCCTTCGGTAAATGATCTTAGTTCCTTACGACAATTTCTAAAGCGTCCTACAAGTTGCCTTCTATGACTGTATCATAACTCACGCATGTCCCTCACATCCAATGATAGGGCTCTCTACTAACTAATGGTAGGATAACACTATCTAAAGGAGGAGGAAAAGAACAAAGACTTTTTGAGTAGGTAGATCACTCGTAATCGCTTGCTCATAAACTAAAACAATTTCCATACTTCACAACTTTCAAAACAACTACTTTCAAAATGCTTTATAAACACTCTTGAGGACTGATACAAGGGTTATTATAAAGCAAACTTTCTTACATTGGCATCTTCAAAACACTTTTCACAAAATAACACTTCCTTACATAAATATTTTCAAAACAAACATTTTGTATATATTCTCAACGATGCGAGAATCGTTACAAAATTGTCGCACTTAAGCATTTTCAAAATATTTTCAAACATACACAAACACAAAGTACTTCAAATTGAGCTAGCAATTAAGATCCCGTAAATAACTACGGATGAAAAGGGTTCTAACACCTTCCCTTTTTATAACCTACCCCCCGAACTCAAGAAAAATTCTCAAAAGGTCTTTCCTGTTCTTTTCACCCTTTCCTTTATTGGATAAAAGAGAAGTCAGTGGCGACTCTTTCTATCCGCAACATTTGCGATAAAACGCAAAACAAAATTCAGTTCTCCCATCATATTACAGAACTGGCGACTCTGCTGGGGAGATTAAAACTAAAAACGTGGTTACCTTAAGAGCTATATCACCTTTACTTGTTTGCCTTGTATGCTTTATATTTCGAGATATGCTTGGGTTTATTTCTTGTATAGATCCTATACCCGGATCTGGAGGCATTTTACATAAGTAGTAATAGATCGTGAAGATTGTACGATGTAGACCGATATGGTTGAAATGATGGCTACGTTAGTGAGACACATTGGTTGGTGCTGGTGTCCCTTGAGTAAGTCAAGAAGAATGCTGGGCTGCCGCATGGTGTCATAAGCACTAACTGACCGTAGAACTTAATTGATATAACTTAGCCATTAGAAAGTAATGAGATAGCCGGCTTTGGTGCATACTGAAGTTGGTTGATACTCGATGCTACACTCATTGAGATTGGACTTTCAGGATATTTCGGTCGCAATTTAGATACTTGTGCTGAAACAATGCCTGAGAGAAAGATCAATGATATTAAGATTCCTAGAACCCGATTACTTCTTTTAGGACAAGTTGAGCCAACTAAAACTTTAAGAGGGTACTTACCTATAAACTCCATGCAAGCTTAAACCTAAGGCCTTGCGTGTGTATGATTAAATGTTCGAACATAAAATCATAACATCATGACATCATACCATATCATTTTCACATACTATTTCAAGGCCCTAGGGATTTATATTTGTCCTGTTTTGTAGGTTATGGCCTCCGCTCGCAGGAACACTATCCTGATTAGTTTTGTGAGGGTACCTTCTCAACTTAAGGAGTTAGTCTCAAGGGTTCCCGAAAGTTCTCCATTCATCAAAAGGAATGGTCGACTACCCAGTTTGGTTACCTCGGGTTTTGAAGAAGACATAATGAGTGTTCTATTCCAATTCTTTGACCCTGTACATCACTTCTTCACTTTTCCTGATTATCAGTTGGTACCCATAATGGATGAGTTTTCTCAATTACTGGGAGTACCTGTTCTAAATCAGATACCTTTCATCGGTTTAAAGAAAGATCCACAACTTGAAGAAACTGCATCAGCCTTACATCTGAAGTGGTCCGACATTATAGCTAATTAGGAAACGAGAAGTGGAGTCAAGGGTTTTCTAGCTAAATTTCTGTTAGAGAAGGGTCGACTATTTTTGGATGCTATGAGTTTTCAAGCTTTCGAAGAATCTTGGCTTTGTTAATATATGGTTTGGTGTTATTCCTTAATCCGGACCAACTCATAGATGTGAACGCTATCAAGATATTTCTTTCTCGTAACCATGTGTCTACTTTGCTCGGAGACATTTTGCATTCTCTTCATACTTGTACTATGAGGAAGAGGGGGACTCTTATGTGTTGCATACCTCTGCTATCAATGTGGTTTATTTCTCACCTTCCCCGGTCAATATTGAAGAATGAACAAGGTCTGAGATGGTCTCAAAGGATGATGTCACTCTCTCATTCAGACATCTATTGGTGTTCCCGATCTCTGGAAGATGTTACTATCATTGACCGTTGCAGGGAATTCCCTAATGTTCCACTCCTTGGCATTAGGGGAGGTATTACTTACAACCTTTCTCTGGCTCTACGAAAATTTGGTTATGCTCGAAGAGATGGTCCTCATGATGCATTTATCCAGGGTATTGTATTCGACTATGAAGATGATCCTCAAGGTTATTGTCAAAGTTTATACGCGCTTAGGGCGTGGTAAACAAGGTTGATAGTATAACTTTAGGACAAAAGAATCATATTCCTTTGGAGTTGTCGTACCCCCAAATTTGTCCTACCTCGATAATTTAATTTTACGAGATTAAAATAGAAGAAATATTTAATTAAGGATGGTAAATCAGTATCTGATGGCCCATCTTTATCCAACTAGGGGGGTGAACCTTAAATTCAGGAGAGAGAGGCTTACTAAAATCAGAAAGACTCGTGTATTCATGGACCCATTCGCGTAGCATGTTGGCCAATGGCCCATGCGATTCGAAAATAAAAATTATTCGAATAATTATTAAGCTCTTATTTATTAAATAGTTGTTATTATTAAAAGAGAGGGGAAAATTAAATATAGTACATAAGCCCATTTAGGTTTTATTATTGTTAGAAAAAAGAAAAGGAGGTGCAATTATAAATGGCATGCCTGTTGTATTTTTAGCAGCCCATTTGCTGTTTCTGCTTTAGGAGAATTATTATGCCCAATTAATTGTTGTTGTTATAAAGAAGAAAAGGGAGTGAAATGGCAATTCAAAGGGTCATTAAAATGCACATGGGCTCATTTTTTTCGTTCTAGTCATTAAACAGTAAAGAGGGGGGTATGCTTACCAATTTATATGCCCATTAAGGTTTTAATAAAACTAATACATTTGTGGTCTTGTATTATTACTGATTTAGAAAAAAAAATTATTAAAAAAAAAGAACCTCTTGATTATTATAAAAAAGGTTTCTTTATAAATTACATCTTTTTGGTTAATCTATTAAAAGTTTTTTTTATATAGATATATGATGACTTGTTATAAAGAAAAAGAGTATATATTACTTTATTAAGAAAACACTATGTTTTTATTACTGTTAAAACTTTTTATAATAATGTTTTTATGTCAAATATTATTTATATAATCTATTCACTAAGAACTGTTGTCTGCTGGAATAAAGTTGTTAGGAAGTCTTGCCCAATTCGTATTGAGGAAACTATGCTGGATAAAACAAAATTAATCAACACAGGCCCATGGATAAAATATTTCACTAAAAAGAGTTTGTTTTGCTGCAAAGAGGCATATTGGGCTGGATTAGCGCTGGCCCAAGTAGAATAATAACGTTGGCCAAACAAAAAAACTGAGAAATGCATACTGTATCGATCATCACCAAAATGCACGCAACACTTACTGTTCAAATTACACTAAATCGAATCTCTAAAACTGAATAAAATCAAATCTGAAAAATTGCAATCAAACATAGAAGAACAAGATCCAAAAAATCAAATATATTAATCCAATCCCAAATTAACAGTAAAATCAAGTTAAAATATATAGAATCAAATATTTTTACAAATCGAATCAAAGAAAAATATGCAGAACTGAAATTTCTACAAATCAAATCCTATCCAAAATCAATTAGAATGAATTTCAAATCCCTAAATCTATAATAATACTAAATCTAAGCTCTAAAACTTTAACAGCTAATTGATAAAACCCTAAATAATAAATAGTATAAATAAAAAGAAATCAGAATGCAGAAAGGGGGGATTTTTTTACAGAAGACGAACACCGCGAGGAGCTGAAGCGAGAGAAGCTTGAACATTTACAAGGAAGTCGAAGCCCTTGCAATCGAGAACCGTTGAAGAATGGAAGAATGGTTGGGGTTTCATTGTAAGAAACCACAACCATCATTGGCGGCCGCCTTCAACCGCTCACTGTAGCCTTCGATCAACGCCGAACACTTGGAAAATTGGAAGGGGTAACTCGCTCTCTTTTAGTTTTGTTGTTTGATTGATGTAGGGTTAGGGGTTTGTGAGGGGGTAGATCTCGCTTTTGTCGGCGCCGCCGTGGTGGATGTTGGAGCTTTAGGGTTTGGTAGGAAGAAGGAGAACGAGGACTGGGTTTGGCTAGCGTGAGAGAGAGAGGAAAAGATGAAGATACTGTAAAACACAAAGAAATAAATGAGACGGAAAAAAATGAAGAAAATGTATTATAATCCGTTTCAATCACGTATCCGCGCGCCTACCATAACTAACATGCTCCCTTGTTATTATCCCTTAGATCTTCGTTGGACGTCCATAGGCCAAGTCTCACCATAAGCTCCTTGCGCCCTCGCCATACACAATCAAGCTGACCTTGTTGCAATGTCTAATGGGCCAAGCCCAATCCGTTTCACACCCCCATGCCAGTAATTGCTAAAACCCAAAACACAATACCCCCCTTCCTGGACTCATGCCTGGGCTTGATTCAAATTATTTACCACACCCTCTACTTTACTTGCCAATTAGAAACTGCACCCCCCCTGAGTGAATTTATTTACTTTCTTTTATAATTCAATTATTTTATTATTTCTATTTTTTATATACACATATATGTATTATTTATTTACAATAATTATTATTATAAAATAGTGATTTTTATTTATTTATTATTATTATATCATAATTATTATATTTGCTATTATTATTACCAATATTTATTTTCTATTTATTATTCTTATATTTTATTTACTATTTAAATATTACTATTATATGATCAAATAAGTTATTTTATATCAAAATTGCATATATTATTTTATATATTATTTTATATATTATTTGCATTAAATCTTTTCTAAGCATGCATTAATCAAGATCTTCACAATTAATATGATTAAAAAACACAAACAAATCATCAAATTATTTTTCGCAATAAACTAAGCTAATCAACTGTTTTTGCAAAAGGGTTTAAAACTGGTTTTGAATTATTGCGCATTCAGTCAAAATCTACGCAATCACTATTCCCGACCAAGTGTGAGGTGATTCAAAATATGTTTGCAACCCCTAAAAAACACCAACCCCATACGAACTACGAATTGGGACTTTGATTCCTCATAAGAGGATATGTAGGCACACAATCAAAAATCGTGGCGAGTCTTTCTAATTAAAACTTAAATCCTGTTTACCCCAAACCTAAACCTAGAGGCTAGTATCCTTGTGAACAAGGTAGATGAAAGATGCCTAACACCTTCCTTTCGTCTAATTGAGTCTAAAACCTAGAATCTCTGTTGTTGTACCCCAAAATTTTCCCTCCCATTTTCACACAAAACATACTCCTAGAGGTCCTCAATTGCTCAAGTTGACTAAGGATTGACCAATCAAATCCTCCTCCTAATACAATGAGCCTCAAACTAGGGTTTCACTTCTCATCAAGATGGTTGAGTTCCAAGGATACAAAATGGTCTCCATTGCCCTAATATTTCCTCTAGATCATCCACAACAAGTTTCATGCCTTGCACAACAAGTTTGCTCAGTCAACTACTCAAATGCCTGAAAATTAACTGTACTAGGGCTAAAGTCAATTGTGGCCCAAATACAGTCAAACTTCAAGATTTTTGGTCAACATCAACATTTTGAAGTGACATACATCATTTGATCAAGGTTTGATCATGATCCTCAAGGAATGCTCCTAATTTATCAAAACTCAAAAGTTGCTAAATTAGGGTTTCTATAGGAAAAGTCAACCAAACTTTGATCAGGCATAACTTTCTCATACTTTATCAAAAATTTCTCATCTAAGGCTCATTTTTAAGAGAATCAAATTCCCTACAAATCATATTCAGTCCTCAAGTTCAAGAAATGCACTCATGAAAAGATATAAACTCAGACATTATAGGTCCTTTTCAAAAGTAAACAAAAACACCTTTTGGGTCAAAGCTTCTTACATGAACATGGAAGATCCAATGGAGATGAAACCAAAAGGATTGTTTAGAGGACATCCTAAGATTTCTAAAAAGTCCAAGAACACCCTCTTAGGGTCAAAAATGAGAGAGATATGCATTGTCAAAGTTTGCCATTTTTGGAAATTTGCACAAAGTTAACAATGCCCAAAATTAAATTTTTTCCACATGGCCCCATCTTTTCAAGATTGAATCTCAGTCTTAGCATGGTCCACGGCCTATGGGACCCTCCATGCCTTATTTATTTGTTTATTTAATTTATTTTGATTTTTATTCATTTAAAACTCAAATAAAATCAAATAAATCCAAATAAATCACATAACTGGTTTTAGGAATGATTTTTGCATTGAACGGAGATCTCATATGATGTCAATAGTCAAGGAAAAACGTGCAAGATATAAAACAAGAGGAAATCTCCAAATGTGAAAAGATTTGAATCAAAAGTAATAACCATTACATCTTGTGATTCTTTCCAATTATGCTACCCTAGATTGATTCAGCACATATACATAAGCATTGTGAACCCTAACAAGGACGAAAAAACTGCGCAGCCAACCTCTACATCAAGAACAAAGTTAAAACTTTTTGTCAAAAAAGTGCAGAGCCCATTCTCCTCCACAGACCAATTCAAGCCATTCAAAGGATCAAATCACGTTCCTGAACATTTGTTGAAGCCTTTGCAATCATTCTCAAAGCCTGAAACTTGCAGAATCGCGCCCAACCCTCATCATGGTTTGCATATTTTCTTAAATTCGATTTTGTTGACTTATCCAGCATGAACAAGTTTTAGCTATATATTCATGTTTATTATAATACTTTCAATGATTATGGATGGTTTAATTTGATGTTTAGTAGAGGAATAAGCCTGCGCCATTACTAGGTTTTTGAGGTCCCAAATTGGGAACTCCATATACAGGCCAAATTGGACCATATTAGGGGTGGTATTATATTCAGGAGGTCATGAGCAATTGATCATACCTTTGGTTCTGATTAATATTGCTTGTATTGCGTTTTGAGATGTTGCAGGGTTATAGCTATGGACAAAAACTGTCACTATAACTTTTAGTGACAATTTTGTCTGTAGGTAAAGGTCTGGTATCAAAAGCGACAACCCCATGAAGAAGAAGATCAGGTGACAGCATCCCATTGGAGGGTTTGAATCCACGCGCGCTTTCTGGGCATAATGTTTTGTTTGGCTTATGTTTTATTTATTTATTATATCTACAACATAACTTTCCAGCGCGGTTGGTCTAGGTGTTCGATCCCAAGTCTCAACCTTTTCCTATTTTCTGAGTTATTTCTTGCAGATCCCATGTGCCTCACCATCAAACGTCTAGCATGCACCCCTGATATCAACCATCAAGTCCATCACGTGATCAGATATAAACGTCTAACAAAAGAAGCGCATGGTGAACCCCCAGATGAGAGCCTTACTGAATCACGCGTAAGGCAGATCAACCAGCTATTCCGGGCTTTGCAAAATTCAGCCATGCACCCCCAAATTCACTTCCAGCATCAGGCCCATTCTTGTTTTTCTTATTTATTTCATTATTTTATGTTATTTCTTTTGTAGTTTTAAAAATCATTTTTTAATATTAAATCATAAAATCAATAAAACAAAAAATATAGAATTAAGTTTTTTTTATTAAAATTAGTTTTTTTGGAAATTAATTAATTTAATGATATTGAATTGATTTGTTTTCATTAAGTAAAGTTAATTAGAAAAAAATAGATTTAATTCACAAATATTTAGTTTTCTCAATAAAAAAATCAAAAAAATATTTTCTTTACTTAAGTAGATTCTTTAGGATATTTAATTTTTTCTCGCACGCATTTATTTATTTATTTATTCCAATTATTGTATCTGTTTCGAGTTTGTAATAGCTTTTAACTTAGGTTTATTACTGCTTTTATTTACCGCTTTTCCCCCAAGTTTGGTTATGTAACCCCCTCACCAAAGCCCTGTAATAACGTAGATCTTCTTTTCCGCTTTATTTTCTGCTATTAATTAAACTGTTAGATGATTGATGATAGGATTGTATACGAAAGATAAATCAATGTTTAAAGCAGTAGAAAACCCTAACTGTGCAAAGATAATTGACTGAAAAAAAAACACTTGCACATGCTCACTCCTAGGGTTTTCCCCCACTTCGGTTTCCTCCGGAAAACAGTCACTATTCTCGAACGTGAGAATTCTTAGTGACTGTCCTCTAATTCAGAGATCGCAAGTCCCTTTCAAAAGTTTCCTCGGTAAAACAAAATGAAATCTTAGAACTTTAGGACATTTACTAAGAGATCTTGCCCTGTTGCCTTAAGTGACTGTAATCGTCCCTTTCGATTGTCTCTTAAACTCCAACGATGGCGCTACCTACTCCTTAATAGTAGGATAGCACTGTCTAAAGGAAATAAGAAAACAAATAGTCTTTTTCGAGTAGGTAGAAACTTTTAAGCAATTGCTCAAAACAATCAATTTTTCACACTTACACTTTCAAACACTTTTCAAACAAGGTTTTCAAAAACGCTTTATCATACTCTTGAGGACTGACACAAGGGTTACCAGAAAGTGAAACGCCACACTAAGGAATTTTCAAAGCTTTTCAAAATACACACAAAAGCGATTTAAAAATGAGCAAGTACCTAAGAGCCCGTGGAAAACCACGAATAGAAAGGGTGCTAACACCTTCCCTTTCTATAATCTACCCCCCCCCCCCCCCCCCCCCCCCCCCCCCCCCCCGTACTCAGAAACATCTCAAAAAAGGTTTTTTCTGTTCTTTTTCCCTTTTCCTTTGTTGGATAAAATAAAAGACGATGGCGACTCTTTCTTACCGTACATTTGTAAACAAAAAACGCAAAAACTAATAGTAACTAAAAATCAATCAGTTCTGCCACCGTATTACAGAACTGGTGACTCTGCTGGGGAACATGAAAAAAAAGTGGGGTTTAACTTAGGATCTAGGTCACTTTAATTTCTTCTTTGCCTTGTCTTGTTTGATTTACTTTTAAGGGTATCTGTTTGGGTTGTCTGGATCCTAAACCCAGATCGGGGAATTCCTTTTACGTAAGTATCAATAAACTGTGAGGGAGTTGTGTGGGGTATACCGACATGGTTAAAATAGTAGCTATGTTGATGCGATACTTTGGTGTGTACCATTAGCCCTTGAGTAATCAAGGAGAATACGGGGCCGCTGCGTGGTATCATAAAGCTTCAGCTTACCTTAGCACCTTAATTGACCAACTTGGCTTTTTAGGACGTAGTGAGATAATCGTCTTTGGTGTAAACCCAAAGTAGGTTGATACTCGATGCTACACTCATTGAGGTTTGACTCTTGAGTTGTGTTTGGTGGAAAGTCAATTGTCTATCGGAACGAAATTTGGGGGAAAGATCGGTGATATTGAGATCCTTTAGAACCCGACTACTATATTTAAGACAGGTTGAACCAACCCAACTTCAAGAGGGTATTACCTTAAAACCCATGCAAGCCTTAAACCTAAGGTCTTTGTGTGATTTGCTTGTGTTTGATATATCTTATATATCTGAGCATAATCATGACATCATAACATAACATATCATACTAACCATTTCAATGATTCTTAGGATTTATTTTTGTCTTGTTTTGTAGGACATGGTGAAATAACTGGCTGAAAATCATCAAACAATGAAGCCGTCATCGAACGTCTTTTATCCCACTGGAAGGGAAAGGCAAACATCAAGAAAACCTGAGAAGGGAGAAGTCAAGGTCTTGCGACCGAGAGATAAGGGTAAGGGAGTCTGTTACGCGAGGGGGAAGGTATTAGCACCCCACACGCCCGTAGTACTCTACGATATCCACTCTTGTTGTCTATCTTATGGGTGTGTTTAATCTATGCTTACTGTTTACTATACTACTGGAGGGAGAATGCATGCAAAAGAAATGAGAAAAGAATGTAGGGAAAATAAAATTATGCTCGTTCGGGCCCTACCCCGATGCCTACGTATCCCTTTTAAGGAATCAGAGCAGCCGTGGTTCGGCTCATATGTTTTTGTTGGTTTGTATTTTTTAATGAACATTATTAATCTCTCCTTATGCCGTAACTCGACCTTCGGAGACTTACGCGTCAGCACAGAAGTGAATTACATGCTCTTTCTGAAAAAAGTTTGGAGAAAATGTGCTTGGTCGCACAAAAAGGTTTGAATTTGTTTGGGTTTTTAATGAACGATATTAATCTCGCCTTCTGCCGCAACTCGACCTTTGGAGACTTACGCGTCAGCACAGAAGTGAATTAACATATTCTTTCTGAAAAGTGTTTGAAAGGAAGGCCCGAAGGCAGAAAGAGTTTTGTGTTTGTTGATATTTTTGCTTGTAGATAACAGCTAGTTAATCTCAAGAGAGAGATTTTAGCCATTTCTCTACTTATTCGTGAAATAAGTCTTTGAGACATGAACCATGCCAAGGCTTAGAATGGAAAAACGATAATATCGAGAAGAGACCCGCTTATCATCTCCCATGTTAAACAAAGGCACGATTCTCGTCAGTAATTTTTAAGTATTTTTGAAGTTTGAAAGAAAAAAGAAGTTTTTGTTGTTTTAAATGCATATGAGAAAAGAAAAAGAAAAGTCAAGGGGAGACTAGCCTATTTCTAAACCTAAAGTTATCATACTTCATATGATCTCTCGAAAGCGATAAATGCGGAGATGAGGAATAAAATGAGGTTGTGATGATACCGAACAGAGAAGGTCTGTTGCCTCTTCGAAATCATGCAAGCAATAGGAAAATTCTACTAACAATCTTCCTTGAATCCCTTGATGCAAATTACGCTCTTAGCTAGCTTTGAAATCTCTTAAATTCTTCACTTGAGTATCTTTTTCTCAAGTTTTATGAGATTGTTATCAATAATTTAATTCGGCATCTAAGGATCAGATTTTTCCATTATGACATTCATCATGCCAAGAAGATTGAATCAATAATAAGGAATCGACAAGAACACCCCAATTATAACCATTTCCCACATTTAATCACTTAAATCCTAAAACTAATCATAAAAATCATGAAAAATTATATCTAAGTCGAAGACTAATATACTATTATCAACACAAAACTTCAATCAAAAATCATGAAAGAAATTATCAAAATTAACTACTCAAAATTATAACAAAATGAAAATAAAGAAGAAACCAAGAGGTATGAAGGCCATGCCAGGGGTGTGAATGGAACAGCATATGCTATAAGCAAGTGAATTCTGAGCCCAACCGAAATGAACCTAATAAGCATTTTTGCGTATGATCAAGAGGTACCAAAAAAAACATGGCGATGGGCCTGGGGATGAGAAGTTTTCGGTCCATGGTGCTATTATTCAGCATAAAAAAAATAATAATTAAAAAAATTGAAATAATTAAAGAAGAGATTAGGGTTACTATGAGAACAAAATTCCCTTCGTCCTCTCAAACTCAGACGCGGCCACCAACTTCCTGTAGGATTCACCCTCTCTGTTCTTCAATCCAAGGTCCCATATGCTTTAGCTTGAATTCACCTTCGTCTTCGATAAACTCAGATGCGATACCGTCATGCCAGGCTTTGTCGGCCGTAGATCCATCCTCTTCGTTCACTTCAATCAGAAGTAAACTCTGGCAGTCCTCTAATTAACAACGTCACCGTCGATGGTGAAAAGGCCTGAAGACGCTTCTTCCAGAACTCAGGTTTACCCTCGTACTCATCCTTTCCGTCTTTGACTACTTCTTCTTCTTATCTACTCTTTCGTGATTTGTGCATTGTTGCTGATGTGAAATTAACTTGATGATGAAACTTGTTCTTGTGATGCATAATCGATGTTGATGCAGATTCGACGAAGATGAAGTCTTGAGTCAGATGAATTGAAGAACATTGATGAAGATGATGATGTTTGCGCTGGTTGCGGTTTTCAGAACTGATGTACAAAATCAATGATGTTGATTGAAGATTGAGATGATGAATGTTTGCTGAGATTGAAGAATGAAGATGATTGGATTCTGAGAAATGAAGAGTGAAGAGAGAAGATGAAGATGAAGGGGAGGGAAGAAGGAAGAGGTTTATGGAGATTCTTCTACAGAATTGCAGAATGAGTATGAATTGGTAAGTTTTTATATTTAAATCTATTATGTAGAGTTGAAAAATAATGAATCTGAATCCCCCTCAATCTAAAAACTGAAATTATGTTATATAGATTGCTGAGAGTTGGTTAGGAGTTAGTTAAGCGGTTAGGAAGTTTTAAATTCAGTTACAGTCGGTTATCAGTTAGGAATCGATTGAGAACTGTTAGAAAATTCTGTTTTAACAATGGTTCAAATCTGTTTGTTATTTTTTCTACTGGAAGTTTGTTATGGAATGGTTAGAAATTGGTTATGACAGTTAGGAGTTTTAGAGGGATGTTTAGAGGTTGTTAGGGATTGAAACAAATCTGTTAGAAAATAGTAGCAGGTTACTAGAATTGTTAGAGGTTAGGAATTAATTAGTTGGCTTGGTAATAATAGTATAAGCTATTAGCAAATTATGTTTTTGAAGTTGAGATGCTGCAGGTCGGGAGTTAGGTGGAAATTCTGTTATATGGATTCGGTTAGGCTGTCCAATTTGTTATGACAGTTGGGGGTTGGTTTTGATTTTCTGTTATGGGTTATTAGTAAGCTGTTAGAAATTAGTTAGGGGAATTAGTTGACAGGGCCTTTATTTTGTGTTTAATTTTGAACATCTGCTGTTTTTTTAACTTGATGTGGCAAAATTGTTAATTGTTTTGGAGATTCGGTTTTCTAGTAGTGAACTGATTTCTCTTGTATTTATTGTGAACAGAGCATGGTGTGGACTTTATTCATTACAAACTGGTTTATTAGATGATTTGCACGACTGCAAGTTCTCAGGTTCAACAGGTGGGACAGGAAATTCACATGCTTCAGCAAAGTCAGCTTCCGAAACTAGTTCTGGTTGCTCCTTTTCAGGATTGTTGCAATTGTATACCCCAAGGCCATCAGCCCTCTAAGAAGTCGCACACTGACCTCAAAAGTAATTCAGGCAATATAATGAATGGACTATCTGTAACCCATTCCTCAAACATAAGATTGTACATTCCATCCCGGTTTCTCATTCTCAAATATGATTGACATGCTTCAGGGTCGTCTCCGGGGGTAGAAGATAAATGTCATATGTTTCCTCTTTTCTCATATATTTTTCTTGTGAAATATCTGATTCCCTTTATTTTTCTCTGCATTTCCTACTTGAACCGAAAACTGAATTTCTGTTTTTTCTGTTATATGAATAAATCGGGTTTGGATTTGGTTATTCATCATATTTTTTGTTTTCGATTTATACTTTCTGAACATTTCTTGAATTGGATAATGGATACTTCAAATATTGCACTTCTCTAAATCTCGGGCTGTGATTGACGATATGCTTTCCCTATTGAAATGCTTGCATGAAAACTGACTTATTCTTGCATTTGTGTAGGTCTATGGTGAATCAATACCAAGGTTATAATTGAATTGGCATAACTTGAAAGGCATGGCTAATCGAAAATGGCAATATGTTTGAAGAGGCATAGCATGGAGCAACTCGAGGGAATTGAAGTTAATTCGGGAAAAATAGGTTTAGGATAGATTTTATTATGGCTTTTGATGTAATATATTCATGAATTGGATATAAATTGTCACATTTTATATGGAACTTTAAACGGTTGGAAGTGTATGAAGAATGTTATTCGGATTTTTAACTCGTAAGTTTATCTCAAAAATATATGCTCTTTACGTATCTCCATAACCGAAAGCAACATAAGGTGAAGGCATGTTTCCATTTTTCAATATGCCTTGGTGAATGTAACGAGACAATCTCTTGGGATGGGCTTTCAAATTGCAATAAACTTTGAATCAGAGGTGAACTTGAATGAACTATGGTGTTTTTTGCACTCTGCAACTTGTATTCCATATGAATTTCCTTTGAATCTTAACTTGGAACACAACTGAAACTTGGATGAACAATTCTAAACCAATCTTCAATTAACAAAACCAATCAATTAGTAACCATTTGCCTTGCGAGAAACAAGCATAACAGTGAACCCACCAAAATTGTTCTTTGAATCATGATTTAATATTTTGAAATTCAATCTATAGGCCTTTGACTCGATAACCAGTGATCTCACAAAGTACCATGTCTTGAAGAAAAATTTAATTTTACTTCTCGCTTCCAAGCTAACTTGCAATACAAGCGATCAAACAATTGAGAACGATAATGCCCTTGATCATAACAAATTCATAATGCCATCCTTATATCACGCCTTATCATCCCATGAACCTCCATTGAAGAGGTTGATAAACCCAAGTATGATAGGATATAAATCCTAAACCTCCACACAAAGCTTTTGGATTTTGATCTTCAAAGCATTGAAATGAAATTCGAAGAAAATAGATTATATCGCAAGTAAGCCAATCGACCAGATGAAAAGCTTTGTGTTATAAGGCATACAAACCCTAATTCATGAAGAAGGTCTAGTTGAATCTTCTTATCTAGAATAGGACTGTTTCCCACATAACTAGAGATTCAAGCAATGTTTTCCTTCTTATTTTCCAAAGATATATCAGTTGAAACCCTGATTATTCATGGACGATATTCCTTGATTATGGCCTTGCCTGATAATCACAACTTCCCAGAGGAACCTCTCTTGAACGTTGAGCACAAGGAGATAATGAATGCCTGATTTAGTAGCTCTTAGATGACCTCATAGAACCACTTGGAAATGACCAAGGGAATACAGAAAGAAATATGACCAAGATGGCCATGACTTGGAAAACCTAATGAACCTCGGTTGATGAAATGCTGACAAGCACGAACTTGGTGGAGAAACACTTTGACTCTTGTCTTGAATGTATCTAAATGAGTAATAACCCCCTTAACTTGAATAGAACAGAACCCTCAATGAGCATAGGTTACAACCTTAATTCCATATTTCACTGCTTGAAGGACAATCAGAAGAACCAAGCTTTATGGGATACGAACACCTTAACTGCTGCGAAACCCTAATATCGCACAACCGCTGAAATTTGAACCTCAAGCGCTTTATTGAATGAAAATGTATGTTAATGACCTAATGAAAAGATATGAATGCAATGCTAAGCCTAAGCCAAATATAAGAAACTAGGAGGGAAAATTTTGGGGTGCAACACATGGCCCTCGCCCGCAGATTCACTATCCAAGTCAGTCTGGTAAAGGTATCTCCTCAGCTTAAGGAGTTGGTATCAAGGGTTCCTGAAAGCTCTCCTTTCACTGAAAGACATGGTCGACTTCTCGGCTTGGTCACCTAAAACCCCGATGAAGAAATGTTAAAAGTGCTCTTTCAATTCTTTGACCCTCTACATCAGTGCTTCACTTTTCCGGATTACCAGTTAGTGCCTACTATGGAGGAATTTTCTCTGTTACTGGGGGTGCCTATCTTTAACAAGGTACCTTTCAATGATATGGAAAGAGACCCTAAACCTGAAGATATTTCTAAAGCTCTGTCCTTACAACGGTATAACGTAGTAGCAAATTGGGAAACCAGGAGAGGTGTCAAGGTTTTTTTTGGCTAAGTTCTTGTTTGAGAAAGCTCATCATTTTTGGGATACCCTGGACTTACGAGCTTTTAAAGAGGTGTTATCCCTTCTCATCTATGGGTTGGTACTGTTTCCTAATCTTGACCAGCTCATAGACGTGAATACGGTTAAGGTTTTCCTGTCACGCAATCCAATACCTACTTTGCTTGGAGATATCCTACATTCTCTGCATACTCGCACTATAAAGAAAAGAGGGAACTTCTGTGTTGCACTTCTCTTTTGGCTAGGTGGTTTATTTCGCACCTACCCCGATCCGTCTTGAAGAATGAACATGGTTTGATATGGTCTCATAGGCTAACGACTCTTACACATTCAGGTATTCATTGGTGTCCTTGATCCTCGGAGAATGTTACCATTATTGATCGATGCGAAGATTTCCATAATGTCCCTCTCTTAGGCATTAGGGGAGGAATCCCTTACAATCCTTGTTTGGCACTGCGATAGTTTAGATATACAAGAAGGGATGGTCCTCATGATACACTTATCCAAGGAATCGCCTTCGACTATGAGAATGATGCTTAGGCTTACCGTAAAAGGTTCATGCGAGCTTGGGGCATGATACATAGAGTTGGTAGAAAGACACTGGGGCACAAGAATTCAATCCCTCTTGAGACTTATCTCAAATGGGTATGAGCCTGTGATCAAAGTCTTATGATTCCTTACCCCACCATCCTACCCATGATTATGAAACCGGTTGCTAAAGGAGACACTCCTTATCTTGTTCTTCATCCTGACATGCCAACTGATCACGAGGAGTTACAAAAATCCTGGGTTCAATTTAAAGAGGAGCGGGATACGTTTGAAGCTCAATTCTATTCCAGCGAGAAGAAAGTCCTGGAACTCACTAGGCTACTTCATGAAGAGAGGAATATGAACGCCTACATTGCACCAAAGAGGATGCGCTTATGGGAAACCTAATTTTCTTTTTTGCTTTAAGTTTTATTTTGTTTGATTGTACGCCTAAAGGGAACTCTTTGTAACAATTCGAACTTATTAATACAATTAACGTGTGTTTCTTTTGGTTAAGAAAATTTGAGCCTTTAAGAATCCTTGAAATCATTGCATACGCATATCATCCATGACATTGCATAAACATGTGTTAAAGTAGGATTATCATCTTCTTTGATGTTTATTTCAACAATAATGACTTTTGAACAAAGTATCAAGGATCTCCAGGCACAAAATGCCCAATTTCAGCAAATGTTCGTAGATTTGGCTAAAGGACAGGAAGATCTGAAGGCCCTTATTCTGAAAGATAGAAAGAAGAAGGTGAAGAAGACCGTTGGTATGGTAAACCTGGGAAGAAGATTCAAGGGACCGTTGAAGCAAATGGATGATCTGACCTCTTCATCCAAGAAAGGAGAGAATCAAGAGGGTGAGACAAAGAAGGAAGACTCTAGTCCAGAAGAATCTGATAATGACACTGATTACAATGAAGAGCAGTATCCTCCGGCTGACGAAAGGTACAAACAGCTAGAGGATCGTCTGAATGCAATGGAGATCCAAAGAGTACCAGGGTTGGATTTTGCAGAGTTGGGTTTGGTATTTGGGGTTGTCATCCCACAGAAGTTCAAGATTCCGGTATTTGCAAAGTATGATGGGATTTCTTGTCCCAAGCTTCATCTCGGTTCTTATGCGAGGAAGATTTAGTCTCACACTACTAATAGGAACTTGTGGGTCCATTTATTTCAAGACAGTCTGTCCGGGACTCATCTTGAGTGGTTCTATCAGCTGGAGGGAATTAATGTCCGCAACTGGGAAGATCTGGCTGCTGCTTTTTATAAGCAGTATCAATATAACGCTGAACTTGCTCCTACCGTACTCAACTCCAGAGTATGTCTATGGGTGCAAGCAAAGGTTTTAAGGACTACACTCAGAAGTGGAGATTTGGCAGGGAGAGTCCAACCCCCTTTGTTTGATAGGGAGTCGGTGGACATGTTTCTTGGTACGCTATCTGGTCTGTTCTTTAATCACTTGATTGGTAGCTCTTCAACTGGTTTTACTGAGCTGATATTGACTGGAGAATGGGTAGAAGCTGGGATCCGAAGTGGAAAGATCCAGAAAGACACCTTTTCAAGTACAATTAAAAATCCATTCATGGGTAAGAAGGAGGTCAATGCTATTTATAATCCCAGAAGTCAGAGTAGAACCGAGCACCGTCTAACGGTAGGGGCTGTAATGATACCTAGGCATGTGGCTACTCAACAACGAAACAATCAGCCAAGGGTAGAAAGACCTCAAAGGCAGTTCACCCGGATCAATATGACGTTTTCTGAGGGTTTACCCCATTTGTTAAAATCTAACTTTGCAACCTTAAGGGAGGCTCCCAAGAACCCCAACACCACATCTCCTTATTACAATCCAAACGCTCGGTGTGCCTACCATTCTGAGATTCTAGGCCACGATACAAACGACTATTGGGCTCTGAAGAATAAGATACAGGATCTGATCGAAGCAAAGGAGATTGAGTTTGATGCTCCTGAAATGCCTAATGTCATAACTGCTCCCATGCCCAAGCACAACCGTGGTGTTAATACCATTGATACTGATCTATTTGTTACTTCTGTTGATGAAGTTTCTACTCCTCTTATGACTGTCAAGAAGAATTTTTTGCTAGCCGGTTTATTTCTGGGATGTGGTGAAGGTTGCCACTGGTGTTTATATTTTCCTTCTGGTTGTTATTTGCTGAAAGTAGGTGTTTAACACCTGATGGATAACAAAGAGATTTTGTTCGAAAAGACTCCGGTTCCAACTGTTCTACATGAAGATATTGTTATCATAACCATTTCCGCCAATCCTTTCAAGGTCTCCTCCAAAAGATCTGTTAGGATTACACCTGCTCTAAGAATTGATCCATTAATAATCACTTTTCCTGGACCGGTACTATACTCCTCGGACAAAGCTGTTCCTTGGAATTATGGTGCTGACGTTTACTACCATGGCGTCAAGCAGGATTTGTTAACCATTAAAAATGGAAAAACTGAAGAGGCTGATCCCGATATCAGTAACATTGTCGGGACCAGCAAAATTACTCGAACTGGAAGGGTTTTCTCTCCCGAGATCTCCCCGAAGACTGTTTCTAAGCCTGTTATTATTCCATCTGTTGTTCCGGCTAGTACTCCCGCTAATACTCCCATCCTTACTCCATTTGTTACCCATGCCAATGAGTCATCTGGGACTCGGGGCAAAGAAGTTGTAGGCGAGCCTTCCCGAACGGAGGCACCTAGAAAAGTTGTTTTGGATTCCTCTAAACAAGAAATGGAGGAGATTTTAAAAATAATCAAGAAGAGCGACTACAATGTGGTCAAACAGCTGGAGAAGACCCCTTCAAAGATATCAATGTTGGCTCTGCTATTGTGTTCTAAGGCCCATGCAAAGGCTTTGGTTACATTTCTCAAGACTGCACATGTGCCGCAAGAAACCTCCACTGACCAATTTGAGGACTGTGTGGCCAGTTTGACTGTCGAGAATGGGTTGGGTTTTTCAGATGCTGATTTGACACCCAAGGGGAGAAAGCATAATGATGCTATGCATGTCTAGATCGAATGCAGGAGAACCACTATGGACCATGTGCTAGTGGAGACTGGATCGTCACTGAATGTTCTGCCCAAGAAGGCTCTTGATAGGCTAGACTGTAAAGGTTTGACCTTAAAGCCCAATAACATTGTGGTGAGGGCTTTCGACATTTCAAAAAGAATGGAGCACGGGGAGGTGGATATCCCTATCAAAGTGGGTTCCCATACCTTTGAATCCACCTTCTATGTGATGGATATCAGGCCATCTTATTCTTGTTTGTTGGGTCGTCCTTGGATCCATGAAGCTGGAGCCGTTACTTCTACACTTCACCAAATGCTGAAGTATCCAGTGAAGGGAAAGATTTTCACCGTGCATGGTGAAGAGGAGTACATGGTAATCCACCTGAACTCTTTCAGGTATGTGGAAATGGACAGTGAGTTCATAGAGACCCCTTGTCAAAATTTTGAAGAGGTTCCCCAGACTACGGCATCAACCGAGACTATTACCATTGTGCCGAAGATACCCAGACCTCCTTTAAAGATGGCTTCTCTCAAGGACGCCAGAGTAGTAGTTGAAGAAGGTGGGTGTACCATTTGGGGACAACTCCCTGATTTTCCTTATAAAACTGACAAATTTGGTTTGGGCTTTACTTCAGGAGCTCAAAGGGCTGTTCGAGGTGCTCGGGCTGGAGGACCTCCCCTACGCATTAACAATCATGGGGTCAATGCTATAGAAGACAATGATGAGGATTCTAATATTGACAGCTGGATCTACCCTACTACCAACAGTGGACCTAGTAACTGGACGACCAAAGATTTTGTGCCGATTACTTTTGTTCAGCAGTAATTGTCTTGCTTGTTTTTCGGATTTGTAATAAGAAATATAAACTCTATGGCCTTGTGTCTTACCCGAGGTAAAATGGTTTATTTGTGAGGGTTATTATATGTCATTATCATATGTCATCAATAAAACATTGGACGTTCTTGCATACAAATTTTGCGCTCTCTGTTTTTCTTTTTTGCTTTTCACTTTATCAATACAGTTATGCTCTTACACACACTCACATATCAAACTAAAAATCCATATCCACTCTGGATCCCATTGATAACAGTTCTGCTATTGCCAGTTATAACTTCAAAAATCTGATCAACCAAGCCGAGGACGAAGGTGAGGAAGATTGTGAGGTACCTGGAGAACTTGCTAGACTATTACAGTAGGAAGTGAGGGCTATACAGCCTCATGAAGAGACAGTTGAGACAATAAACTTAGGCACATGGGTAGACAGAAAAGAAGTCAAGATCGACGCAAATCTGGAGATTAATGTCAAACAGCGGTTGATACAAATGTTACATGACTATGTCGAGATCTTTGCATGGTCATATAAAGACATGCCAGGACTGGATACAGATATTGTGGTCCACCGACTACCAACTAAAGAAGATTGCCCTCCGGTAAATCATAAGTTCCGTCGCATGCGCCCTAAAATGTCAGGAAAGATCAAAGCAGAGGTTATGAAGAAATTCAACGTTGGGTTCTTAGCTGTCACTTCTTACCCCCAATGGGTTGACAACGTGGTGCCGGTGCCTAAAAAGGACGGTAAGGTACGGATGTGTGTGGACTACAGAGATCTGAACAGGGTGTTGTACCCCAAAATTTTCCCTCTCATTTATCAAGAATTTTCTCACAAGATCTCCTTTGACTCAAGACTGCTTTAGGGTTGATCAACTCAAGACACCTCTTTAAGCACTGATGACCAAAATTAGGGTTTGAGATTGCACAAGGATATTTGAACTTCCAATGCCCCATATGAATATCATGGATCATTATGGACCCTCAAGATTGCTCATGTCAAGTTTCAAGCCTTGGATCACACTTTTGCTCAGTCAATTGAGTAGTTGACCTAAAAATCAGCTGTATTGGGAAAAAAGTCAACTATGGCCAATTTATAGTCAAACTTCATAATTTTTTATCCATATAAATATTATAAACTCATATGTATCATTTGATCAATATTGGACCACAATTCCCCAAGAAATTTGATCAAATCATCAAAAGGACAAAATGGTCAAAATTAGGGTTTTGATTGAGAAGGGGCAATTTCTGATTTTTGACCTAGCAAATGATCAATTGGTTTGACGCATGATTTCAATAGTTCAGTTGCATCATTTTTACCTAATTTCATGACCCTAAACATTGCTCAAGATCAATTGGATTGACAGTGAAATTTCAGTCAACTGATCAAAAGTCAATTGTACACTGAAAAGTCAAACTTTGACTTTTTGGTCAAAATTCAATGTCAAAGATCACAATTCATCAAAACATATCAAAATATGAAACTTATTCATCAAGAAATCAAAAAGTCAAGATTTCATTTTGAAAAGTCAGTTTTCTAACTTAGAAATATTTCTAAGTGTTTAAACTTCATTTTTTTCATAACTTTAAGCCAATTTTTCACCATGATGCAAGAGGATTCAGAAGAAACTTTCAACATGAAAGTTGTAGATCTCCATGATATATACAACATTTCTTCACACAACTTCTCCTTAAAGTGCTGGTATCTCAAGTTATTAGTTTATGAAGTCATGGTCTTGAAATTGAACACTTAGTGAAATTCCACCCTAGTTTTGGTCAGGATTTTGACCTAACTTCATGACACTTTTTCATATAGTTCCAAGGGGAATTTTCAAAAGTGATTCAAATAGGGGTTGTATAGAACATTACAATGTTTCCAAAATATCCAAGAACTCCTTGATATCATTCTTGAGTAGGGAGAATCGAAGAGATGAAGTTAGGGTTTTCACACTTGAATTACAAGTCATTTTGTGATGAACAAGAATTCAATTTCAAACCTATGCTGAACAATATTGCTTTGCATGCCTCAAACTTTTTTGTCACTCCATAATTAATGGTTTACACAACTCTTTAGGCCCTTATCCACTTGGTTTAAGCTTTGTCCAAAGTGATTTTCCATTTATGGCACAAAGTTGCCATTTCCATTTTGATAAAGCATCACTTTTGCAATTGTCAACTTCTTGAGATTTGAAATTGTTCTTTCTGCACACACAACCACTATAAACCAAAAGAAATGTGTCTAAATCCTCTTTGAACTTAGAACATGCTTGTACAACACTTTGATATTTGTCTTTTCACTTTTTCTTCAAAAGTAAGTTATAGAGCCAAAAGGCTAGAACTCAGAAGTCTGGAGTACATTTGATCTCAAACATTTTCCATACATATGCACAAGTTTAATGCAAGTTAAGACACGATTAAGAACTCTCTCAAAACATCCCAAACTCCATATTGCTTGCAATCTGCCCAAACTTGACAGTTTGAAGCCAAAACTCACCATCTCCATTTTCACTCGTGCGTTTTGATTTCTAATCATCCAAACATCTTACATACATCATATACAAATGATCCAAGTCCCTGTTTCAAGACTGTAATCACATTTTCATCATCCACCTTTTTTGAAACTCAAGCTTGCAGCTTGACTTGAGTAGGGAGTTTCAGCCATCCTCAAGGCAAAGTAAGACTTCCAACACATTCAGGAAGGTCCAGGCAAGCTAACCAGATCATCTTCCCTCTTCAAAACTTACTCAAAGTCCATATTCAAATCCAACTGCAAGAGGTAAATTTTCAAACTTCAATATCTTGATACAAGCATCCTTTTTACATACATTCTGAAGTAAAAATGTAGATATTATTGCCCTCAAGCTGACCATGTCCCTAGTTTGCATTTTACTTGCTCGTGTTAGGATAATTTTGCTTCTGACCAGTTAGGGCACGCATTTGGTATCAAACAAAATTAAGTTTAATCTCTGATTTTTAGCTTAATTAAATTATATGGTTAAATTGATGATGAAATTTCCAGCAAGTTTCATGTTTTTACTTTTCAAAATGGTCAAGAAATGAGAAAGTTACAGGGTTAACAATGGTGGATGTTGTGTTCTACGCGCGCGTGAAGGAGGAAGAAGATGATTTCAAATATCCAGGACTTGTTTTATTTTATATTTAATGAAAGTTGTTTCATGACCGGATGTACAAGCCACCCCAGTGGCAAGCGCGCGCGTATTAAGTCTTTGCTGACCATAAGGGCGAGGGTTCGAATCAATGTGAACCCCCCTTTTGCTTTTTTGTGATTTTTGTGATTTCAAGAAGCAATTTTCTCATATATGGTCATGCAAACACATGGTTGACAAGCAAACACACCTGTCCTAGTGGTAATCTTTTGAGCCAATGATCTTGATGTCCTGAGTTCAAACCTTGGCAGGACCAAAACCCCCTTTTTTACCACTTGTTTGTTTCATTAATTTCATTCTTTTTTAACAAACTTTAGCATTTTATTTAACCAATCAAAACAACTCCTTTTGAGTTGATTTTTTGCACACTATTTATTTATAATACCTATTTTATGAATATAAAAAAATATCATAAAAATATTATTATTTTCATTATTTTTTAATTAAAGCAAAAACCTTCCATAAAAAACCCTAAAAAATGCTTTCAAACTTAATTTCTATTCTTATCTAGTTTAGATTTAATTTTGTTTATATTAATTAATTATTTTCTCTTAGATAATTAGGTTAAACCCCTTTCATAAAAATCCAAACAAAAAAATCTTTTCTTTACCCATTTGCATTTTTATTTATTCAATTCTTGCACATTTATTCAATATGGTTGTAATAGATAATTATGTTTAATTTTCTTGCAAAATCCCCATTTGTAAATTTGTACACCCCCCTCCCCCAATAATGTAATAGCGTAGTAATTTAATTTTTTTGCAATTTATCGCTTTATATAAAGGCTAGTAATTAGGGTTTGTATGAGAAGATAAAATCAGCAAGTAGAAAACCCTAATCAAAGACTAAACAAAGCATGAAAATTAATACACTTGCACACTAGCACCCCTAGGATAAAATCCACTTTGTTGCCTTATAAAAATGGCCATATTATGCATGTGAGGTATCTTAGCAAAAAATAAGCAAAATACAAGATCATAGTCCCTCGATGACGCTATCCATGTTGCCTTTCAAATGATCTTAGTCCCTAAAAGAGAATGCTAAGATACCTTGCAACATTTATAATCATGGTTATACGATGACCTATGCCCGTCCCGTTTACATCCAAAGATAGGGTTACTTACCAAATCAATGGTGAGGTAACAATTTCAAAGGAAAGAGGAAATGAACATGAAAGAATTTTGAGTAGGTAGAATTCTCCTAATTACTTGCTCTAATTCAAAAACAAAACATCCTTGCTATTTTCAAAAAAAAAACAAACACCTACACTTTCAAAACCTCTTTCAAAATTGAAAACATTTTCAAATGATTAACATATTTGTATACATTCGTACAAACGAGACTCATTACAAAGTTCACCTAAACAATGGCCTCTTTACAAAATACTTTCAAAAACCACACAAAAGCACAATTTCAAACAAAAGCAAGTGATCTAGCAAGTAACTAAGAGCCCATGGAAAACCATGGATGAACAGGGGGCTAATACCTTCCCTTTTCATAATCTACCCCCCGAACTCAAGAAACAATCTCAAAGGTCTTTCTTGTGCTTTTTCACCTTTCTTTTTTGGATAAAAGAAAAGTAGGTGGCGACTCTTGCTAAACCACACTATTTGCGATAAAACTCAAAACACCCAAGTCAGTTCTCCCACTGTATCACATAATTGGTGACTATGCTGGGATTATTCTAAAAGTTGAGTTACCTTAGGGTTAAATCACATTTACTTGCTTTCATTGTTTGCCTTGTTTGCTTTACATTATGGTTCTTTGTTTGGGTTTGAATCCTCTACCCGGATTTGGGTTACCTTATAGGTAAGTAGCAATACGTTATGGAAACTGTGTGGGGTATACCGACATGGTCTAAGCAATATCTACGTTAGTGAGACATATTTATGGGTACCGGTAGCCCTTGATTTAATCAAGGAGAATACGAGGCCACTGAGTGATGTCATGAAGCACTAATGAACTTTTAGAACCTTTACTTGACCAACTTGGCCTTTAGGACGTAGTGAGATGACCGACTTTAGTGCAGTCTAAAGTTGGTAGATACTCGATACTACACTCATTGAGGTTTGGTTTTTTGGGATATTTCGGTCGCCATTAAAGAGTCTTGTGCTGAAACAATGACCAAGGAAACAAACCAGTGATATTTAGCTCCTTAGAACCCGGTTACTATTGCTAGGACAAGTTTAAGTCAACTAAACTTCAAGAGGGTACTTACCTATGAGACTCCATGCAAGCCTAAACCTAGGGACTTGTTTGCTTTGTTTGTATATACATACTTATACATAACACCATGAACATCATAACATCATAACATCATACTCATTCACTAACCATTTCAAGGATCTTGGGATTTATATTTGTTTCTGTTTTGTAGGACATGGATTCTATTCGCAGGAAAACTATTCAAGTAAATCTTGTAAGGATCCCTCCTCAACTTAAGGAGCTAGAATCAAGGATTCCTGAAAATTCTCCTTTCACCGAAAGACATGGTTGCCTACTAAACTTGGTCACCTCTAACAATGATGAAGACATGATGAAAGTGCTCTTTCAGTTCTTTGATCCCTTACACGATTGCTTCACATTTCCTGATTATCAACTTGTGCCAACTTTGGAAGAATTCTCCCAACTCTTAAGGATTCCCATTCTCAATCAACTACCTTTCAATGGTACATAAAGAGATCCAAAGCCGAAAGATATTGCTCAAGCTCTACACTTTCAATCATCTGATGTCACAACCAATTGGGAAACAAGGAGTGGTGTCAAGGGTTTCCTAGCAAAGTTCTTGTTTGAGAAATCCCAAAATTGTTGGAACTCTTTGTATTTGCAAGATTTTGAGGAAATTGTGGCTCTCCTCATCTATGGGATAGTTTTGTTTCCAAATCCTGACCAACTCATAGATGTGAACGCTGTTAAGATCTTCATGTCTCGTAATCCGGTGCCTACTTTTCTAGGGGACATCCTATATTCTTTTCACACTTGGACTATGAGGAAAAAAGGTATCCTTATATGTTGTAATCCTCTCTTAGAAATATGGATCATTTCACATCTTCTCCAATATGTATTAAAGAACGAGCAAGGTTCAAGGTGGTCACAAAGGTTGATGACGCTTAAACATTTAGATATCCATTGGTGTTCCCGATCCATAGAGAATGTTACTATTGTCGACCGTTGTGGAGAATTCCCTAATGTCCCTTTACTTGGCATTAGGGGAGGTATCACCTACAACCCCTGCTTAGCCTTAAGACAGTTTCGTTGCGCCCGAAGGGATATCCCACATGAGATGCTCATTCAAGGTTTGGTATTTGACTACGAGAACGACGATCAAGGTCTTCGCTCGAGATTCATCCGAGCTTGGAGGATGTTGAACAAGGTAGATAGCAAGACATTGAGGCACAAGAATTCCATACCTTTTGAGCCTTACCTCACATGGGTAAGAACTCGTGCTCAAAGTCTTATGATGCCTTATCCCTCCATTCTCCCAGTAATCATTAAGCATGTTATGGAAGGAGATGCTCCATACATTGTCCTGCATCATGAAATGCCAATCTCTCTTGAAGACTTACAAAGAGATTGGATACAACTCAAAGGGGAACGAGACACCTTTAAAGCCCAATTCTATGCTAGCGAGAAGAAGGTTTTGAAGCTCACTAAGCAACTTCATGAGGAGGGGGATCTAAATGCCTACATCGCACCAAAGAGGATGCGTACTACCTTTTTATCTTAGAGTTTTCGTATTGTTTTGCCCAAAGAGGCATTGATGTACTCAAGCTTTAATTTATTAATATAACAGTGTTTCCTTTTTTATCTAAAACAAATTTGAATCTTTAAAATCCTTGAAATTATTGCATATGTGTGATACGGTGGGAGAACTGACTTGAAGGTTTTGCGTTTGATCGCAAATGTTGCGGTTAGCAAGAGTCGCCACCGACTTTTCTTTTATCCAAAAGCAAAGGTGAAAAAGCACAGGAAAGACCTTTGAGATTGTTTCTTGAGTTCGGGGGGTAGATTATGAAAAGGAAAGGTATTAGCACCCTTTTCATCCATGGTTTTCCATGGGCTCTTAGTTACTTGCTAGATCACTTGCTTTTGTTTGAAATTGTGCTTTGTGTGGTTTTGAAAGTATTTTGTAAAAGAGACCATTGTTTAGGAAATCTTTATAATGATTCTCATTCGTAAGAATGTATACAAAGATGTTGATCTTTTTGAAAATGTTTTCAATTTTGTAAGATGTTTGGAAATGTGTATGTTTATTTTGAAAATAGCAAGGATATTTATTTTGAAATGGAGCAAGTAACTAAAAGTAATCTACTTACTCAAATGCCTTTCTTGTTCATTTTCTTCTCCTTTGACATTGTTGTCTTACCATTGATTTGGTGAGCAACCCTATCTTTGGATGTTAACGGGACGGGCGTGGGTCATCGTATAGCTATGATTAGAAATGTTGCAAAGTATCTTAGCATTTTTTGAGGGACTAAGATCATTTTTGTAAGGAAATTTTGAATAGCGTCATCGAGGGACTATGATCTTGTATTTGGTTGTTTTTTTGCTAAGACACCTTACATGCGTAATATGGACATTTTGTATAAGGCAACCAAGTGGAGTAACCCTAGGGGTGCTTGTGTGCAAGTGTGTCATTTCCATGCTTGATTTTATCTTGAATTAGGGTTTTCTATTTGATTGATTTTATCTTGACATACAAACCCTAATTACTAGTATGTTATGTAAAAGCAATAAATTGCGAAATTTAAAGTTACTATGCTATTACAAATATTTGTGGGAGGGGGGTATACAATTTATGAATGGGGTGAAAAGGTCAAATATTAAAGATAATTTTACTTGCCCTAATTTGAAACCTAATTTTTACAGAAATTTCAAATCCAAAATTCTCTATACACAGTTAATATAAATGAAAACTATGAACATGGTTAGCTTTAGGGCAAGGATATCTACATTTTGCTTTCACAAATCAGGACCAAATGATGCTTGTATGAAGAGATAGAAGTTTTAGTTTTTACTTCTTTCAGCTGGGATCGTGAATGGAGTTTGAGCAAGTTTTGAGAAGGCCTGAGAATCTGTTTAGCTTGCCTGGACCTCCCTGAGTGTATTCCAATCCTTAATTTGTCTTGAAAGTCCCTAAATCTCCCTACTCAAGTCAACTTGCAAGCTTGATATTTGAAAATGGTTGATGGAGGAGGAGGAGTTACAGTGAGGGAACAGAGGTCTGGATCACTTACATATGAAGTATATTAAGTGTTTAGGTGGTTAAAACTCAAAACACACGAGTGGTTTTGGAGATGGCTGTGTAAGGTTCAAAAATGTCAAGCTATGGCAGTATCTGAGTTGCAGAGTGTTTGGGAGTGTTTTTGAGTCTTAGCTTCGTGTGTCAACTTGAAAATGATGTCTTTACTTATAAGAAAAAGGTCTTAAGTCTTGTAACAACTCAGATTTCAAAAACTCACATGTTTGCTTGGTTTCTTGTTTGTGAAGCAAAGCTAGCAAGCATGGTTCCAAGGTGTAGTACCGAGCTTGTAGGGGGGTTGAGTCCTTTAAACATGCTTTTTCTGATTGAGTGGAGTGTGTTTGTGCAGAAAAAACAAGTGCAAGGGTCAATGCAAACTGACTTTGCATAAAGCTTTCTTTTTCAAAATGGCAATGTTGCCTTTCTCCCAAAAATAAAATTATTCTTGTACAATGCATTCAATGCTTGGCTTAAAGCTTCCACCAGCTGTGAAAAAATTTAATTATGGAGTGAAAGTTAAGTTAGAGGCCTGCAAAGCAAAGATTATGTAGCCTAGGTTTGGATTTGAATTTTTGTAAATCATGAAATGGCTTGAAATCAAAGTGATAAATCACCAACTTCATCTCTTCGATTATCCATACTCAAGAATGATCTCAAGGAGTTCTTGGACATTTTGGAAATCTTGCAATGTGCTCTACAACTCATCTTTGAATTTCTTTTGAAAATTACCTTTGTAACTATGTGAAATAATGGCATGAAGTTAGGTCAAAAATCTGCCTAACTAGGGCAAAATTTCACTAAGTTATTTTACAAAATTATATCTTGAGATCCAATAATTTTCATGAAAAATTGTGTGAAGAAAAGTTGTAGATTTCATGAGGATCTACAACTTTCATGTTGGAAGTTTCCTTTGAATCATCTTGCATCATGGTAAAAATTTGGCTCAAAGTTGAGAAAAAATAAGAAATTTTCTATACTTAGAAAAATTTCTATGTTAAGAAATTTCAACTTTTCAAAACAAAATCTTAAATCCTTGATTTCTTGATGAAAAAGTTTCACATTTTGTCATGTTTTGATGAATTATGATCTTTGGCACTTGATTTTGACCAAAAAGTCAAAGTTTGACTTTTCAATGTATAGTTGACTTTTGATTAGTTGACTGAAAAATTCATCTGTCAATCCAATGGATTTGCAATATTTTGAACCATGCCATTAGGTTAAAATGATGCAATTGGACTCTTGAGATTATGCCTTAAACCAATTGACCATTTTCTAGGTCAAAAATCAGAAATTGCCCCTTCTCAGTCAAAACCCTAATTTTAACCATTTTGCCCTTTTGAAGATTTGATCAAATTTCTTGAGGAATTGTGGTCCAAACTTGATCAAATGATACATATGAGTCTAAAATGTTGATGTGGATAAAAAATTATGAAATTTGATTGTAAATTGGCTATGGTTGACTTTTTTCCCCAATATATCTGATTTTTAGGTCAATTGTTCAATTGACTGATCAAAAGTGTGATTCAAGACTTGAAACTTGACATGAGTAATCTTAGGGGTCCATAATGATCCTTGTAAGTCATATGAAGCATTGATAGCCCAAAAATCCTTGTGCAAACTCAAACCCTAATTTTCAGTCATCAGTGCTTGAGGGGGTGTCTTGAGTTGATCAAACCCTAGTGCAGTCATGATCCAAAGGAGATCTTGTGAAAATCCTTGATAATTGAGAGGGAAAATTTTAATGTATAACAGCTGCCCCTGTTCAATCTTCTTATGCCTGGAGAGTTAGATTGGCGAGATTTTCCATTCGTGACTCGAAGGCGGAAGATGATTGGACACTAGAGTGCCCAAAAATTTGCACTTGGTGACGTGAGAGTCGACAGAATGGGCTTTAAGATGCCATTTAGAGAGGTGCTAGAAAGATGTGGGATATGGGCTTAAAGATTCCATCCATAAGTGATTGTTGAATTGTAATTTGTGAGCTGAAAGAATGAATACTAGAATGGCGTCCGTGTCTAGAGCGCATCTGAACTGTAATAAAAGATTGAGTCTGGATAAGTATCAGAATGGCATCCGTGTCTGGAGCGTATCTGAACTGTATTTGAAGATTTAATTTGAATGAGTATCAGAATGGCATCCGTGTCTAGAGCGTATCTGAACTATATCTGAAGTTGAATCTGAATGAGTATCAGAATGGCATCCGTGTTTAGAACGTATATGTATTGTATCAGAGAAGTTTGAATTTGAAGGAGTATCAGAATGGCATCAGTGTCTGGAGTGTATCTGAATTGTATCTGAAAGTTGACTCTGAATGAGTATCAGAATGGCATCCGTATCTGGGGCGTATCTGAACTGCGTCTGAAAGTTGATTCTGAATGAGTATCAGAATGGAATCCGTGTCTGGAGCGTATCTGAACTGTATCATGTTTTGAATCTGAATAAGTATCAGGATGACATCCTTATCTGGAGCGTATCTGAACTGTATCAAAAGGTTGAATCTGAATGAGTATCAGGATGACATCCATATCTGGAGCGTATCTGAACTATATCTCTAGATTGGACATTGTTAGTGGTAGCTGTTAATCTTATCCTGAAAAGGGAAAAATGTAAGCTAAAATTCCAAGTCATGATACATGAAATGTATGCATAATGGGATTATGTTGTATGCATTCGTGCTTATCAATGTTTATGATATATGAATGCGATGTATGCGTATGTGAGCTGATTTACTGCACTGCTGTTGTGTTGAGGAAAATAAATCCCTGACTATTGCTGAGGATATGTAAGTCTTTATGCTTTGAAGTCGAAGTGTTGATGAATTTCCATTTTGAGAAATAAACTCTGTTGTAAGGGAAATTCCATGCGCTGCTTGTAAAATCCTATTGGGGAATCCTGAGAAATTTGACGACTTCTACCGGGGATCAATAATTTGAAACTTTGTTCCGTCGGGGATTTAAATGACGTACTGCAGGGGATTACTTATGGAATAGCCTAGAGATATTTTCCTATCCTTTCATCCTATCAGTAATTGCCTCTTTTTTTTTATTTCGTTTATTTGTAAACAATAATTATGTTCAAATGCATATGTTCAACAATGAATCATTGGACGTTTTTGTAAACAAAACACAAGCGTAAAGAAAAGATAAATAGTTTTTGCACTTTCAAAGGGATATCTTTGTATTGACTTTGAGTAAGTATTTTTGTACAAGGAAACAAACATTCTGGTAAGAGAATGCTGTCATAAAAAATGAAAATTTTGATAAAAAGATAGCTATGTGTAAAAAATCCCATGGGGTTTCCATTCTTCTATAGCCTTCGTTTCTCCGAGCGTCTCGTCTATTTGTTGCCTTGTCCGAAGCTGATTGAATTGATCAGAAACTATGAGTTTGTCAGTGGAAGCCAAAGGTTGTCCGTCAAGTGATCCAACGGGACATAGTCATACGCTTTAATTCCCTAACTTTTTCCTGGACTGCCCTTTCGGGTTTTCAGTCCACCAGGAAACCCTTTCTTTCCCAAGTCGCCCTTTCTGGTTTTCAACTTGTCGGGTGTACAGAATTTTTTTGTTTTATCCTTAATTTTTGCCCGAACCTTTTGGTTCGCCGGGATGCCCTTGTTTTTCCTAGGTATGTCAACCTAGCGAGCCTCTAATGCGTAGTATCTTTTGACTAGTTCCGTGTTTGCAGGGTGTGGCAGGTCGTCACCATCCATGGTGGTCAAGATCATTGCCCCGCCAGAGAAAATGTTTTTGATTACAAATGGTCCTTCATAGGTAAGAGTCCACTTGCCCCTAGGATCACCTTGTGGTAGTATGAGGCGTTTGATCACCAGATCCCCAACTTGATACACTAGGCGCCTGACTTTCTCGTTGAAAGCCTTGATCACACGTTTTTGAAACATTTGACCATGGCAAACAGAAGTGAGTCTCTTCTCATCAATCAAGTTCAGTTGATCAAGTCGAGTCTAGATCCAGTCGTCTTTGTTCAGCCCTGCATCCTTCATAATCTTCAGAGAGGGGATATGGACCTCGATAGGCAAGATAACTTCCATGCCGTAAACTAGAGAATAAGGTGTTGCCCCGGTTGATGTGCAAGCTGTGGTACGATATCCGTGGAAAGCGAATGGTAACATCTCATGCCAGTCTTTGTATGTGACTGACATTTTCTGTATGATCTTTTTAATGTTTTTATTTGCAGCTTCAACAACACCATTCATCTTTGGTCGATAGAGAGAGGAATTGTGATGCTGAATCTTGAATTGCTCGCACAAGGTGGTGATTATAGTGTTGTTCAGATTTGTACCATTGTCAGTGATGATCCTTTCCGGGATACTATACCATCAAATGAGATTTTGCTTGATAAAACGGGAAACAACATTCTTGGTACCATAAGCGAAGGAAGCTGCCTCCACCCATTTTGTAAAGTAGTCAATGGCCACTAAGATGAAGCAATGTCCATTGGAGGCTGTCGGCTTGATTTCCCCAATCATATCTATTCCCCACATAGCAAAGGGCCAAGGAGCCATCAATACATTCAGAGGAACCAGAGGTACGTGCACCTTATCTGCATAAATCTGGCATTTATGGCAGGTTCAAGAGTATTGATAACAATCTGCTTCCATGGTACACCAGTAATAGCCTGCCCGTAGGATTTTCTTTGCCATCGTATACCCACTGGAATGGGTGCCAAAAGTGCCTTCATGTAACTCATCCATGATCCTTTCAGCTTCAACCTTATCTATGCACCGAAGTAACATAGAGTCATGATTGCGTTTGTACAGGATGCCATTACTAAGGAAGAATTTAGTAGAGAATCTCCTTAATAACTTCTTATAATTGATTGAAGCTCCTTCTGGATATTCTTGAGCCTCGAGATACCTCTTGACTTCGTGAAACCAAGACTGGTCCACTACTTCTTCAGTATTAATCTCGTGACAGTGTGCTGGTTCATCCATTCGTTCGATGGTGATCTGGGGAGCCTCGTTATCCCAATTAAGTTTAAACATAGATGACATTGTGGCTAGTGCGTCTGCTGTCTTATTTTCTTATCACGGGAAATGCTCAAAGGTAATCTTCTCAAAATGTGGTAGTAATGTCAACACATGTTCTTTATAAGGGATAAGGTTAGGGTGTTTGGTATCCCATTCCCTTTTGATCTGACTGATGGCCAAGGCTGAATCTCCGAATACATCCAATGATTTGATCCCAAAGTCTATGGCAGCTCTGAGACCAAAGATGCACGCTTCGTATTCTGCCATGTTCTTTGTACAATTGAAGCAAAGTATGGCAGTAAAGGGAGTATGACACCCTTCCGGAGATATGAGTACAACACCAATATCATTGCCGAGTGCATTGGAGGCTCCATCAAAGAACAGGGTCCATCGGGATCCTTGTTCAGGTCCGTCATATGGTCTGAATTCTTCACAGTTGTCTAATGTCATGATGTCTTCATCAAGGAATTCAAACTTCATGGACTGGTAGTCTTCTACAGCTTGGTGAGCAAGGTGATCGGCTAATACACTGCCCTTTATAGCTTTCTTGGTAGTATACTGTATGTCATATTCTGTCAGGATCATCTGCCATCTCACTATTCTCCCAAAAAGAGAAGGCTTCTTGAAGATATATTTTATCGGATCCATTTTAGATATCAACAAGGTAGTATGGGTCAACATATACTGTCTTAGCCGGAGAGCAGCCCATGCCAGAGCGCAACATGTTTTCTCGAGCAGTGAATATCTGGTTTCACATTCGGTAAACTTTTTGCTCAGGTAGTAAATAGCGTGCTCTTTTCGTCCAGACTCGTCATGCTGGCCCAATACACACCCCATTGAGTTTTCTAAAACAGTCAGATACATAATCAACAGTCTTCCCTCGACTGGTGGCATCAACACAAGAGGCTCTTGTAAGTATTCTTTGATTTTGTCAAAAGAAACTTGGCACTCATCATTCCATTTGACTACTTCATCTTTCTTCAATAGCTTGAAGATTGGCTCACAAGTAGCTGTTAGGTGAGAAATGAATCTGGCAATATAGTTCAAACGTCCCAAGAATCCTATGACTTCCTTAGTACGAGGAGCAGGCATCTCTTGTATTGCTTTAACTTTGGCAGGATCGACCTCGATACCTTTGTTGCTGACAACAAAGCCTAAGAGTTTACCAGATCGTACGCCAAACATGCATTTGTTTGGATTCAACCTCAGCTTGTACTTCTTCAGTCTCTCAAACAGCTTTTGTAAGTGATCAAGATGCTCTTCTTCTATTTGCAATCTGGATATCATGTCTTCCATGTAGACCTCTATTTCGTGATGTATCATCTCATGAAATAAGGCTATCATGGCATGCTGATAGGTTGCCCCAGCATTCTTCAGTCTGAATGGCATCACCTTGTAGCAGAATGTGCCCCATTGTGTGACAAATGTTATTTTCTCCATGTCCTCAGGCGCCATTTTGATTTGGTTGTAACCTGAGAATTCGTCCATGAAGGAAAACACTTTGTGTTGTGCCGTATTGTCAACTAGGATATCAATGTGGGGAAGTGGAAAATCATCCTTAGGGCTCGCCCTATTCAAATCTCTATAGTCCACACACATTCGCACTTTGCCGTCCTTTTTGGGTACGGGAACAACATTGGCAACCCATTGGGGGTAAGAGGTGACAGCCAAGAATCCAGTGTTGAATTGCTTCATGACCTCTGCTTTAATATTTTTTGACATATCCGGCCTCATTCGACGAACCTTTTTCTTTACTGGCGGACAATCCTCTCTTGTAGGCAGACGATGTACCACAATATCTTCATCAAGTCCTGACATGTCTTCATACGACTAGGAAAAGACTTCGACATAATAATGCAATAACTTAATCAGACGCTTCTTGATACTGGGTTCTAGATTGGCACCCACCTTGACCTCTTTTTTATCTTCTTTGGTACCTAGGTTGATCGTATCCACGGGTTCCTCGTGAGGCTGAATGGTTCTCTCATCTTGTTGTAGCAGTCTGGCAAGTTCCCCTGGTACTTCACAATCTTCCTCACCTTCGTCTTCGGCTTGGTAGATTATATTCTCAGAGTCACGAAAGCCCATAACAGTATCGTTATCCATGGGATCCAGAATGGATGTATACCTGCATTGTGAGTGTGTGTGTGTGTGGAAGGGTATAGCTATCTTTGAAAGAAAGTAAAATGTAAAAGAAAAATAATGATCACAAAAGTTTGTATGCGAAAATGTCCATGGTTCATTGATGTCATATGAAAAATGAGATAATAACCCTTACAAATGGACCATTGTGCCTCGAGTAAGACACAAGGTTTTAAGAGTGCGAATTGTTTTGAATATTACAGATCCAACAAAATGTAAAGACAAATTACTGAGGGATGAAAGTGATCGGGACTAAGTCTCTAGCCTCCCAATTGTTGAGGCCTCCATTGACAGTCGGGAAGATCCATTCCTCCAGGTTGCAACCATCTTCACCATCTTCCACTGTGTTGACTTCACGATTGCTGATCTTCAAGGGTGGCCCTCCAGCACGGGCATGACGTACTACCTTTTGAGAACTTGAAGTGAAACCTAGGCCAAAGTTGTTAGACTTATATGGGATATCTGGGAGTTGTCCCCAGATAGTGCATCCACCTTCTTCCACCACTTCTTTAGCATCCTTCAGCGACGACATCTGGAGTGGAGGCCTTGTAATCTTGGGAACAGCCTTGGTCACTACCACCTCTTGGGGGACCTCTTCAAAGTGTTGAAATGGATTTTCAATGAATTCGCCGTCCAATTCTATATATCTGAAGGAATTGAGATGGCTGATCCTGTATTCTTCCTCTCCATGAATGGTGATAATCCCTTGAACTAGATGCTTCAACATTTGGTGCAACGTAGAAGTAACAACGCCAGCGTTGTGGATCCATGGTCGGCTTAGCAAGCAGGAGTATGAAGGGCGGATGTCCATTACATAAAAGGTTGAATTGAAAGTTTGGGTTCTAACCTTTATGGGGATATCCACTTCCCCGTGCACCATCCTCTTCGAACCGTCAAAAGCCCTTACCACTATGTTGCTTGGCTTTAAAGTCAACCCCTCACAGTCAAGTCTATCAAGATCTTTTTTGGGTAATACATTCAGAGATGAGCCAGTATCCACCAAAACATGCACCAGAGTGGTGCCCCTACATTCCACTAAGACATGAAACGCCTCATTATGCTTTCTTCCCCTTGGTGTCAAATCAGCATCTGAAAAACCTAAACCATTGTCTGCAGTTAGGCTGGCTACACAGTCTTGAAATTGATCAGCAGATGTCTCTTGAGGTAGATGGGCGGTTTTTAAGAACTTCACCAAGGCTTTTGCATGTGCCTCAGAACATAGTAGTAATTCCATCATGGAGATCTTAGAGGGAGTTTGCCCCAGTTGTTCAAGTACATCGTAGTCGCTTCTCTTTATAATTTTTAAGATCTCCTCCATTTCCTTCTTGGAGGTATCAGGGATAGTCAATGACTGAGCCTTCGTCTGGACAAGCTCAACCATAACACCTTTTCCTCGAGCCTCGGTTAACTCGGCATCAGGAGTGTTAGTAAGAATAATTACAGGGGTTGTAACAGCTTTGTCAATTGGAGTACTTGCAGAGATGATTATGGGTGTAGGAGTAACCTTTGGAGCAGCCACATGGATAATTACGGGCCCAGAAACTGCTTTTGGGGGAGCAATTTCTGGAGAAAAGATCCTACCACTTTGGGTAATTTTACTAGTTCCGGCAATATTAATGACGTCGGAGTCTTCTTTCTCAGAATTTATCTCTTCGGAGGCCGACCAGACTTTCTTAATACCATGGTAATAGACATCCCCTTCATAATTCCATGGTATGGTTTTGTCTAATGTATATGGGACTGGCCCAGGCATTGTGATTATTAAAGGAGCTGCTTAAGGAACTAATGCAATTCTAACGGGTCTTTTGGTGGAGACCCTTGAAGAATTGGCAGAAATGGTAATTATAGAAACATCTTCAACAAGAATAGGTGGAACAGAAGGTTTTACAAACAAAATCTCTTTGTTATCTATCAGGAACTGAATGCCTACTTTCAACAAAGGACAACCAGTTGGTGAGGACAAGTAGAGATGGCAAACTTCATTACAGCCCGGGAACACACCGACTTTCAACAAGTTCATTTTAACAGTCAGAAGTGGGGTCATTAGTTCATCAACTGAGGTAACAAAAAAATATTCTTCAATGGCATTAGTATTGTGGCCATGTCTAGGTATAGGAGCAGAAATGACATTTGGCTTCTCGGGCGCATCGAACTCAATTTCTTTAACTTTGATGAGGTCTTGTATTTTGTTCTTTAAGGCCCAACAGTTATTAATATCGTGACCAGGACTTTCAGAGTGATATGTGCAACGGGCATTGGGATGATAATGAGGAGATGTTGTATTGGGGTTTTTTGGAGCTTCTTTGAAGGTCACCAAGTTGGATCTTAGCAAATGTGGTAATACTTGAGACAAAGTCATGTTAATTCTGGTGAACTTCCTGACTGGCCTTTCCACCCCTGGTTGATTATTTATTTGCTGATCAGACGCAGGCTTTGGGATCATAACAACCCCCACCATTGGTCAGCGTTCGGCCCTATCTTGGTTTCTTTACGGATATACGACAGTCACCTCTTTCTTTCTGATAAAGGGCTTCCTTACAACTGCTGAAGAAGATGTGTCTTTCTGGATCTTTCCGTTCTTAATACCGGCTTTTATCCTCTCTCCGGTCAATATTAGTTCTGTGAAGCCTGCAGATGAACTTCCGATTAAATGATTGAAGAAAGGACCAGACAAGGTTCCCAAGAACATGTCCACCAATTCTCTCTCAGATAGAGGGGGTTGAACTCTTCTAGCCAAATCTCTCCATTTTTGTGCATAGTCCTTGAAACCTTCATTGGACACCATGGCCATACTCTGAAGTTGAGTACGGGTAGGCGCCAGATCAGCATTGTACTGGTACTGCTTGTAGAAAGCTGCATCAAGATCTTCCCAATTGTGAACATTAGCCCTTTCTAGTTGGTAGAACCAGTCAAGTTGAGTCCCAGACAGACTGTCTTGGAAGAAATGCACCCATAAGTCTTTATCAGCGGTATGGGGTTGAATTTTCCTCACATATGACCGGAGATGCATCTTAGGGTATGAAACTCAGTCATATTTAGCAAACACAGGTGCTTTGAATTTCGGAGGAATCACAACACCCGACACCAAAGCCAATTCTTCAAAGTCCAAGCCTGGTACCTTTTGGATTTCCATCGCGTTCAATTGCTCTTCGAGATGTTTATACTTATCATCAGCGGGAGGGTATTGTTCCTCAGAGTAGTCCTCTTCTTCTTCCTCCTCTTCCGATTCTGACGGGACAACTGTTTCCTTGCCTTTCCCTTCTCCTTCACCAGATGTTGTTGCAAAGTCTAAAGTCCTTCTTGTCTTCCCATGAAATCTTCTTCCCATGTTTAAGACTCCGGTTACCTTCTTTGTTTTATTTTTCCTCTCTTCAGCCAGCAGAGTCTTCAACTCTTCTTGCCCCTTGTCTAGGGTCATGAGCAACTGTTGAAACTGCGTATTCTGAGCTTGAAGATCTTTCACTGTTTGCTCGAGATCCATCTTAATGAAATAAACAGTAGAGAGATGAGGAGACTTGTTGCAAAAACCTGCTTATGTTATGATGAATGGTATATGCATATGCAATGTTTTCAAGGATTTTAAAGATTCAAATTCGCTTTAGACAAAAAGGAAACACGCGTTATATTAATAAGATAAATTTTGAGTACATCAATGCCCCTTGGGCAAAATAATACAAAAGCTCTAAGATAGAAAAGTAGTGCGCATCCTCTTTGGTGCAATGTAGGAATTCAGATTTTGCTCCTCATGAAGTAGCCTAGTGAGCTCCAAAACCTTCTTCTCGCTTGCGTAGAATTGGGCTTCAAAAGTATCCCGCTCTCCTTTGAGTTGTATCCAATCCATTTGTAGGTATTCAAGAGATGTGGGTATGTCAGGATGTAGGATAATGTATGGAACATCTCCCTCCATGACAGGCTCAATGATTATCGGGAGAATGGAGGGGTAAGGCATCATAAGACTCTGAGCACGAGTTCGTACCCATTTGAGGTAAGGCTCAAGAGGGATGGAGTTCTTATGTCCCAAAGTCTTTCTATCCACCTTGTTTAGCATCCTCCAAGCTCGGATAAATCTTTGGCGAAGACTTTGATCGCCGTTGTCGTAGTCGAATACCAAACCTTGAATCAACATCTCGTGCGGGCCATCCCTTCGGGAATAACCAAACTTCCTTAAGGCTAAGCATGGGTTATAGGTGATACCTCCCCTAATGCCAAGTAAAGGGACATTATGTAATTCTCCATAACCGTCAACAATGATAACATTCTCTTTGGATCGAGAGCACCAATGAATGTCTGAATGTTTGAGCGTCATCAACCTTTGTGACCACCTTGAACCTTGCTCATTCTTTAATATAGATTGGGGAAGATGAGAAATAAACCATCTTTCCAAGAGAAGAGTGCAACACATAAGAACACCTCTTTTCCTCATTGTGCGAGTGTGAAAAGAGTGTAGGATATCTCCTAGCAATGTAGGCACCGGGTTATGGGATATGAAGATTTTGATGGCGTTGATATCTATGAGTTGGTAAGGATTTAGGAACAAAACCATCCCATAGATGAGGAGAGCCACAATTTCCTCAAATGCTTGCAAGTCCAAGGAATTCCAACAACTTTGGGCTTTCTCAAATAGAAACTTTGCTAAAAAACCTTTGACACCACTCCTTGTTTCCCAATGAGTTATGATATCAGATGAGTGCAAGTGTAGAGCTTGAGAAATCTCTTCTAGATTTGGGTCTATTTCTGTACCGTTGAAGGGTAGTTGATTGAGAATGGGAATCCTCAAGATTTGGGAGAATTCTTCCAAAGTAGGCACAAGTTGATAGTCGGGAAATGTGAAGTAATGGTGTAAAGGATAAAAGAACTGAAAAAACACTTTTATCATGTTCTCATCTTTGTTTGAGGTGACCAAGTTGAGTAGCCGACCATGTCTCTCGGTGAATGGAGAGTTCTCAGGAATCCTTGAAGCTAGCTCCTTAAGTTGTGGAGGGATTCTCACAAGGTTGACTTGAATAGTTTTCCTGCGAAGTGAATCCATATCCTACAAAACAAAAGCAAAGAAGAATCCCAAAATCCTTGAAATGGTTAGTGGATGTATATGATGTTCATGATGTTCATGATGTTATGTATAAGTATGCATATACAAACAAAGAAAACAAGTACTTAATTTTAGGCTTGCATGGAGTTTTATAGGTAAGTACCCTCTTGAAATTTAGTTGGCTCAAACCTGTCCTAGTAATAGTAATCGGGTTCTAAGGAGCTCAATATCACTGGATTGTTTCCTTGGTCATTGTTTCAGCTCAAGCCTCTTTAATGGCGACTGAAATATCCCAAGAAACCAAACCTTAATGAGTGTAGTATCGAGTATCTACCAACTTCGAACTGCACCAAAGCCGGTCATCTCACTACATCCTAAAGGCCAAGTTGGTCAAGTAAAGGTTCTAGAAGTTCATTAGTGCTTCATGACATCACTCAGCGGCCCCGTATTCTCTTTGATTAACTCAAAGGCTACCGGTACCCACAAATATATCGCACTAACATAGTTATTGCTTAGACCATGTCGGTATATCCCGCACAGTTTCCACAACGTATTGCTACTTACCTATAATGTATCCCAAATCCGGGTAGAGGATTCAAACCCAAACAAAGAACCATAATGTAAAGCATACAAGTCAAACAACGTAAGCAAGTAAATATGATGTAATCCCTAAGGTAACCCCACTTTTAGAATTTTCCCCAGTAGAGTCACCAGTTCTGTGATACGGTGGGAGAACTGACTTGAAGGTTTTGCGTTTGATCGCAAATTTTGCAGTTAGAAAGAGTCACCACCTACTTTTCTTTTATCCAAAAGCAAAGGTGAAAAAGCACAGGAAAGACCTTTGAGATTGTTTCTTGAGTTCGGGGGGTAGATTATGAAAAGGTATTAGCACCCTTTTCATCCATGGTTTTCCATGGGATCTTAGTTACTTGCTAGATCACTTGCTTTTGTTTGAAATTATTCTTTGTGTGGTTTTGAAAGTATTTTGTAAAATAGACCATTGTTTAGGCAATCTTTGTAATGATTCTCGTTTGTAAGAATGTATACAAAGATGTTGATCTTTTTGAAAATATTTTCAATTTTGTAAGATGTTTGGAAATGTGTGTGTTTGTTTTGAAAATAGCAAGGATATTTATTTTGAAATGGAGCAAGTAACTAGAAGTAATCTACTTACTCAAATGTCTTTCTTGTTCATTTTCTTCTCCTTTGACATTGTTGTCTTACCATTGATTTGGTGAGCAACCCTATCTTTGGATGTTAACGGGACGGGCGTGGGTCATGGTATAGCCATGATTAGAAATGTTGCAAAGTATCTTAGCATTTTTTGAGGGACTAAAATCATTTTTGTAAGGAAACTTTGAATAGCGTCATCGAGGGACTATGAACTTGTATTTGGTTGTTATTTTGCTAAGACACGTTACATGCATAATATGGCCATTTTGTATAAGGCAACCAAGTGGAGTAACCCTAGGGGTGCTTGTGTGCAAGTGTGTCATTTCCATGCTTGATTTTATCTTGAATTAGGCTTTTCTATTTGATTGATTTTATCTTTCCATACAAACCCTAATTACTTGCATGTTATGTAAAAGCGATAAATTGCAAAATTTAAAGTTACTACGCTGTTACAAATTTTTATGGTAGGGTATACAATTTATGAACGGGGATTGCAATAATATAAACCTAATTAATCTATTATAACCAAATTGAATATGTACAAATATCGGAATAAATAATATACAAGGTGAATTAAATATGCAAAAATATGTAAATGCAAAGAAGATTTTTGTTTGGTTTTTATGTGAAAAAAAAAGTTTTAACCTAAACCTAATAAATAAATCAAGATTAACTTAAATCAATTAAGAAAATAAATTATTTTAGAAAAGATTTTTTTGAATAAATCCTAATTCTATTTGATTAAAAGGAAATAAATTTCTTTAAGAAAAAGTGAGTATTTTTTTTATCTTGAAAATAATATATGACATTATGAGATATTTTTGGTCTTTTTTATTATAAAAATAATATATTTAATGGGTGTGAAGAAAAATAAATATTTAACCTAATTCTAACTTAATTTACAAGTTTATGTAAAAATGGATAATATATAACTAAATAAAAATATTTTTTTTGTGAGAAAATAAAAATAAAATAAGTTAAAATATAAATCTATCATTTTTATATATTTTATGATTTTTAATATTAAGAAAAATATATTTAATAAATAAAATGAAAGTAAAATAAATAAATAAAATTATATCGGCCAGGGGTGTTAAAAGTAAGAAGGAGGTAGGATGTTAGAAAAAACACAAGGCCCATGAAACTGAAGCCCATGTGCTGCAAAACAACAAAAAAATGGAAAAATATGAGAAAATTGCAAAAGGCAGCGCGCTGAGGCTCGAATCCATGACCTCTAGCATTTTTGCGCGTTGCCTTACCACTGGGGTGGCTTGACATCCTTTTATATAAACAAAAGCACAAATATATATTAGAAAACCCCTCTTGAAGGAAACTTCATCTTCAACCTTGAGCCATGGCGGACCACCTGTATCTCTCTCATTTCTCCATAAAAATGGAAAGTCCAAACATGAAAGTTATGGTGTTTCTTCCCACGATTTCAACCATATAATTTATGTAAACTAAAAGTCAAATATCAAAGCTAATTTTACTTGCCCTAATTTGAAACCTAATTTTTACAAAAATTTCAAATCCAAAATTCTCTATACACAGTTAATATAAATGAAAACTGTGAACATGGTTAGCTTTAGGGCAAGGATATCTACATTTTGCTTTCACAAATCAGGACCAAATAATGCTTGTATGAAGAGATATATGTTTTAGTTTTTACTTCTTTCAGCTGGGATCGTGAATGGAGTTTGAGCAAGCTTTGAGAAGGCCTGAGGATCTGTTTAGCTTGCCTAGACCTCCCTGAGTGTATTCCAATCCTTACTTTGTCTTGAAAGTCCCTAAATCTCCCTACTCAAGTCAACCTGCAAGCTTGATATTTGAAAATGGTGGATGGAGGAGGAGGAGTTACAGTGAGGGAACAGGGATCTGGATCACTTAGATATGAAGTATATTAAGTGTTTAGGTGGTTAAAACTCAAAACGCACGAGTGGTTTTGGAGTTGGCTGTGTAAGATTCAAAAATGTCAAGCTATGGCAGATTCTGATTTGCAGAGTGTTTGGGAGTGTTTTTGAGTCTTAGCATTCGTGTGTCAACTTGAAAATGATGTCTTTACTTATAAGCAAAAGGTCTTAAGTCTTGTAACAACTCAGATTTCAAAAACTCACATGTTTGCTTGGTTTCTTGTTTGAAGCAAAGCTAGCAAGCATGGTTCCAAGGTGTAGTAACAAGCTTGTAGGGGGGCTGAGTCCTTTAAACATGCTTGTTCTGATTGAGTGGAGTGTGTTTGTGCATAAAAAACAAGTGTAAGGCTCAATGCAAGCTGACTTTGCATAAAGCTTACTTTTTCAAAATGGCAATGTTGCCTTTCTCCCAAAAATGGAATTATTCTTGTACAATGTATTCAATGCTTGGCTTAAAGCTTCCACCAGCTATGAAAACATTTAATTATGGAGTGAAAGTTAAGTTAGATGCTTGCAAATAAAATATTATGCATCCTAGGTTTGGATTTGAATTTTTGTTCATCATGAAATGACTTGAAATCAAAGTGATAAATCACAAACTTCATCTCTTCGATTCTCCATACTAAAGAATGATATCAAGGAGTTCTTGGACATTTTGGAAAGCTTTCAATGTGCTTTATAACTCATCTTTGAATTGCGTTTGAAAATTCCCTTTGGAACTACATGAAAAAATGGCATGAAGTTAGGTAAAAAATCTGTCTAACTAAGGCAAAATTTCACTAAGTTATTTTAGTTCATGAGCATGTATTCACAAAATTATATCTTGAGATCCAAGAATTTTTAGGACAAATTGTGTGAAGCAAAGTTGTAGATTTCATGGGGATATATAACTTTCATGTTGGAAGTTTCCTTTGAATCATTTTGCATCATGGTGAAAATTTGGCTCAAAGTTGAGAAAAAATAAGAAATTTTCTATACTTAGAAAAATTTCTAAGTTAAGAAATTTCAACTTTTCAAAACAAAATATTAAATCCTTGATTTCTTGATGAACAAGTTTCACATTTTGTCATGTTTTGATGATTTATGATCTTTGGCACTTGATTTTGACCAAAAAGTCAAAGTTTGACTTTTCAATGTACAATTGACTTTTGATCAGTTGACTTAAAAATTCATCTGTCAATCCAACGGATTTGAAATGTTTTGAACCATGAAATTAGGTCAAAATGATGCAATTGGACTCTTGATATTATGCCTTAAACCAATTGACCATTTGCTAGGTCAAAAATCAGAAATCGCCCCTTCTCAGTCAAAACCCTAATTTTGACCATTTTGCCCTTTTGAAGATTTGGTCAAATTTCTTGAGGAATTGTGGTCCAAACTTGATCAAATGATACATATGAGTCTAAAATGTTGATGTGGACAAAAAATTATGAAGTTTGATTGTAAATTGGCTATGGTTGACTTTTTTCCCCAATACAGCTGATTTTTAGGTCAACTGTTCAATTGACTGATCAAAAGTGTGATTCCAGACTTGATACTTGACATGAGTAATCTTAGGGGTCCATAATGATCCTTGTAAGTCACATGAAGCATTGATAGTCCAAAAATCCTTGTGCAAACTCAAACCCTAATTTTCAATCATCAGTGCTTAAGGGGGTGTCTTGAGCTAATCAAACCCTAGTGCAGTCATGATCCAAAGGAGATCTTGTGAAAATCCTTGATAATTGAGAGGGCAAATTTTGGGGTACAACAATATGCATATAAAATTCATCATATCATAAGCAGGTTTCTTGTAACAAGTCTCCTCATCTTTCTACTGTTTATTTCAGTAAGATGGATCTCGAGCAAACGGTGAAGGACCTCCAAGCACAAAATGCTCAGTTTCAACAGATGTTCTTAACTCTAGCCAAAGGACAATAAGAGTTGAAGACCTTGCTGGTTGAAGAGAAAAAGAAGAAGACAGAAAATAACTGGAGTTCTAAATATGGGAAGAATATTCCAAGGACAAGCAAGAAGGACCCTAGACTTTTAAACGTCATCTGGTGAGAAAGACAATCAAGATGGGAAATGCAAGGAAGCAGTTGTCCAGCCAGATTCATAAGAGGAAGAGGAAGAAGAAGATTATTATGAAGAACAATATCCTCCAGCCGACAATAAGTATAAGCATCTGGAAGAACGGTTAAGTGCGATGGAAATTCAAAAAGTGCCTAGATTGGACTTTGAGGAGTTGGGGTTAGAATCTAGCATTGTCATTCCTCCAAAATTCAAGGCACCAATGTTCGCCAAGTACGACGGAGTTTCATGTCCCAAAATGCATCTCCGGTCCTATGTGAGGAAAATACAGCCTCACATTGACGACAAGGATTTATGGGTACATTTCTTTCAAGACAGCCTGTCCGGGACTCAACTTTATTGGTTTTATAAGTTAGAAAGAGCCAATGTTCATAATTGGGAAGAACTGGCCGCTGACTTTTACAAACAATACCAATACAACGCTGATCTTGCTCCCACCCGTACTCAACTCCAGAGTATGGCCATGGTTTCAAATGAAGGCTTCAAAGTCTACGCGCAAAAATGGAGGGACTTAGAAGGAAGAGTCCAGCCTCCCCTATCTGAAAGAGAGTTCGTAGACATGTTTTTGGGCACCTTGCCTGGTCCTTTCTTCAATCACTTAATTGGGAGTTCATCGGTAGGCTTTTCTGAGTTGATACTGACTAGAGAAAGAGTAGAGGCCGGGATAAAGAATGGGAAGATTCAAAAAGACGTATCCTCTGCTACTGTAAGGAAACCATTCATTGGAAAAAAAGAAGTTGTTGTTGTATGTCCTCAGAGAAATCAAGATAGGGCTGAAAGCCGTCCAATGGTGGGGGTTGTCATAATTCCTAAACCCATACCTGTTCAGCAAAGAAGCAACCAGCCAAAAACAGAAAGACCAGTCAGACAGTTCACCCGAATTAATATGACACTATCTCAAGTATTGCCACATTTGTTAAGATCCAATCTAGTGACTTTGAAAGAAGCTTCAAAGAATCCTAACACGTCCTCTCCTCATTATCATCCTAATGCCCGTTGTGCATACCATTCTGAGAGTCCCGACCATGACACTAACAACTGTTGGGCTCTGAAAAACAAGGTACAAGACCTTGTTGAAGCCAAAGAGATTGAATTTGATGTGCCAGAAATTCCCAATGTCATCACTTCCCCTATGCCCAAGCACGACTATAATGTCAATGCCGTTGAGGAAGATATGTTTGTTACTTTGGTTGATGAACTTGTGACCCCACTCCTGTCTATTAAAAAGAACTTGTTGAATGCCGGTGTATTCCCAGGCTGTGATGAAAGCTGTCATTTCTGTTTGTCCTCACCAACCAACTGTCATTTGTTAAAAGCATGCGTTCAATGCTTAATAGATGACAAGGAGTTTTGTTCGAGAAGAATTCTACTCCAACTATTTCTTATAATGATGTTTCAATAGTGACCATTTCCGACAATTCTTCTAGGGTCACCACCAAAAGACTCGTTAGAATTACATCAGTTCCTAAAGTAGCTCCGTTGATAATTATAATGCCTGGACCAATACCGTATTCGTCAGACAAAACAGTCCCATGGAATTATGGAGGTGATGTCTACTATCACGGTATCAAGCAAGATTGGCCAGCTGCTGAAGATTCAAGTTTTGAGAAAGTTGACTCTGATATTAGTAACATCGTAGGGACTAGCAAGATAACCCGCAGTGGAAGGGTATTCTCTCTAGAAATTGCTCCTCCAAAGGCTATTTCTGGACTCGTAACCATTCCTGTTGTTATTGCTCCTCCAAAAGCTATTCCCAGTCCTGCAATCATCTCTGCTAATACTCCTGTTGACAAAACTGTTACAATCCCTGTTATCACCCCTACTGACATTCCAGCTGCCGAGTCAACCGAGACTCGAGGTAAAGGTATTCTGGTTGAGCCTGTCCAGACGAAGGCACAATCAGTAGCTATCCCTGAGACCTCCCGAAAGGAGATGGAGGAAATTCTAAAGATCATAAAAAGAAGCGACTACAACATAGTCGAACAACTGGGGAAAACTCCATCAAAAATTTCCATGCTGGCTTTATTATTATGTTCTGAGGCTCATGCAAAGGCCTTGGTAAAGTTCCTTAAAACTGCCCATGTACCCCAAGAAACATCTGTCGATCAGTTCCAAGACTACGTAGCCAGTTTGACCATAGATAATGGTTTAGGTTTTTCAGATGTTGTTTTAACGCCAAGGGGGAGGAAGCATAATGAGGCATTACATGTCTCAATCGAATGCAAAGGCACGACTTTGGATCATGTCTTGGTTGACACCGGTTCGTCTCTGAATGTGTTGGAACCCAAACATTTGATTCAACTTTTTATGTAATGGATATTCTCCCTTCATATTCCTGCTTATTAGGACCATCCATGGATTCACAATGCTGGTGCCATTACCTATATGTTGCATCAAATGTTGAAATATCCGATTCAAGGGAAAATCATCACCGTTCATGGAGAAGAAGAGTATATGGCCAGTCATCTAAATTCCTTCAGATATGTGGAATTAGATGGTTAATTTATTGAAACTCCATTCCAAAACTTTGAAGAAGTCCCGCAAATTGTGGCAGTAACCAAGGTTGTTTCTCAAGTCCCCAAGATTACAAGGCCTCTGCTCAAGATGTCGTCTTTGAAGGATGCCAAGGCAGTGATAGAAGAAGGTGGGTGCACTATTTGGGCCCAACTCCCATATATCCCATACAAATATGACAAGTTTAGTTTGGGTTTCACTTTAGGAGGCCAGAAAGCTGTACGCCATGCTCGTGCGGGAGCATCACCCTTGAAGATCAGCAACCACCAAATCAGCACCGTGGAAGATGATGAAGACAACTATGACCTGGAAGATTGTATTTTCCCAACTGTCAGTGGAGGGCTCAGCAATTGGGAAGCTAGATATTTTGTCCCGATCACTTTCATCCAACAGTAATTTGTCTTTAAATTTTGTCGGATCTATAATATTAAAACAATTCAGACTCTTAAAACCTTGTGTCTTACCCGAGGCACAATGGTCCATTTGTAAGGGTTATTATCTCATTTCCATATGACATCAATGAATCATGGACGTTTTTTGCATACAAACTTTGTGCTCATTGTTTTTCTTTTTTACATTTTCATTTCTTTCAAAGATAGATATACTCTTACACACACTCACACTTACAATGCAGGTCTACATCCACTCAGGATCCCATGGGTAACGATTCTTCTATGGCCTTTAGTGGTTTTGTAAATCTAATCTACCAAGCCGAAGACGAAGGTGAGGAAGATTATGAAGTGCCAGGGGAACTCGCCAGGTTACTACAACAGGAAGAGAGGACTATACAACCCCACGAGGAACTAGTGGACACAATTAACCTAGGTACCGAAGAAGATAAAAGAGAGGTCAAGGTGGGTGCCAATCTGGAACCCAGTGTCAAAGAGCGTCTAATTCAGCTGCTACATGATTATGTTGAGGTATATGTCTGGTCGTACAAAGACATGCCAGGACTTGATGCAAACATCGTACTACATCGTCTACCTAAAAAAGTGGAATGCCCACCGGTAAAGAAAAAGGTCTGTCGCATGCGACCAGACATGTCAGAAAAGATCAAAGCAGAAGTCATGAAACAATTCAACGCCGGATTATTGGTCGTCACCTCCTATCCGCAATGGGTTGACAATGTTGTTCCCGTTCCTAAAAAGGACGGTAAGGTACAAATGTGCATGGAGAAAACAACCTTTGTCACACAGTGGGGCATATTATGCTACAAGGTTATGCCATTTGGGCTGAAGAATGCTGGGGCAACCTATCAACGTGCCATGGTAGCTCTATTTCACGACAAGATACATCATAAAATAGAGGTCTATGTGGACAACATGATATCTAGATCTCAAACAGAAGAAGAGCATCTTGATCATTTACAGAAACTGTTTCAGAGGCTAAAGAAGTACAAGCTGAGGTTGAACCCAAATAAATGCACATTTAGGGTGAGGTTCGGTAAAATCTCGGGATGGTTAAACTACATTTCCAGATTCATTTCTCACCTAACAGCTACTTGTGAACCAATCTTCAAATTGCTGAAGAAAGATCAAGTAGTCAAATGGAATGATGAGTGCCAAACTGCCTTCGACAAGATCAAAGAGTACCTATAAGAGCCTCCTGTTTTGATGCCAGCAGTCGAGGGAAGACCATTGATCATGTATCTAAATATTTTGGAAAATTCAATGGGGGTGTGTGCTGGGGCAGCATGACGAGTCTGGTCGAAAAGAGCATGCTATTTATTACCTGAGCAAAAAGTTTATCGACTGTGAAACAAGATATTCAATGCTCAAGAAAACTTGATGCGCTCTGGCATGGGCTGCTCGCTGGCTAAGACAGTATATGCTGACCCATACTACCTTATTGATATCTAAAATGGATCCAATAAAATACATCTTTGAGAAACCTGCCCTCTCTGGGAGAATAGCGAGATGGCAGATGATCCTGACAGAATATGACATACAATATAATACCCAGAAAGCAATAAAAGGCAGTGTACTAGCTGATCACCTTGCTCACCAAGTTGTAGAAGACTACCGGTCCATGAAGTTCGAATTCCCAGATAAAGACATCATGATGGTAAACAACTGTGAAGAATTCAAACCATATGACGGACCTGAACAAGGATCCCGATGGACCCTGGTTTTTGACGGAGCGTCCAACGCACTCGGCAATGGTATCGGTGCTATACTCATATCTCCTGAAGGATGTCATACTCCCTTTACTGCAAGACTCTGCTTCAATTGTACAAATAACATGGCGGAATATGAAGCATGCATTTTTGGTCTCAAAGATGCCATAACTTTGGGGATCAAATCCTTAAATGTATTCAGAGATTCAACTTTGCTCATTAGCAAGATCAAAGGGGAATGGGACACCAAACACCCTAACCTTATCCCTTACAAAGAACATGTGTTGACATTGATCCCACATTTTGAAAATATTACCTTCGAGCATTTCCTGCGAGAAGAAAATCAGCTAGCAGACGCACTAGCCACATTGTCATCCATGTTTAAACTTAAATGGGATAACGAGGCTCCCCAGATCACCATTGAGCGAATAGATAAACCAGATTAATGTCACGAGATTAATACTGAAGAAGTAGTTGACCAACCTTGGTTTTACGAAGTCAAGAGGTATCTCAAGGCTCAAGAATATCCGGGAGGAGCTTCAGTCAATGATAAGAAGTTATTAAGGAGATTCTCTGCTAAATTCTTCCTTAGTAATGGTATTCTCTACAAACGCAACCATGACTCTGTTTTGCTCCGTTGCCTAGACAAGGTTGAGGAATAAAAGATCATGGCTGATATAAATGAGGGCACTTTTAGTACCCATTCCAGTGGGCATACGATGGAAAAGAAAATCCTATGGCCAGGTTATTACTGGTCTACCATGGAAGCAGATTGCTATCAACACTCTCGAACCTGCCAGAAGTGTTAGATCTATGCTGACAAGATGCACGTACCTCCGTTTCCTCTGAATGACTTGACGGCTCCTTGGCCCTTTTCTATGTGGGGCATCGATATGATTGGGGAAATCAAACCAACAGCCTCTAATGGACACCACTTCATCTTAGTGGCCATTGACTATTTTACAAAGTGGGTTGAGGCGGCCTCTTTCGCTTCCGTCACCAAGAATGTTATAGCCCGGTTCATTAAACAGAATCTCATCTGTTGGTATGGTATCCCGGAGAGGATCATCACTGACAATGGTATAAATCTTAAAAGTACTATGATCACCCCCCTGTGCGAGAAATTCAAGATCCAGCATCACAATTCTTCCCCTTACCGGCCAAAGATGAATGGTGCTGTCGAAGCCACAAATAAGAACATCAAAAAGATCATACAGAAAATGACAGTCACATATAAAGACTGGCACAGAATGCTACCATTCGCTCTCCATGGTTATCGTACCACAATGCGTACATCAACCGGGGCAACACCTTACTCTCTGGTATATGGCATGGAAGTTGTATTGCCTATTGAGGTCCAGATCCCCTCTCTGAGAATCATGAAGGATGCCGGGCTGAATGAAGAAGATTGGATCCATACTCGACTTGATCAATTGAACTTGATTGATAAGAAAAGGCTTACTGCTGTCTTTCATGGTCAGATGTATCAAAAACAAATGATCAAGGCTTTCAACAAAAAGGTCAGACGCCAAGTGTATCAAGTTGGGGACTTGGTGATCAAACGTATCACACTGCCGCTGTTAGAACACAGTTTGATTCTACAACCCTTGGTTAGAGTTTTGATGATAACAAATACAAAGAATAAATAAATACAAAGAACAAATATGCTCCTTAAAAATATGTTTTATGTATGCAGAAGTTCTGATCAAATCGGCATCAGAAGATAAGCCATAAGTGCTTCACGCTGAAGCAATCAGAACATACGCTGAAGATTGATGACCAGAACCTACGCTTAATCAAAGTAAACTCTGACTCTGATCAAGAACATATCAAACCAAGTCATCAATATTCTGAAGCGTCATCAGCAGTAAGGAGAAAATATTCTGAAGCGTCATCATCAGTAAGGAGAAAAGATTCTGAAGCGTTATTGAACATTCAAGACAATATCAATTCCAACGGCTTCATTCAGACATGATCTTCTCCAAAAGGAAAGTATGTTAATGACATTAAACATGCTTTATGATCAACGTCATTACACTGCCTATATAAACGAGTCAGCTGTCAAAATAATGTACGGACGTACATACAATGATTTTTCTAGATCACAACTCACGTATATTCAAGCTGCAAGCAATTTCATTCTATCTTTCTAAGCTATAAACCTGTGTAACTTATCACGGTTGTGATAAATAGTTTTTGGTAGAAAAACAACAACACATATTGTATAATCATATTGAAAAAGAGATCCTTGAGATTAACCGGATTGTGGTTGTACTCAAGAAGACTTTAACAGTTGTTAAAGTAGATGTTGTAATCTTGTTGAGATTAGTGGATTAAGACCTCGTTGGAGAGAGGCGAAATCACCTTGACGGGTGGACTAGAGTAGTTTGAGATCAAACGAACCAGGATAAAAATACTGTGTCATTAAGCTGTTTTAGATTCAAGTTTTCAATTCAACCCCCCCTTCTTGTGTTTTTCACATCTTCAATTGGCATCAAAGCGCCTGGTTCTGAGCTTAAACACTTAATCGTGTCAGTACAAGATCCAAGCATCAGAAAAACACTATGGTGGGACCAAGCTAAAACATCAGCAATGACAACAACGAAGACAAGGACAGATTCAGTGGTAAACCTCCAGTCTTTGATGGAGAAAACTTTGACTACTGGAAAGACATAATTGAGAGTTTCTTTCTGGCCTATGATGCTGATCTGTGGGACATGGTGACTGATGGATACACGCAACATGTGGATGGACGTGGTCAGAAGATAGACATGAAAATGATGTATGATCGGCAAACGCGTGAATTCAGAAACCACCACAAGGCCAGAACAATTCTCCTCAGCGCCATCTCATATTCAGAATATGAGAAAATATCAAACAGAGAAACTACCAAGAATATGTTTGAATCTCTGAGAATGACGCATGAAGGCAACATTCAAGTCAAATAAACCAAGGCCCTTGTGCTCATTCAGAAGTATGAGGCATTCAAGATGGAAGATAGTGAATAAATAGAAACTATGTTTTCAAGATTTCAAATTCTTGTTGCTGCACTAAAAGTTCTTGACAATGGGTATTCTACTGCTGATCACGTTAAGAAGATCATCAGAAGCTTGCCTAAATAATGGAGGCCAATGGTCACAACACTTAAGCTAGGCAAAGATCTCAACAAAATCTCTCTGGAGGAACTTGTTAGCTCCCTCAGAAGTCACGAGATAGAGCTAGAAGAAGATGAACCTCAAAAGCAAGGTAAGCCATTAACTTTAAAATCTAACAGAAAATATGACTCCAAAGTTTTGCAGGTTGTGGAAGAAACTTCTGATGGATCCTCATCAGAAGAAGATGAACTGTCTCTCATCTCCAGAAGGGTGAACCAACTGTGGAAGCAGAGACAAAGGAAGTTCAGAAATCCCAGAAGATCAGAGAATCAGAATGAATCCTCCTCCAGATACAGAAAGTATGAGTCCTCCTCTGGACACCGAAGATCTGAAGGTTCTTCAGGGTACAGAAAGCCAAACAACAAGGACATCATCTGCTATGAATGTAATGAGCAAGGACACTACAAAAGTGACTGCCCAAAGCTTCAGAAAGAAAAGCCCAAAAAGAAGTTTCTCAAGGAAAAGAAGAAAAGCCTCATGGCTACATGGGATGATTCTGACACATCTGAAGCTGACTCAGAATCAGATGATGAAAGAGCAAACATAGCTCTCATGGAAAACGTATCAGAAGACAGTGAAGCTTCAAGTTTAGACTCAGAATCAGACACTGAAGAGGTATTCCCTGACTTTACCATAAACTTTACTAAGGCTGAACTTGCTGAAAGTTTAAATGAAATTATGGAAAGGTATCAGCATATCAGAGTCAAATTCAGAAACCTGAAAGGGAATCTTGCCTCTGACTCTGATAAGACTGAGGGTCTCAGATTTGAGAATTCTGAGTTAAGAGAAAAAATTTCAAAATTAGAAAACCATTTGCAAAACTCTCATAAGGAAACAATCCCTGAAACTCTCAACAATGCTGATGAAATCATCAAAGAGTATGATCACAACTTTCAGAAGTTTCTAGCTAAAAACATAGACAGAAGCAAGATGGCTTCAATGATCTATGGAGTTAGCAGAAATGGCAGTAAAGGGATATGATATCAAGGTAAGGTACCTACACTAAAAAATGCCATGGATTTAGTGATAAAACGCACACCACTCAATTCACATTTTATATATGGGCACACACATAACATAAAATACACAAGTAGTGATTATTCTGTCAAACCAAAATTCAATCAGAATTTTGGTAAAACTAAAAAATCAGGACCCAAGAAAATGTGGATACCTAAGGATAAGATCATACATGTGGCAGATATCTTTAACAGCAAGGCTAAGACACCAATCATGGTACCTGGACTCTGGCTGCTCACGACATATGACGGGAAGAAGGCATATGTTCCAAAGCCTGGAAATTAAGCATGGAGGCCACGTAGGCTTCAGAGGCAATAAGAGAGGAAAGATCATTGGCTCTGGAACAATAGGTAATGGAAATCTTCCCTCTATAAGTAATGTTTTATTAGTTGATGGATTAATGCATAACCTGTTATCCATAAGTTAATTAAGTGATAATGGTTATGATATAATCTTAAATCAAAATTCATGAAAAGCTGTTAGTCAGAAAGATGGGACTATCCCATTTAATGGAAAGAGGAAAAACAACATTTATAAAATAAAACTTTTTGAACTAAAGAATCAGAATGTAAAATGTCTACTGTCTGTTAACAACGAGCAATGGATCTCGCACAGAAGATTGGGACATGTTAGTATGAGAAGAATATCTCAGATTAATAAACTCAATTTGGTCAAAGGACTTCCTAACTTGAAGTTCAATTCAGATGCTCTGTGTGAAGCATGTCAGAAAGGAAATTTTGCAAAACCTGCTTTCAAATCCAAAAATGTTGTTTCCACCTCTAAGCCATTAGAACTTCTGCACATTGACTTATTTGGACCAGTAAAAACTGCTTTAGTCAGTGGCAAGAAGTATGGGTTAGTAATCGTAGATGACTATAGAAGATGGACATGGGTAAAGTTCTCAAGACACAAGGACGAGTCACACTCTGTGTTTATTACCTTCTGTAACCAGGTTCAGAATGAAAAGGATCTTAGAATTGTCAAAGTCAGAAGTGATCATGGTGGAGAATTTAAAAATAAAGGTTTTGAATTATTCTTTAATGAAAAAGGCATTCTGCATGATTTCTCTTGTCCTAGAACTCTCCAGCAAAATGGAGTTGTAGATAGAAAGAACAGAACATTGCAAGAAATGGCCAAAACCATGATCAACGAGCCTAGCGTTGCTAAGATCTTCTGGGCAGAGGCAATTAACACAGTGTGTTACATTCAGAATAGAATCTCCATAAGACATATTCTGGAAAAGACTCCATATGAACTGTGGAAGAACAGAAATCCCAACATTTCTTATTTTCACCCATTTGGATGCACATGTTTTATTCTGAATACAAAAAATTACTTGAACAAGTTTGACTCTAAAGCACAAAAGTGTATTATGTTAGGATACTCTAAACGCTCGAGAGGGTACAGAGTATACAATACAGAAACACAAATTATTGAAGAGTCAATCAGTGTTAGGTTTGATGATAAGCTTGACTATCAAAAGTCAAAGCAGAATGAACTCCTTGCAGGTATGGAAGTTGAACTCACAGGTACTGAAGACAACTCATCACAGGTTCTCAACAGAGACACTCCCTCAACATCAGAAAGAGTCACTGCAAGCAATCCAGCACCTTCTGTTGATCAACTCCAGAAAAGACTATCCAGAAGCAGCATTGATCACCCAGAAGATACAATATTGGGAAAGAAGGAAGATCCAATCAGAACAAGATCAACATTCAGAAACTCTGAAGAATCCCTCATGGGACTGGTTTCTCTGATTGAACCAACAACAATTGATGAAGCACTTCTGGACAATGACTAGATTTTGGCAATGCAAGAGGAACTAAATCAATTCACCAAAAATGACGTATGGGATCTGGTCCCCAAACCAAAAGGATTCAACGTCATTGGCACAAAATGGGTGTTCATAAACAAACTGAACGAGCAAGGTGAAGTCATCAGAAACAAAGCACGATTGGTAGCACAAGGTTATAGTCAGCAAGAGGGGATAGACTATACAGAAACCTTTGCTCCAGTCGCCAGGTTAGAATCTATCAGACTTTTAATATCATTTGCTGTCAATAAAGGCATCACTCTGTATCAGATGGATGTCAAAAGTGCATTCTTAAATGGCTATATAGATGAAGAGGTATGTGTGCACCAACCTCCTGGTTTTGAAAATTCCAAAAATCCAGAATATGTTTTCAAACTAAAGAAGTCACTCTATGATCTGAAACAAGCTCCTAGAACTTGGTATGAAAGACTAAGTAACTTCCTGTTAGAAAAGGAATTCACCAGAGGGAAAGTGGACACAACCTTGTTCTGTAAGACAGTTAAGAATGACATGTTAGTATGTCAGATTTATGTTAATGACATCATATTTGGATCTACTAAACCCTCTCTGGGAAGAGAGTTTGCTAAATGTATGCAGGCAGAGTTTGAGATGAGCCTAATGGGGGAACTTAAATTCTTTCTGGGCATTCAGATAAATCAAACTCCAGAAGGAACTTACATTCATCAGAGAAAATATATTATAGAACTTCTGAAGAAATTTGATCTCTCAGAATGTAAGCCCTCAAAGATTCCAATGCATCCCACGTGCATTTTGGAAAAGGAAGAGGTAAGTAAAAAGGTAGAACAAAAGGTCTACAGAGGTATGATTGGTTCTCTTCTCAATCTGATGGCTTCAAGGCCTGAAATTCTATTCAGTGTTTGCATTTGTGCTAGATTCCAATCAGATCCTAGAGAATCTCACTTAACAGCAGTTAAGCGAATTTTCAAGTATCTGAAAGGTACTGCTAATCTGGGTTTGTTTTATAGAAAATCAAGTGATTACAGCTTAGTAGGATACTGTGACACTGACTTTGCTGGAGACAGAGTAGAACGTAAAAGCACTTCTTGAAGCTGCCAGTTTCTGGGAGAAAATCTGATCTCATGGTCCAACAAAAGACAATCCACAATAGCACTATCAACAACAGAAGCTGAATACATAGCAGCTGCTGGATGTAGTACGCAAATGCTCTGGATGAAAATTCAACTTGAAGACTTCAATATATTTGAGTAACATTCCTATCCTCTGTAACAATACTTCTGCTATTTTTCTCTGTAAAAATCCTATTTTTCATTCTAGGGCTAAGCATATAGAAATAAAACATCATTTTATTAGAGACTATATTCAGAAAGGGATTCTTAACTTAAAATTCATTGACACAGACCATCAATGGGTTGATGTCTTTACAAAACCTCTTTCTGAAGATAGGTTTAACTCCATTCTGAAACATCTCAGCATGAAGCTTTGCCCAAAATAAATTTTTTTATTTACATATCTTAACCTTCAGAACTTAGTTATTTTCTGTGAACTACTAATCAACCTGCCTTCAGAGCTTTAGAAGTACAGATTGCATCAGAATCTATCCATGAAGATATGAACGTTTCATTTCAAGGATAGAAGTGTGTTGTTCACGTAAGCAAACAGTTGTCATCCTTTCATCAGCTACCTTCTGAGGCTGAACACGCGTTCACTTTTCTGAAAGGTCAAAAGTGCTGATTGGGTGCATTGAGACACACGTCATGGGTAACCATTCCAATATCTTTCTGAATCCCCTAAAATCAACCGTCATTAATGCTTATAATCATGACTAATTATTTCTCTCTCTTACTGTTTATGCTCTTAAGAAAATCTATTTAAACTCAAGTTTCACTCTTTACATTCTTTCACTTTTACTCTCTCAATACCTTCTATTGTTTTCAGTTCATACTTTCAAAAATCCTTTCATCTTTCTCAAAATTCTTGTGTGAACATGGCTTCTTCAAGCGTCCAAAACATCAGTATTCAGGAAACTGCTTCTATGGAACAGTACGAAGAACTATACAGAATGCTACTCACTCCCATTGACAATCTGGAAGTTCTTTCAGAACTGATTGTTGACTTTGAAAGCCTTCAAGAAAACGGCTTCAATCTGTATGAAGACATCAATGCTCAAGGTTGGAACAAATATTTTGACCGTCTTCTAGGGCCAACATTTCCAATTCTTGTCAAAGAATTTTGGATACATGCTTCCTCCTCAAATCATCAATTTACCTCGTATGTCATGGGGAAGAAGATTGTCATTACAGAAGACCTAATTTCAAGGCTTATTGGTTACAATGGTGGAGGTGTCAGATGTATTGACATGGCTGAAAGATGTTCTAATGTAGCTTCTATTGCAAGGAAAATATTTACTCTAGGCCTACCCTCCAGCAAGATTAGGGATCTAAAGGATTATCACAAAATTTGGGCTAAAATAATTCTGGGATACATCAACCACAGGAAGCCAACTAGCTCTCCTGACTACATAAACATTGATCAGCAGTTTCTGATCTACTTTATCTCCAAGAAGACTAAGGTAAACCTCCCTCACTTGCTATTTAATCATATGAGGACTAGTGTAAAGGAAACAAGAGAAGATGAGCGTACCAAAAGGGATTGGATACCCCTAGGAAGACTCATATCAGATATTCTGACAGAGAATAGGCTGATAGAGCATTTAACTAAAGCACGTGAAATTAGCTCACTAGAAGTAACTGCTGGGAAGCCTCTGATTGCAAAAATCTGAAGAAAATGAAAATCATTGAGAACATCAAGAAAGAACCCAAAGTTACTTCTTTTGCAACCATCACTTCAAGAAGAATTCCTCTGGATGGTTTTCCTCTTTTCTTTGAGATTGACTCCAAGCCAGAGATAATTGTCAGATATATGGATGCGTGTAAGGCAGATGGCACTGCACCAGAAATAAATATCCAGGACTTGCATCAGGCTGCTCTAGAAGTTATTTTGAAGAAGACCAAGAAAAGGAAAGCTGCAGCAGAAGGATCATCCCAGAGGACTCCAAAAGCTGCTAAAAAGAAAGGTAATCCTTCCTCTGTTACTGTTTTAGAATCAATAACTATATCAACATCTGAAACCATAACTACCCAATCAGAACATCCAACTCCACAAACTTTTGATGACTTTGACATAAGGTTTGATCCATTAGAAACTCTAAGTCTAAATGAAACTCCCTCCCATTCTCATAATCCAAACCCTGAACAAACTCAACCAGAACTTGCCAAAGTTCTGCCTTATATTGACTCTTTTGACCAAGACATTTCAGCTTCCACACCACAAAATCCAAATCCTCAAATCCATGATAATCCAAACTCCGAAACTACAACAAATGTTCCATAATAAGATATTCCACTACCTCTCTCTCCACAACAAGATATTCCTCATCCACCATCACCTCAACCTGAACAACCAGAAGCTCAAACTTCTAAGAGTCAACCATCTGAGACCCATGAACCAGAACCTCACAATGTTTCAACCAACCAATCTGAAGAATCTACTTCAGATTCAGATACAATCCCAATCCCAAGAATCACTGAACCGCTTTCCATTCACATGCCTCTCACCATCCTGGACATTCCACAAATTCCTTCTTCTCTGGAATCCACACCACCAAATTCCCCTACCAGTCCAATCATCATACATGACTCTCCCACTCCTTCACCCAAGAGCAATCCAGCTGACAACGTAAGAGTTGTCATTGATCCAATTGCATTAGAAAGATTAGCTGCTATATCTCACAAAACTTCCGTTCCCAAACCAAAACTAAATGAAACTACACCAGATGTTGGTACAAGTTTGTTGATGTTTGAAACAGAAATACAGGAATGGATAACCTCCTTGAAGCATGCTAGTCTAGAGATGACTAATCCTGCTGCTTCTGATTATCTATGGACAAGATTCAGAAACCGGCTAAGTTCTGAATCACTAAAGCTAAAAGAACAGAGCTATGAACAGGTTCAACGGAATTTCAGTGATATGCTAAAGGTTTTTCAAGACCAAGTTCTAAGCCATCTTCTCAAGAAGGAGATTCTCCCTCTGGATAATGCTCCCTGGTCAGAACATCGTCCCTCAGATGAAGTTTAACCTGAGTCAGAAGGTCTCTCCCTGACTGCTGCTCTAGAAGAGATGATCTCAGCAGAGGAAATGGTTCAATGTGATCAAGCTGTAGAATGCTCTGAGAAGCGTCCAGATACTAAAGAATCTCCAGCTCCTTCCTATGTCATGCAAACTCTGGAATAATTGAAGAGAGAAAATGATGTTATCCAGGAAAGGTTGGATAAGCAGGAGGACACAAACAAAGAAATCAAGAGCATCTTGGGCAAACAAGAAGAATCTAACACCCAAATCAAGGGCTTGCTGGAAGCTTTGTTCACACGCCTTCCTCCTCCCTCTTAGATTCTTTTCTGTTTTAAATATGTTTATCTGTAACGTTTGTTTTACCCCTTCTGTTCTGGACTACTTATCATTGCTTCTTGTTTTTTTAATATATAAATCAACAATTTTGGAACTGGTTATATTGCCTTTTTGATAACTGACAAAAAGGGGGAGAAAGTAAGATATTTTCAATAAAGGTTTACTGAGACAAAAGTCTCAAACATTCTGGACTACTTAACCTCTATCTTCTGAAAAGCTTGAACAGGTACAAACTGTGATGAAAGACGCAGTTAAACTATGATGCTCAAGGAACATAAGGGAAGTAATCAACTCAGGGGGAGTTTTTCTTCTTTATTCTAAACTTTTTATTCTTTATTTTTTAATTGAAAAATCTGGTTTTTGTCATCATCAAAAAGGGGGAGATTGTTAGAACACATTTTGATTCTACAACACTTGGTTAGAGTTTTGATGATAACAAATACAAAGAATAAATAAATATAAAGAACAAATATGCTCCTTAAAAATATGTTTTATGTATGCAGAAGTTCTGATCAAATCGGAATCAGAAGATAAGCCATAAGTGCTTCACGCTGAAGCAATCAGAACATACGCTAAAGATTGATGACCAGAACCTGCTTAATCAAAGTAAACTCTGACTCTGATCAAGAACATATCAAACCAAGTCATCAATATTCTGAAGCGTCATCAGCAGTAAGGAGAAAATATTCTGAAGTGTCATCAGCAGTAAGGAGAAAATATTCTGAAGCGTTACTGAACATTCAAGACAACATCAATTCCAACGGCTTCCTTCAGACAGGATCTTCTTCAAAAGGAAAGTATGTTAATGACATTAAACATGCTTTATGATCAACGTCATTACACTGCCTATATAAACGAGCCACCTATCAAAATAATGTACGGACATACACACAACGATTTTGCTAGATCACCACTCATGCATATTCAAGCTGCAAGCAATTTCATTCTATCTTTCTAAGCTATAAACCTGTGTAACTTATTACAGTTGTGATAAACAGTTTTTGTTAGGAAAAAAACAACACATATTGTATAATCATATTGAAAAAGAGATCCTTGAGATTAACCGGATTGTGGTTGTACTCAAGAAGACTTTAACAGTTGTTAAAGTAGCTGTTGTAATCTTGTTGAGATTAGTGGATTAAGACCTCGTTGGAGAGAGGCGAAATCACCTTGATGGGTGGACTGGAGTAGTTTGAGATCAAATGAACCAGGATAAAAATACTGTGTCATTAAGCTGTTTTAGATTATTTTCAATTCAACCCCCCCTTCTTGTGTTTTTCACATCTTCAGCTGCAAGGTAATCCCAAGGGAAAATGGACTCCTACATATGAAGGACCGTTTGTAATCAAAAGCATATTCTCTGGTGGAGCAATGATCTTGACCACTATGGATACCGACGACCTGCTGCACCCCGTGAACACGGACATAGTCAAAAGATACTACGCATAAGAGACCCGCTAGGTTGACACACCTAGGCAAAACAAGGGCATACCGGCGAACCAAAAAGGCTCGGGAAAAAAAATTAGGGATAAAGCAAAAAAATCTGTACACCCGGCAAGTTGAAAACCCGAAAGGACGGCTTGGGCAAAAAAGGGTATCCCGGTGGACTGAAAACCCGAAAGGGCGGTCCAGGAAAAAGTTAGGGAATTAAAGCGTATGACTATGTCCTGTTAGATAACCTTATGGATAACCTGCAAAATCGAAGATTCTGATAAATTCAGTCAGCTTTGGACAAGACAACAAAGAGATAAGATGCTCAGAGACACGAAGGCTATAGCAGAATGGGAACCCCATGGGATTATTTCACATAGCTATCTTTTCTTTGTATCAAATTTTCAATTTTTTACGACGGTGTTCTCTTACTAGAGTGGTTGTCTCATTGTTCAAAAACACTTACTCAAAGTCAATAAAAAGATATCTCTTTTGAAAGTGAAAAACTATTTGTTTTTCTTTACTCTTGTGTTTGTTTACAAAAACGTCCAATGATTTATTTTTGAACATATGCATTTGAACGTAACTACCATTTACAAATGAACAAAATAGAAAGACAATCACTAATGGCTTTAAGAGATATGGCAATATCTTTAAGCTATTCCATAAAATCTCCCCGCAGTGTGCAGTTTAATCCCCAGCGGAAAAAAACTTCCAGTTATCACTCCCCGTTAGAAGTCGCCAAATTTCTCAGAATTTCCCAACAGGATTTCACAAGCAGTACACGACATTTCCCTTACAACAAAGTTTATTTCTCTAAGCGGGAATTCATCAACACTTCAAAACATGAAGACTTACACTCCATATCCTCAGCACCAGTCAGGGATTTATATTCCCCAATTCAAGCAAGCAGTGCAGAAGATTAGCTCACATACGCATACATCGCATCCATATATCATAAACATTAATAACACGAATGCAAGTATCACAATCTCATTATACCATGCATTTCATACCACATGACATCGCATATTAGCTAACATTTTACCCTTTTCAGGATAAGGTTAATCAATAGCTGCCATTAACAATGTTCAAAGGCCTTTCATATACAGTTCAGATATGCTTCAGACACGGATGCCATCCTGATACTCATTCAGATTCAATCTTCTGATATAGTTCAGATACGCTCCATACACGGATTCCATCCTGATACTCATTCAGATTCAATCTTCAGATACAGCTCAGATACGCTCCAGACACGGATGCCATCCTGATACTCATTCAGATTCAATATTCAAATACAGTTCAGATACGCTCCACACACGGATGCCATCCTAATACTCATTCAGATTCAATCTTCAGATACATTTCAGATACGCTCCAGACACGGATTCCATCCTGATACTCATTCAGATTCAATCTTCAGATACAGTTCAAATATGCTCCAGATACGGATGCCATCCTGATACTCATTCAGATTCAATCTTTAGATACAGTTCAGATACGCTCCAAACACGGATGCCTTCTTGATACTCATTCAGATTCAACTTTCAGATACAGTTCAGATACGCTCCAGACACAGATGCCATTCTGATACTCATTCAGATTCAGCTTACAAGTATAGTTCAACAATCATTTCTGGATGGCATCTACAAGCCCATCTCCAAAAACTTTCCATCACCCCTCCAAATCGAATCTTTAAGCCCATTCCATATACCATCAACCATCACATCATCGAGTGCAAATTTCTTGGCACTCTAATGTCCAATCATCTTCCACCTTCAGGTCACGAATGGAAAAAACTCGCCAATCTAACTCTTCAGGCTTAAGAAGATTGAACAGGGGCAGCTGTTGTACCCCAAAATTTTCCCTCTCATTTATCAATAATTTTCTCACAAGATCTCCTTTGACTCAAGACTGCATTAGGGTTGATCAACTCAAGACACCTCCTTAAGCACTAATGACCAAAATTAGGGTTTGAGATTACAGAAGGATATTTGAACTTCCAATGCCCCATATGAATTTCATGGATCATTATGGATCCTCAAGATTTCTCATGTCAAGTTTCAAGCCTTGGATCACACTTTTGCTCAGTCAATTGAGCAGTTGACCTAAAAATCAGTTGTATTGGGAAAAAAGTCAACTATGGCCAATTTACAGTCAAACTTCATAATTTTTTATCCACATCAATATTATAAACTCATATGTATAACTTTATCAAGATTGGATCACAATTACCCAAGAAATTTGATCAAATCATCAAAAGGGCAAAATGGTCAAAATTAGGGTTTGACTGAGAAGGGGAAATTTCTGATTTTTGACCTAGAAAATGGTCAATTGGTTTGAAGCATGATTTAAAGAGTTCAATTGCATCATTTTGACCTAATGGCATGACCCAAAACATTGCCAAGATCAATTGGATTGACAGTGAATTTTCAGTCAACTGATCAAAAGTCAAATGTACACTGAAAAGTCAAACTTTGACTTTTTGATCAAAATTAAATGTCAAAGATCACAATTCATAAAAACATGTCAAAATATGAAACTTATTCATCAAGAAATAAAAAAGTCAAGATTTCAGAAGTCAATATTAAACTTCATGTTTTTTCATAAGTTTAAGCAAATTTTTCACCATGATGCAAGAGGTTTCAGAAGAAACTTTCAACATGAAAGTTGTAGATCTCCATGATATCTACAACATTTATTTAAACAACTTATCCTAAAAGTTTTGGGATCTCAAGTTATTAGTTCATAAATTCATGGTCTTAAAATTGAACACTTAGTGAAATTTTGCCATAGTTTTGGTCAGGATTTTGACCTAACTTCATGACACTTTGTCATATAGTTCCAAGGGTAATTTTCAAAAGTGATTCAAAGAGGGGTTGTATAGAACATTACAAGATTTCCAAAATGTCCAAGAATTCCTTGAGATCATTCTTGAGTAGGGAGAATCAAAGAGATGAAGTTAGGGTTTTCACACATGAATTACAAGTCATTTTGTGATGAACAAGAATTCGATTTCAAACCTATTCTGCACAATCTTGCTTTTCAGGCCACAAACTTGTTTGGAACTCTATAATTAATGATTTACATAACTCTTTAGGCCCTTATCCACTTGTTTTAAGCTTTTTCCAAAGTGATTTTCCATATATGGGACAAAATTGCCATTTCCATTTTGATAAAGCATCACTTTTACAATTGTCAACTTCTTGAGCTTTGCACTTATTATTTATGCACAAAAAACCCCTATAAACCAAAAGCAATGTGTATAAAGCCTCTTTGAACTTAGAACATGCTTGTACAACACTTTGAGATTTGTCTTCTCACTTTTCTTCAAAAGTAAGTTATAGAGCCAAAAGGCTAGAACTCAGAAGTCTAGAGTACATTTGATCTCAAACCTTTTCCATACATATGCAAAAGTTTATTGCAAGCCAAGACACGATTAACAACTCTCTCAAAACATCCCAAACTCCATATTGCTTGGAATCTGCCCAAACTTAACAATTTGAAGCCAAAACTCACCATTTCCATTTTCACTCGTGCGTTTTGATTTCTAATCATCCAAACATCTTACATACATCATATACAAATGATCCAAGTCCCTGTTTCAAGACTGTAATCACATTTTCATCATCCACCATTTTGAAACTCAAGCTTTCAGCTTGACTTGAGTGGGGAGTTTCAGCCATCCTCAAGGAAAAGTAAGACTTGCAACACATTCAGGAAGGTCTAGGCAAGCTAACCAGATCATCTTCCCTCTTCAAAACTTGCTCAAAGTCCATATTCAAATCCAACTGCAATAGGTAAATTTTCAAACTTCAATATCTTGATACAGACATCCTTTGTGCATACATTCTGAAGTAAAAATGTAGATATTATTGCCCTCAAGCTGACCATGTCCCTAGTTTGCATTTTACTTGCTTGTGTTAGGATACTTTTGCTTCTGACCAGTTAGGGCACGCATTTGGTATCAAACAAAATTAAGTTTAATCTCTTATTTTTAGCTTAATTAAATTATATGGTTAAATTGATGATGACATTTCCAGCAAGTTTCATGTTTGTACTTTTCAAAATGGTCAAGAAATGAGAAAGTTTCAGGGTTAACAATGGTGGGTGTTGTGTTCTACGCGCGCGTGAAGGAGGAAGAAGATGATTTCAAATATCCAGGACTTGTCTTATTTTATATTTAATGAAAGTTGTTTCATGACCGGATGTACAAGCCACCCTAGTGGCAAGCGCGCGCGTATTAAGTCTTTGCTGACCATAAGGGCGAGGGTTCGAACCAATGTGAACCCCCCTTTTGCTTTTTTGTGATTTTTGTGATTTTAGGAAGCAGTTTTCTCATATATCGTCATGCAAACACATGGTTGAGAAGCAAACGCGTCTGGCCTAGTGGTAATATTTTGAGCCAATGATCTTGATGTCCTGAGTTCAAACCTTGGTAGGACCAAAACCCCCTTTTTTACCACTTGTTTGTTTCATTAATTTCATTCTTTTTAACAAACTTTAGCATTTTATTTAACCAATCAAAACAACTCCTTTTGAGTTTATTTTTTGCACATTATTTATTTATAATACCTATTTTATGAATATAAAAAAATGTCATAAAAATATTTTTGTTTTCATTATTTTTTAATTAAAGAAAAAACCTTCCATAAAAAACACTAAAAAATGCTTTCAAACTTGATTTCTCTTCTTATCTAGTTTAGATTTAATTTTATTTATCTTAATTAATTATTTTCTCTTAGATAATTAGGTTAAACCCCTTTCATAAAAATACAAACAAAAAAATCTTTTCTTTACCCATTTGCATTTTTGCATTTTTATTTATTCAATTCTTGCACATTTATTCAATATGGTTGTAATATATAATTATGTTTAATTTTCTTACAAAATTCCCATTTGTAAATTTGTACACCCCCCTCCCCCAATGATGTAATAGCGTAGTAATTTTATTTTTTTGCAATTTATCGCTTTATATAAATGCTAGTAATTAGGGTTTGTATGAGAAGATAAAATCAACAAGTAGCAAACCCTAATCAAAGACTAAAAAAGCATGAAAATAAATACACTTGCACACTAGCACCCCTAGGGTAAAATCCACTTTGTTGCCTTATAAAAATGACCATATTATGCATGTGAGGTATCTTAGCAAAAACAAGCAACATACAAGATGTCCCTCGATGACGCTATCCATGTTGCCTTTCAAATGATCTTAGTCCCTAAAAGAGAATGCTAAGATACCTTGCAACATTACTAATCATGGTTATACGATGACCCACGCCCGTCCCGTTTACATCCAAAGATTAGGTTACTTACCAAATAAATGGTGAGATAACAATGTCAAAGGAAAGAAGAAATGAACATGAAAGACTTTTGAGTAGGTAGAATGCTCCTAAGTACTTGCTCTAATTCAAAAACAAAACATCCTTGCTATTTTCAAAAAAAAAAACACCTACACTTTCAAAACCTCTTTCAAACTTGAAAACATTTTCAAAAGATTAACATCTTTGTATACATTCTTACAAACGAGAATCATTACAAAGTTCGCCTAAACAATGGCCTCTTTACAAAATACTTTCAAAAACCACACAAAATCACAATTTCAAACAAAAGCAAGTGATCTAGCAAGTAACTAAGAGCCCATGGAAAACCATGGATGAAAAGGCTACTAATACTTTCCATTTTCATAATCTATCCCCCGAACTCAAGAAACAATCTCAAAGGTCTTTCCTGCGCTTTTTCACCTTTCCTTTTGGATAAAAGAAAACTAGGTGGCGACTCTTGCTAAACCGCAACATTTGCGATAAAATGAAAAACACCCAAGTCAGTTCTCCCACCGTATCACACAGGGCAAGCCCCAAAGATGACTTTCCACTCCCCCACATTGACGTCCTAGTTGACAACACCGTGCAACACAAGATCTTTTCCTTCATGGATGGTTTCTCTGGTTACAATCAAATCAAGATGGCACCCGAAGATATGGAGAAGATAACCTTCGTCACTCAGTGGGACACTTTCTGCTACAAGGTGATTCCGTTTGGATTAAAGAACGTAGGGGCAACCTATCAGCGAGCCATGGTCGCCTTATTTCATGACATGTTTCACCATGAGATAGAGGTATATGTTGATGACATGATAACCAGGTCTCAAACTGAGGAAGAATACCTTGATCATCTACAAAAGCTGTTTGACAGGTTGAAGACATACAAGTTGAGGTTAAATCTGAATAAGTGCACCTTCGAGGTAAGGTCTGGTAAACTTCTGGGGTTCATCGTCAGTGACAAAGGTATTCAGGTAGAACCTGCAAAAGTAAAGGCTATACAAGAGATGTCGGCTCCTTACACTGAGAAGGAGGTCAGAGGCTTTTTGGGACGCCTAAACTACATTGCCAGGTTCATTTCCCATTTAACTTCTACTTGTGAACCAATCTTCAAGCTCCTGGAGAAAGATCAAGTGGTAAAATGGAATGACGAATGCCATACTGCCTTCGAAAGGATCAAGGAGTACCTTCAAGAACCACCAATTCTGATGCCTCCGATTTAAGGAAGACCTTTGATAATGTACTTAACAGTGTTAGACAATTCAATGAGGTGTGTGCTGGGGCAGCATGACGAGTCTGGTCGAAAAGAGCACGCAATATACTACCTTAGAAAAAAGTATACCGACTGTGAGACAAGATACTCACTGCTCGAGAAAACTTGTTGTGCTTTGGCATGGGCTGCTCGCCGACTAAGACAGTATATGTTGACCCATACAACTTTGTTGGTATCTAAGATGGATCTGATCAAGTACATCTTCGAGAAGCCTTCTCTCTCTGGAAGAATAGCAAGATGATAGATGATCTTAACCGAATACGATATCCAATATACAACCCAGAAAGAAATCTAGGGAAGTGTATTAGCGGATCATTTGGCTCATCAGGCCGTGGATGACTACTAGTCCATGAATTTTGAGTTCCCAGACGAGAATATTATGCTAGTGACTGACTATGAAGAACCTGGACCAGATGAAGGACCTGAAGAAGGATCCCGATGGACTATGGTTTTTGACGAAGCCTTGAACGCACTCGGTAATTGCGTTCGTGCTGTAATTATATCTCCTGAAGGTTGTCATACTCCTTTCACTACCCGACTATGCTTCAACTGTACCAACAACATGGCAGAGTATGAAGCATGCATCATGGGTCTCAAAGCTGCTATTGACCTAAGGATCAAGTTCTTGAATGTTTTCGGAGATTCGGCCTTGGTGATAAGTCAGATCAAAGGAGAGTGGGATACGAAGCACCCAAATCTCATCCCGTATAAAGAGCATGTGCTGACATTGCTTCCACACTTTGAGGAAGTCACATTTGAACATTTTCCACGAGAGGAGAATCAGTTAGCGGGCGTGCTAGCTACCATGTCTTCTATGTTCAAGGTCAAGTGGGACAATGAGGCTCCTCGAATCACTATTGAGAGGTTGGATGAACCAGGATACTGCTATGAGATCGACACAAAAGGAGTAGCAGACAAACCTTAGTTCTATGAAGTGAAGAGATATCTCGAGGCTCAAGAGTATCCCGAGGGGGCATCTGTCAATGATAAGAAGTTTCTGAAAAGGTTCGCCGCGGAATTCTTCCTCAGTAATGGAATCCTCTACTAGCGCAACCATGACTCTACTTTACTTAGGTGCATAGACAAGAGCGAAGTGGGGAGGATTATGACAGATATACACGAAGATACCTTCGGAACCCATTCAAGTGGACATACCATGGCTAAGAAGATCCTACGGGCATGATACTATTGGTCCACTATGGAAGCAGACTGCTATCAACATTCCCGAACTTGTCACAAATGCCAGATCTATGTTGATAAGATGCATGTACCTCCGATTCCTTTGAATTTCTTGACGGCTCCTTGGCCCTTTACAATGTGGGGAATTGAAATGATCGAAGAGATTAGACCTACCACTTCCAATGGGCATCGCTTCATCCTGGTGGCCATTGATTACTGCACGAAGTGGGTTAAAGATGCCTCTTTTGCTAATGTTACCAAGAACATTATGGCGCGGTTTATCAAGCATAACCTGATTTGTCGATACGATGTGCCTGAGAGAATCATCACTGAAAATGGTACGAATCTCAATAACACGATGATCACCAAACTCTGTAAACAGTTCAAGATCCAGAACCATAATTCTTCCCCTTACCGGTCGAAGATGAATGGCGTTGTGGAGGCTGCTAACAAGAACGTCAAGAAGATCATACAGAAGATGGCAGCGACATACAAAGACTGGCATGAGATGTTACCATTTTCTCTTCATGGGTACCGCACCTCCGCACGAACATCGACAGGGGAAACACCTTACTCTCTGGTATATGGCATGGAGGTTGTCCTGCCTATTGAGGTCCATCTCCCTTCTCTGAGAATCATGAAGGATGCAGGTCTGAATGAAGATGATTGGATCCAGACTCAGCTTGATTAACTGAATCTGATCGATGAAAAGAGACTTATTGCTGTCTGTCATGGTCAAATGTATCAAAAACAGATGATCAAGGCTTTCAACAAAAAGGTCAGACGCCAAAAATATCAAGTCGAGGATTTAGTGATCAAGCGCATCATACTGCCACAAGGTGATCCCAGGGGAAAATGGACTCCCACATACGAAGGGTTGTTTGTGATCAAAAGTATATTTTCTGGTGGAGCCATGATTCTGACCATCATGGACGGTGACGACCTTCCTCACCCTGTCAATGAGGACATAGTGAAAAGATACTACGCATGATTAAAGACCTGCTAGGTTGACTGGCCTAGGAAGAAATGAGGGCTTCCCCGCGAACCAAAAGGGTTCATGGAAAAATTAGGGATGAAAACAAAGAAATATGTACACTCGGCAAGTCGAAAACCTAAAAAGGCGGCTTGGGAAAAAAAGGGTATCCCGGTGGACTAAAAACCCGAAAGGGCAGTCCGGGCAAAAGGTAGGGATTTAAATCGTATCACTATGTCCCATTGGATCACCTTACGACCATACTTCAGTATCAACTATCAAGTTCGAACGACACCGATCAATCTAGTCAGCTTCGGACAAGCAGCAAAGTGATGAGACGCGCGAGGACATAGCGGCAATAATAGAATTGAAACTCAATGGGATTATTACACATAGCTGTTTTCTCCTTTTTGTACACAATATTGTATAGCTTCCATTTTCACGTCGGAGTTCTCTTACCAGGGCGTCAGCTTCCTTGTACAAAAACGCCTGTTATAGGCCAACTTCGAAATTAATACAAGTCACTTTTACAAAACCATTTGTTTTTCTTTTTCTGTTTTGTTGTGCAAAAACGTCCAATGATTTATTATTGATATATGCATTTGAATATGATTTCTACTCACAAATATTTGCATAAGAAACAGAAAGAGAGTTGCTTATAACTTAAGAAACATGGGCAAAAACTAAAAAACCATGTCAATCCCGACAGTTACTCCTTCCGGCAGGTACAGGGGCAGGAATAGATTTTAAACGAAGTCACCATTACATGAGACCCTGTGACGCCTATGCTCCCCACAGAGTAGAGGCAACCAAATCTTTGACATCGGCTTCCCCAAAGAGGAGTTACTTTCCCCAACAAAGTTCTTTCAGAGAGCCGATGTCTATATTCCCCAGCCGAATTTTATAATCGCAAGCGGTTCATAAAGTTTTCTCCCAAGCAGAGTTTATTTCTCTGAATACAGAAGCTCAATCCCCAATAGAGTGTATTCCTCCAGCTACGGAAGTTCATCCCCCAACGGAGTTTATTTCTCCGAATCGGAAAAATCATCCAGTAAAGCATCTCCTCTCTCAAACAGAGTTATTCTGCTGCGGAGTTATTCTCAAGCAGAGTCTCTCCCCGACAGAATATTCACAAACAGAAAGGAGTAAGTCCATGGCATAATCATCTCCGTTCACCATCCCCAGCGGAAGTAAAAGAACCGCTTTTTCTACAACGGTCAGGAATTAAATTTACAGTACTCTCCAGCAGCAGTCAGGGATTTATTTTCCCAGACTCGGATATGTCACAATAGCATTTGATGTTCATACATCATGCAATGCGCATACATATTGCATACATCATACTCTCATTTATTTTAAGAACATCATCACACAATGCATTCCATGCTTCGCATATAATTAATCTTGTACCTTTTCAGGAAAGATGGTTATCATCAACAATTCCAACATTTCAAGATTAAATCCATGAAGCTATACATGTCATATCTGCAGACAACTAATGAAAAATTAGTTCCCGAAACCAAACGGATAACTAATCTACGTGATCAAATGAGGTAGCCCTACTACCCATGCTTTTATTTCGAAGTAATCCTACTATCCAGGTTCCTTCTCATAGCCCTACTACCCAGGCTTTTATTTCGAAGTAACCCTACTACCCAAGTTACTTCTCATAGCCCTACTACCCATGCTTTTATTCCGAAGTAATCCTACTACCCAGGATTTTATTTCGAAGTAATCCTACTACCCAGGTTCCTTCTCATAGCCCTACTACTTAGGCTTTTATTCTGAAGCATCCCTACTACCCAGGCTTTTATTTCGAAGTAACCCTACTTCCCAGGTTCTTTCTCATAGCCATACTACCCATGCTTTTATTTCGAAGCAGCCTTACTATCCAGGCTTTTATTTTGAAGTAACCCTACTACCCAGGTTCCTTCTCATAGCCCTACTACCCAGGCTTTTATTCCAAAGCAGCCCTACTACCCAGGCTTTTATTTCGAAGTAACCCTACTACCCAAGTTCCTTCTCAAAGCCCTACTACCCAGGATTTTATTTCGAAGTAACCCTACTACCCAGGTTCCTTCTCATAGCCCTACTACCCAGGCTTTTATTCCGAAGCAACCCTACTACCCAAGCTTTATTTTGAAGTAACCCTACTACCCAAGTTCCTTCTTACAACCCTACTATCCAGGCTTCATTTCGAAGTAACCCTACTATCCAGGTTCCTTCTTACAGCCCTACCACCCAGGCTTTATTCCGATGTAGCCCTACTACCCACACTTTATTTCAAATGTAACCCTACTACCCATGTTCCTTCTCACAGCCCTACCACCCAGGTTTTATTCTGAAGCAGCCCTACTACCCAGGCTTTATTTCGAAGTAACCCTACTACCTAGGTTCCTTCTCATAGCCCTACTATCCAGGCTCCTTTTTCATGAATTACCTGACGCAGTTTTACATGGACTTGTCCCGAGAAAGCCCTATATAGGTTCCTTCTCTTTTATCTCCAAACAACAGCCTATGACACTGTAAAACCTGGACTTGACCAGATACGATCAATTTCATATTCCCCAGTAAGTCTCCGTGAAACCCAGACTCGACCAAATAACAGCTCACTTTTGTATCATCAGTCAAGAGTTAATTCCCAAGCAGAGTAATGGACAACCAAAGCTCCTATACTCTATTCCCCAAGACAGAGATCAACATTCCTCAGCGAAGTCCTCCCTAACAACAGGAATAACAATTCCCATGAAGGAATATCTCACGAAATCATCATTATTCTGGATGGCATCTTTAAGCCCATCTCCGACGACTCTCCGTAACATTCTCTGGATGGCATCTTTTAGCCCATCTCCGACGACTTTCAGTTATCTTCTTCTAAATGGCATCTGTAAGCCCATTCCCGATATTATCAATCGACTTTCACTTCATACGAGTGCAAATTTCTGGGTACTCTAGTGTTCAATCATCTTCCACCTTCAGATCACGAAAGGCAGACAAGCCAATCTGAATCCTCAGGTTTAAGAAGATTGAAGAGGCGCAACTGTTGTACCCCAAAATTTTCCCTCCCATTTTCACACAAAACATACTCCTAGAGGTCCTCAATGGCTCAAGTTGACTAAGGATTGACCAGACAAATCCTCCTCCTAAGACAATGAGCCTCAAACTAGGGTTTCACACCTCATCAAGATGGTTGAGTTCCAAGGGTCCAATATGGTATCCATTGTTCTAATATGTCCTCTAGATCATCCATGCCAAGTTTCATGCCTTGCACAACAAGTTTGCTCAATTAACTGCTCAAATGCCTGAAAATCAACTATACTAGGGCAAAAGTTAACTGTGGCCAAAATACAGTCAAACTTCAATATTTTTGGTCAACATCAACATTTCAAAGTGATATCCATCATTTAATCAAGGTTTGACCATGATTCCTCAAGGAATGCTCCTAATTCATCAAAATTCAAAATTTTCTAAATTGGGGTTTCTATAGGAAAAGTCAACCAAACATTGACCAAGCATAACTTTCTCACACTTTATCAGATATTTATCATTCAAGTCTCACTTTGAAGAGAATCCAATTCCCTACAACTCATCTTCAGTCCTCAAGTTCAAGAAATGCACTCATGAAAAGATATAAACTCAGACAGTATAGGTCCTTTTCAAAAGTCAACAAAAACACCTTTTGGGTAAAAGCTTCTTACATGAACATGGAAGACCCAATGGAGATGAAACCAAAAGGGTTACTTAGAGGACATCCTAAACTTTCTAAAAAGTCAAAGAACACCCTCTTGGAGTCAAAATTGAGATAGATGTGCATTGTCAAAGTTGTCCATTTTTGGAAATTTGCACAAAGTTAACAATGCCCAAAATTGCATTTTTTCCACATGGGCCCATCTTTTCAAGATTGAATCTAAGTCATAGCATGGCCCACGCCCTATGGGACCCTCCATGCAATATTTATTTATTTAATTTATTTTTATTTTTATTAATTTAAAACTCAAATAAAATCAAATAAATCCAAATAAATCACATGATTGGTTTTATGAATGAATTTTGCATTGAATGGAGATCTCATATGTTGTCAATAGCCAAAGAAAAACGTGGAAGATTGAAAACAAGAGGAAATCTCTAAATGTGGAAAGATTTGAATCAAAAGTAATAACCATTACATCTTGTGATTCTTTCCAATTATGCTACCCTAGATTAATTCAGTACATATACAGAAGCATTGTGAACCCTAACAAGGACAAAAAAGCTGCACAACCTGCCTCTACATCAAGAACAAAGTTCAAATTTTTTGTCAAAAAAGTGCAGAGCCCAATCTCCTCCACAGACCGATTCAAGCCATTCCAAGGATCAAATCATGTTCCTGAACATTCGTTGAAGCCTTTGCAATCATTCCCAAAGCCTGAACCCTGCAGAATCACGCCCAACCCTCATCATGGTTTTCATATTTTCTTACATTCGATTTCGTTGATTTATCCAGCATGAACAAGTTTTAGCTATATATTCATGTTTATTATCATACTTGTAATGATTCTGGATGGTTTAATTTGATGTTTAATACAGGAATAAGCATGCGCCATTACTAGGGTTTTGAGGTCCCAAATTGGGAATTCCATATAAAGTCCAAATTGGACCATATTAGGGGTGGTATTGTATTCAGGAGATCATGAGCAATTGATTCATACCTTTGGTTCTGATTAATATTGCTTGTATTGCGTTTTGAGATGTTGCAGGGTTATAGCTATGAACAAAAACTGTCACTATAACTTTTAGTGACAATTTTGTCCATAGGTAAAGGTCTGGTATAAAAAGCGACAACCCCATGAAAAAGAAGATCAGGTGGCAGCATCCCATTGGAGGGTTTGAATCCACGCGCGCTTTTTGGGCATAGTGTTTTCTTTGGCTTATGTTTTATTTATTTATTATATCTACAACATAACTTTCCAGCGCAGTTGGTCTAAGTGTTACCCTTTGAGAGGAAGGACCTGGGTTCGATCCTAGGTCTCAACCTTTTCCAATTTTCTGAGTTATTTCTTGCAGATCCCATGTGCCTCGCCATTAAACGTCCAACATGCTCCCCTGATCTCAACCATCAAGTCCATCACGTGATCATATCTAAACGTCTAGCAAAAGAAGCGCATGATGAACCCCCAGATGAGAGCCTCACTGAATCACGCGTAAGGTAGATGGGCCAGCTATTCTGGGCTTTGCAAAATTCAGCCATGCACCCCCAAATTCACTTCCAGCATCAGGCCCATTCTTATTTTTCTTATTTATTTCATTATTTTGTGTTATTTGTTTTATAGTTTTAAAAATCATTTTTTAATATTAAATCATAAAATCAATATAACCATAAAAAATATAGAATTAAGTTTTTTTATTAAAATTAGTTTTTTTGGAAATTAATTAATTTAATGATATTGAATTGATTTGTTTTCATTAAGTAAAGTTAATTAGAAAAAATAGGTTTAATTCACAAATATTTAGTTTTCTCAATAAAAAAATCAAAAAAATATTTTCTTTATTTAAGTAGATTCTTTAGGATATTTAATTTTTTCTCGCGCGCATTTATTTATTTATTTTTTCCAATTATTGTATCTATTTCGAGTTTGTAATATCTTTTAACTTAGGTTTATTACTGCTTTTATTTACCGCTTTTCCCCCAAGTTTGGTTATGTAACCCCCTCCACAAAGCCCTGTAATAACGTAGATCTTCTTTTCTGCTTTATTTTCTGCTATTAATTAAATTGTTAGATGATTGATAATAGGATTGTATGCGAAAGATAAGTCAATGTTTAAAGCAGTAGAAAACCCTAATTGTACAAAGATAATTGACTGAAAAACAAACACTTGCACATGCTCACTCCTAGGGTTTTTCCCCACTTCGGTTGCCTCCGGAAAACTGTCACTATTCTCGAACGTGAGAATTCTTAGTGACTGTCCTCTAATTTAGAGATCGCAAGTCCCTTTCGAAAGTTTCCTCGGTAAAACAAAATGCGATCTTAGAACTTTAGGACAGTTACTAAGAGATCTTGCCTTGTTGCCTTAAGTGACTGTAATCTCCCCTTTTGATTGTCCCTTAAACTCCAACGATGGAGCTACCTACTCCTTAATAGTAGGATAACACTGTCTAAAGGAAATAAGAAAATGAGCAGTCTTTTTCGAGTAGGTAGAAACTTTTAAGTACTTGCTCAAAACAATCAATTTTTCACACTTACACTTTCAAACACTTTTCAAACAAAGTTTTCAAAAACGCTTTATCATACTCTTGAGGACTGACACAAGGGTTACTATAAAGTGAAACGCCACACTAAGGCATTTTCAAAGCTTTTCAAAATACACACAAAAGTGGTTTAAAAATGAGAAAGTACCTAAGAGCCCATGGAAAACCACAGATAGAAAGGGTGCTAACACCTTCACTTTCTATAATCTACCCCCGTACTCAGAAACATCTCAAAAAAGGTTTTTTCTATTCTTTTTCCCTTTTCCTTTGTTGGGTAAAATAAAATACGATGGCGACTCTTGCTTACCGTACATTTGTGAACAAAAAACGCAAAAACCAGTAGTAACTAAAAAACAGTCAGTTCTGCTACCGTATTACATCTGTGAATTAGGGTTTTCTATTAGATTCACTTCACTTAGGATAAAAACAAATAGTGGCGGCTCTGATTTTAAAACCAGTTGCTACATCTGGCGAATCTGCTTGGGACTCTACTTAACCCTAGGTTTAGGTATTTTTGGGTTTCTATATTTATTTGCTTTATTTATTTATTGAATTTATCTACTTTATCGCATTTATTTATTTACTGTCAATTTCTCTTATCATCATATATTTACTACGTGGGAGGATTTTTCTATCTAAAAAATATTTCCAATATAACCCTTAGAAAGAAGGTACGTCTATTAGCTTAGGGGGTACATCATCCCTGCGAGTTTATGTGACGACTTCGCCTAGACTCGATAAACTTCCGAAAAAGGAATACTTATTGAGAGATATCCTCTTGACGAGTAGGACTTTGAAAGGTCACCCATGACTCTTTGTAAAGACCTTAACCTAAAATCTCATGACGAGACCTTTCACGACTTTGAGACGAAAGTTTCAGTCCGTAAAGAGGCTCCATCTAAGGGAGGCCCTTGTGCCTTTTCCCTCTGGTGTTATTCATGATACCCTTAAGGAAACCACCTCTTGGAAGGGTAGATTTACCTTAGTTTAGAATTAAGGAACCTACCTTATAAGGGTACCCATCACGAAAACCTGTCACAAAATCCCGTTACTTAACCCAACACTTATACATTCATGCATTCATATATATCTCATATTCATCATTTTCTTCTTTTATATGTCTTATTCGCAGGGTACAAAATAAAAAATAACAAAAATCAAGATTTTTGGTGACTGTCTTAAAAATGGATACTAGAGGGAAATGACTTGTCTGCGTCAATGCCTACAAGCCTGAACTTTATGAAATCAAAACTATAAAGGGGAAATCATCTGAGAGAGCTCTGAATATGTACGCTTGCCGCTATGGGGACACCCTTGACTTGACTAAAGTAGAGGTTCAAATGGATGCAATCTCTGCCCTAATTCAGTTTTATGACACTCCATTGAGATGTTTCACCTTCCAAGACTTCCAGCTAGCACCGACTCTGGAAGAATTCGACAGAATTATGATTTTTTCCAAATAAAAGGCCTATGTAGGTATTGGACAAACTGTTGAAGTCTAAGTTTTTGCAAAAGGCTTAGGGATCCCCTAGCCTGAGTTAGTGCAAAATTACCGAAGAGAAGGTCCAATACAAGGAATCAAAAGGATATACTTGGAAGCTAAGGGACTAGATTTTTCTAATTATAAGGAATGGGAATCTTGTGTTGATTGTTTAGGGATGTTGGTATTTGGTGTAATTTTATTTCTTCAGACTGCAGACTATATTGACCCCGCAGCTATTAGCATTATATTGGGGTGCGAAAGTCTTTAATACATATCCTACTCCCGCTTTGCTTGCTGACATTTATTACACTTTGCATATGATGTATGAAAGGATAAAAGGCACGCTAAATTGTTGCGTCCCGCTTCTATATACTTGGTTCATGACTCATCTTTACAAAAAAGACTATATGATCCCAGACTTGACCAGACACGAGTGGCAACAGAAATTAAGATCTCTCACTGCAAACTCTGTATTATGGTATGCAAGGAAGCTAGATATTAGTGATATCACTATTAGCTGTGGGGACTTTCCTAATGTCCCTTTGATTGGATCGCGAGGCTGTATTAATTACAACCCTACTTTGGCCCTACGACAGTTAGGGTATCCTTTGGAAGACAAACATTTGGACGAATAACTCTGACCATTTATCATCCACAATATGGGTATAAAAGACCAAGGGTTGATCAACGAGGTTATTCGAGCATGGAACAAGGTTAACAAGAGGAAAGCTGAAAGAAATAATGCCATAGCAAGAGAACCCTACACCAAATGGGTCAAAGATAGGGTGCGAATTATCAAGCTGCCATTCGAAAAAGATCCAGATTACAAATCAGAGGTCCCAGAGATAACACCTATATCTTTGGAAGAAGTCGACAATCTGAAAAGCACCTTAAAGCAAGCTCAAAAAGAAAAAGAAGCATTGGAACTCAATCTCCTCAATCTGACCAAAGAAAAGAAACAAATGCATCTCATACTTGATTCAAAGGACGAACAAATTGAGAGAAGTCAAAAGGAATTGGAGAAAGAAAGTCTCAAATTAAAGCGTAAAATTGAAGGGCTATTGAGTGCAACATTCAACCTAGATTCGCACAACCAAAGGTTAGAGAAGGCCTCCACTGAAATCAGAAGGTTAACTAGATGGTATGAAAAGGCAACACATGACAAGAAGGTGCTAGAGGAAAGTCTAAGAGCCCAAATCCAAAGTTTGGCACATGCTTCCATAGATCAAGAAGAGTAAGTAAAATACCTCGCCACTGAACTTCAAGAGAGCCAAGAATCAGAGGTCAAATCACGCCTTATAAGGATAGAGGCATAGAAACTCTTGACTCAGAGAACTCAAGAATATGAGCACGTGTGCTTAGAGCTACAAGGTCTTCAAAAAGATTTCCTCATCCAACGAAGGCTTTATACATAAAATGAGGGATGAAAAGATCTATTGGGAAGAGCAGTATGCCAAGATCACCCAGGTGGGGAGAGATAACCATAAGATAATCCCACATCTTTATCAGGAATACAGGTACTACAAAGACAAACACGAAAAGCTCGTCTTCCTAGCCTACAATCTCATCGAGGACATCCCTAAAAGTTTAAAAGATGCAGAGAATGTAATGGTTCCTCTTCCGAAGTACGTTGAAGACTTTCTCTAGCTTTGTCGAGCAATGGTTGATGGCTTCAGAGCACACATCCGCAGGCGCACCTAGAAGATTTAATTCCCTTTATTTATGTTTATGCAAACAAGTTTTGATTTCAAGTTGTAATATTTTTCAATATAAGGATTATGTTACTTTCAATAAAGGCATTTTGTTTCCCTATCTCGACGGCGTGTCTATTTTAAAGCTAGTCACCAAGTAAAATAATAAGTAAAATACAAGCATGTACCCAAGTGAATAAGACATTTAAAACAAGAAATCATTTCATGTTCATGCACATTCGTTCTCACGCATGCATTTATAAAACATATGCATGTCATATCTGTTGTACCCCAAAATTTTCCCTCTCACTTATCAAGAATTTCCTCACAAGATCTCTCTTAACTCAAGACTGCATTAGGGTTTGACTAGCTCAAGACACCTCCTCATGCACTGATGACCAAAATTAGGGTTTGAGTTTGCACAAGGATTTTTGGACTATCAATGCTTCATATGACTTTAAAGGGTCATTATGGACCCCCAAGATTACTCATGTAAAGTTTCAAGCCTTGAATCACATTTTTTATCAGTCAATTGGACAGTTGACCTAAAAATCAGTTGTATTGGGGGAAAAGTCAACCATGGCCAATTTACAGTCAAACTTCATAATTTTTTATCCACATCAACATATTAGACTCATATGTATCATTTGATCAATATTGGACCACAATTCCTCAAGAAATTTGATCAAATCATCAAAAGGGCAAAATGGTCAAAATTAGGGTTTTGATTGAGAAAGGGAAATTTCTGATTGTTCACCTAGCAAAGGATCAATTGGTTTGAAGTATGATTTCAAGAGTTCAATTGCATCATCTTTACCTAATGACATGGTTCAAAACATTGCAAATCAATTGGATTGACAAATGAATTTTGCAGTCAACTGATCAAAAGTCATTTGTATACTGAAAAGTCAAACTTTGACTTTTTGGTCAAAATCAAGTGCCAAAGATCATAATTCATCAAAACATGTCAAAATGTGAAACTTGTTCATCAAGAAAGCAAGGGTTTAAGTTTGGGTTTTGAAAAGTTGAAAATTTTAACTTAGAAAATTTTCCAAGTATAGAAAATTTCTTATTTTTTCTCAACTTTCAGCCAAATTATCACCATGATGCAAGATGATTCAAAGGAAACTTCAAACATGAAAGTTATAGATCTCCATGAAATCTACAACTTTTATTCACACAATTTCTCCTAAAAATGCGTGGATCTCAAGATATAATTTTGTGAATACATGCTCATGAACTAAAATAACTTAGTAAATTTTTGCCCTAGTTAGGCAGGTTTTTAACCTAACTTCATGCCAATTTTTCACATAGTTCCAAGGGGAATATTTGAAAGCAATTCAAAGATGAGTTGTAGATAACATTTCAAGCTTTCCAAAATGTCAAATAACTCCTTGATATCATTATTGAGTAGGGAGAATCAAAGAGATGACGTTGGCAATTTCTCACTTTGATTTCAAGCCATTTCATGATGAACCAAAATTCAAATTCAAGCCTAGGCTGCATAATATTTTCTTTGCAGGCCTCAAGACTTGTTTCTAACTCCATAATTAAATGTTTACTCATCTGATAGAGCTTTAATCCAAGCATTAGAGCCTTTGTCAAAGCTACATTTCCATTTATGGAACAAAGTTGCAATTTCCATTTTGATAAAGCACAACTTTTGCAATTGTCAACTCCTTGAGCTTTGCACTTGTTCTTTCTGCACACACAAACCCTATAAACCAAAACAAATTTCCTGAAACCTCTACCAAACCATACCATGCTTGTACAAACTTAGGGAATTGTCTCCTCACTTTTCTTCAAAAGCAAGGAATAGAGCCAAAAGGCTATAACTCAAAAATCTTGAGAAAGCTTGAAGTCTAACCTTTTCCATACTAATACACAAGTGTATTTCAACCAAAAACATGATTGCTAAGACTCAAACTCTCCCAAACACTTTGACATTGAAAATCTTCCATAGCTTGGCAGTTTTGCACCATACATAGCAATCTCAAAAATCACTCGTGCGTTTTAAATTTTTAACCACCTAAACACCTAATATATATCATATATAAGTGTTCCAGATCCCTGTCCCCTCACTATAACTCCTCCTCCTCCGTCTGCCATTTTTACATATCAAGCTTGCAGGTTGCCTTGACTAGGGAGATTCAGGAACTTTCAAGGCAAAGTAAGGATTGGAACACACTCAGGGAGGTCCAGGAAAGCTAAACAGATCCTCGGGCCTTCTCAAAACTTTCTCAAACTCCATTCACGATCTCAACTGAAAGAGGTAAAATCTCAAACTTCTATCTCTTCATACAAGCATCCTTAGGTCTTGATTTGTGAAAACAAAATGTAGATATCCTTGCACTAAAGCCAACCATATTCATAGATTTCATTTATATTCATTGTGTATAGAGAATTTTGGATTTGAAATTTCTGTAAAAATTAGGTTTCAAATTAGGGCTAGTAAAATTAGCTTTGATCTTTGACTTTTAGTTTACATGAATTATATGGTTGAAATCGTGGGAAGAAACACTGTAATTTTCATGTTTGGACTTTCCATTTTCATGGAGAAATGAGAGAGATACAGGTGGTCCGTCCATGGCTCAAGGTTGAAGATGAAGTTTCCTTCAGGGGGCGTTTCATAATATATATTTATGCCTTTGTTTATATGAATGTATGTACAACCACCCAAGTGGTAAGGCAGCGCGCAAAAATGCCATAGGTCATGGGTTCGAGCCTTGACGCTGCCTTTTGCATATTTCCATATTTTTTTCCATTTTTTTGCTAGCTTGCAGCGTGGGCTTCTGATTGTTGGGCTTTGTGTTTTTTTTTGCTAACCTCTTGCCTCCTATTTGCTTGCAGCACTCCTGACCCATATTAGTTTTATTTATTTATTTTACCCTTTCATTTTATTTTATTAAATATATTTTCTTAATATTAAAAATCACAAAAAATATATAAATGATAGATTTTATTTTGACTTATTTTATTTCATTTTTCCCAATAAAAAATATTTTCTTTAGTTATATACATTATCTATTTTATTAAATAACTTTGTAAATTAATTTAAAATTAGTTTAGTATTTATTTATCTTTCTTCACACTCATTAAGCATAATTATTTTTAACATGAAAAGAGCAAAAATACCTCATAAATACCATATATTAGTTTTTAAGACAAAAAATGCAAAAATACTTACCTTTTCTTAAAGAAATTTATTTTCTTTTAATCAAATAGAATTAGGGTTTATAAAAAATATTTTATAAAAAATAATTTCCTTTCCTAATTAATTTGAGATAATCCTGATTTATTTATTAGGTTTAGGTTAAAAATTTTCACATAAAAAACCATACAAAATCTTCTTTGCATTCATACATCTTTGCATATTTAATTTATCTTGTATATTATTTATTCCAATATTTGTACATATTCAATTTGGTTGTAATATCTTTAATTAGGTTTATATTATTGAAAATCCCTATTCATAAACTGTATTCCCCCCTCCCACAAATGTTGTAATAGCGTAGGACATTTAAATTTCGCAATTTATCGCTTTTATATAACATGCTAGTAATTAGGATTTGTATGGCAAGATAAAATCAACCAAATAGAAAACCCTAATCCAAGACAAAATCAAGTATGAAAATAGAACATTTGCACACAAGCACCCCTAGGGTTACTCCACGTGGCTGCCTTATACAAAAATGGCCATATTACGCATGTAAGGTATCTTAACAAAACAAACACATACAAGATCATAGTCCCTCGATGACGCTATTCAAAGTTGTCTTACAAAAATGATCTTAGTCCCTCAAAAATGCTAAGATACCTTGCAATATTTCTAATCATGGCTATACGATGACCCATGCCCGTCCCGTTTACATCCAAAGATAGGGTTGCTTCCCAAATCAATGGTAAGACAACAATATCAAAGGAAAAGAAAATGAACAAGAAAGACATTTGAGTAGGTATATTAATTTTAGTTACTTGCTCCATTTCAAAACAAATATCCTTGCAATTTTCAAAACAAACACACACATTTCCAAACATCATACAAAATTGAAAACATTTTCAAAAAAGACAAACATCTATGTGTACATTCTTACGAACGAGAATCATTACAAAGATTTCCTAAACAATGGCCTCTTTTACAAAGTACTTTCAAAACCACACAAAACACAATTTCAAACAAAAGCAAGTGATATAGCAAGTAACTAAGAGCCCATGGAAAACCATGGATGAAAAGGGTGCTAATACCTTCCCTTTTCATAATCTACCCCCCGAACTCAAGAAAAAATCTCAAGGGTATTTCCTGTGCTTTTTCACCTTTCCTTTTGGATAAAAGAAAAGTCGGTGGCGACTCTTGCTAACCACAATATTTGCGATCAAATGCAAAACCTTCAAGTCAGTTCTCCCACTGCATCACAGAATTTGCGACTCTGCTGGGGATTATTTTAAAAGTGGGGTTAGCTTAGGGATAGAACACATTTACTTGCTTACATTGTTGGATTTGTATGCTTTATATTATGGTTCTTTGTTTGGGTATTAATCCTCTACCCGGATTAGGGATACATTATAGGTAAGTAGCAATACATTGTGGAAACTGTACGGGGTATACCAACATGGTCTAAACAATAGCTACGTTAGTGCGACATATTTGTGGGTATAGGTAGCCTTTAAGTTAATCAAAGAGAATACAGGGCCACTGAGTGATGTCATAAAGCACTAATGAACTTCTAGAACCTTTACTTGACCAACTTGGCCTTTTAGGATATAGTGAGATGACCGAATTTGGTGCAGTCCGAAGTTGGTAGATACCTGATACTACACTCATTGAGGTTTGGTTTCTTGGAATATTTCGGTCACCATTAAAGAGGCTCGAGCTGAAATAATGACCAAGGAAACAATCCAGTGATATTGAGCTCCTTAGAACCCGATTACTATTACTAGGATAAGTTTAAGCCAACTAAACTTCAAGAGGGTACTTACCTATAAAACTCCATGCAAGCCTAAACTAAGGACTTGTTTCCTTTGCTTGTATATGCATACTTGTACATAACATCATGGACATCATGAACATCATATGCATCCACTAACCATTTCAAGGATTGTTGGATTCATCTTTGTTCTTGTTTTGTAGGATATGGATTCACTCCGCAGGAAAACTATTCAAGTTAACCTTGTGAGAATCCCTCTACAACTTAAGGAGCTAGTTTCAAGGATTCCTGAAAACTCTCCATTCACCGAGAGACATGGTCGTCTACTCAACTTGGTCACCTCCAACATAGATGAGGACATGATGAAGGTGCTCTTTCAGTTCTTTGATCCTTTACACCATTGCTTTACATTTCCCGACTATCAACTTGTGCCTACTTTGGAAGAATTCTCTCAACTCTTGAGGATTCTCATTCTCAATCAACTACCTTTCAATGGTACGGAAAGAGATCCAAAGCCAGAAGAGATTGCTCAAGCTCTACACTTGCACTTATCTGATGTCACAACTCATTGGGAAACAAGGAGTGGTGTCAAAGTTTTCTTAGCAAAGTTCCTGTTTGAGAAAGCCCAAAGCTGTTGGAATTCCCTAGACTTGCAAGCCTTTGAGGAAATTGTGGCTCTCCTCATCTATGGGATGATTTTGTTTCCAAACCCTGACCAACTCATAGATGTGAACGCCGTCAAAAACTTCATATCACGCAACCCAATGCCTACATTGCTAGGGGATATCCTAAACTCTTTTCACACTCGCACAACCAGGAAAAGAGGTGTCCTTATGTGTTGCACTCCTCTCTTAGAAAGATGGTTTATTTCTCATCTTCCCCAATCAGTCTTAAAAAATGAGCAAGGTTCAAGGTGGTCACAAAGGTTGATGACGCTCAGACATTCAGACATTCATTGGTGCTCCCCGTTCCAAAGAGAATCTTATCATTATCGGCCGTTGTGGAGAATTTCCTAATGTCCCTTTACTTGGAATTAGGGGAGGAATCACCTACAACCCATGCTTAGCCATAAGGTAGTTTGGTTATGCCCAAAGGGATGACCCGTACGAGATGCTGATTCAAGGTTTGGTATTTGACTACGACAACGACAATCAAGGTCTTTGCCATATATTTATCCGAGCTTGGAGGATGTTAAACAAGGTGGATAGCAAGACTTTGGGACACAAGAATTCCATCCCTCTTGAGCCTTAACTCAAATGGGTACGAACTCGCGCTCAGAATCTTATGATGCCTTACCCCTCCATTCTCCCGGTAATCATTGAGCCTGTCATGGAGGGAGACGTTCCATACACTATCCTACATCCTGAAATGCCCACATCTCTTGAAGACCTCCAAAGGGATTGGATAAAACTTAAAGGAGAGCGAGATACTTTCGAAGCCCAATTCTACGCAAGCGAGAAGAAGGTTTTGGAACTCACTAGGCTACTTCATGAGGAGCAGACTCTGAATGCCTACATTGCACCAAAGAGGATGCGCACTACTTTTCTATCTTAGAGTTTTGTATTATTTTGCCCAAGGGGCATTGATGTACTCAAACTTTATCTTATTAATATAATGTGTGTTTCCTTTTTTGTCTAAAGCAAATTTGAATCTTTGAAATCCTTGAAAACATTGCATATGCATATATCATTCATCATAACATAAACAAGTCTTTTGCAATAAGTCTCCTCATCTCTCTACTGTTTATTTCAGTAAGATGGATCTCGAGAAAACACTGAAAGATTTCCAAGCTCATAATATGCAGTTTCAACAGTTGCTCATGACCCTAGCCAAGGGACAAGAAGAGTTGAAGACTCTGCTGGCTGAAGAGAGGAAAAAGAAAAAAAATAAGGTGACCAGAGTCTTAAACATGGGAAGAAGATTTCATGGGCAGACAAGAAGGACTTTGGACTTTGCAACAACATCCGGTGAAGGAGAGGGGAAAGGCAAGGAAACAGTTGTTCCGTCAGAATCAGAAGAGGAAGAAGAATAAGACTACTCTGAGGAACAATACCCTCCAGATGATGATAAGTATAAACATCTTGAAGAGCGGTTGAGCGCGATGGAAATCCAAAAGGTGCCAGGTTTGGACTTTGAGGAATTGGGACTAGTGTCGGGGATTGTAATTCCTCCGAAATTCAAAGTGCCTATATTTTCCAAATATGACGGAGTGTCATGCCCTAAAATGCATCTCCGATCATATGTGAGGAAAATTCAACCCCACACTGCTGATAAAGACTTATGGGTGCATTTCTTCCAAGAAAGTTTGTCTGGGACTCAACTTGACTGGTTCTACGAACTAGAATGGGCTAATGTTCACAATTGGGAAGTTCTTGCTGCAACTTTCTATAAGAAATACCAGTACAATGCTGATTTGGCGCCTACCTGTACTCAACTCCAGAGTATGGCCATGGTGTCCAATGAAGGTTTCAAGGACTATGCACAAAAATGTAGAGATTTGGCTGGAAGAGTTTAACCCCCTCTGTCTGAGAGAGAATTGGTAGACATGTTCTTAGGCACCTTATCTGGTCCCTTCTTCAATCATTTAATCGGAAGTTCATCTGCAGGGTTTACTGAACTAATATTAACCGGAGAGAGGTTAGAAGCCGGTATTAAGAATGGAAAAATCCAAAAAGATACATCTTCTTCTACAGCTGTAAGGAAGCCTTTCATCGGGAAGAAAGAAGTGGCTGCCGTATATCCGCAAAGAAACCAAGATAGGGCCGAACGCCGATCAATGGTGGGCCTATTATGATCCCAAAGCCTACATCTGATCAACAAAGAAGTAATCAACCAAGGGTAGAAAGGCCAGTCAGGAAGTTTACCAGAATCAACATGACTCTGTCTCAAGTATTACCTCATCTGCTAAGATCCAACTTGGTAACCTTGAAAGAAGCTCCGAAAAACCCCAACACAACATGCCCTTATTATCATCCCAATGCCCGTTGCGCATATCACTCTGAAAGTCCTGGTCACGATACTAATAATTGTTGGGCCTTGAAGAACAAAATACAAGACCTCATTGAAGCAAAATAAATTGAGTTTGACGCGCCCGAGAAGCCAAATGTCATTTCTTCTCCTATGCCCAGACATGGCCACAATGCCAATGCCATTGAAGAAGGATTGTTTGTTAATTCAGTTAATGAACTCATGACCCCACTTCTGACTGTTAAAATGAACTTGTTGAATGCCGACGTGTTCCCGGGTTGTGATGAAGATTTCCATTTCTGTTTATCCTCACTGACTAGCTGTCCTTTATTTAAAGTAGGCGTTCAGTGCCTAATAGATAATAAAGAGATTTTGTTTGAAAAGACTCATGTTTCACCTATTCATGTTAAAGAAGTTTCTATCATTACCATTTCTGCCAATTCTTCCAGGGTCTCTATGAAAAGACCCGTTAGAATTACATCAGTTCTTGAAAGCAGCTCCTTTAATAATCACAATGCTTGGGCCAATCCCATATACATCAGACAAAACCATACCATGGAATTATGGAGGGGATGTTTATTACCACGGTATTAAGCAAGACTGGCCGGCCGCCGAAGAGATAAATTCCGAGAAAGAATCCTCTGACGTTAGTATCATTGCCGGAACTAGCAAAATCACCCAAAGTGGTAGGATCTTTTCTCCAGAAATTGCTCCCCCAAAAGCAGTTTCTGGACCCGTAATTATCTTTGTGGCTGCTCCAAAGGTTTCTCCTATACCCATAATCATCTCTGCAAGTACTCCAATTGACAAAGCTATTACAACCCCTGTAATCATTCTTACTAACACTCCTGCTGTCGAGTTAACTAAGGCTCGAGGAAAAGGTGTTATGGTTGAGCCTGTCTAGACGAAGGCTCAGTCATTGACTATCTCCGAGACCTTCAAGAAGGAAATGGAGGAGATCTTAAAAATTATAAAGAGAAGCGACTACAATGTAGTTGAACAACTAGGGAAAACTCCCTCTAAGATCTCCATGGTAGCATTACTACTATGTTCTGAGGCACATGCAAAAGCCTTGGTGAAGTTCTTAAAAACCGCCCATGTACCGCAAGAGACATCTGCTGATCAATTTCAAGACTGCGTGGCCATCCTACCTGCAGACAATGGTTTAGGTTTTTCAGACGCTGATCTAACACCAAGGGGAAGAAAGCACAATGAGGCATTGCATGTCTCAATGGAGTGTAGGGGCACCACTCTGGCACATGTTTTGGTGGATACTGGCTCATCCCTGAATGTATTACCCAAAAAATCTCTTGACAGACTTGACTGTGAGGGGTTGACTTTGAAGCCGAGCAACATAGTGGTAAGGGATTTTGACGGCTCGAAGAGGATGGTACATGGGGAGGTAGACATTCCCATAAAGGTTGGAACCCAAACTTTCAATTCAACTTTTTATGTGATGGACATCCGCCCTTCATACTCCTGCCTGCTAGGCCGACCATGGATCCACAATGATGGCGCTGTTACCTCTACACTGCACTAGATGCTGAAGTAACCGGTTCAAGGGAAGATTATCACCGTCCATGGAGAGGAAGAGTACATGATCAACCATCTCAATTCCTTCAGATATATGGAATTGGACGGCGAACTCATTGAAACTCCATTTCAACACTTCGAAGAGGTCCTGCAAGAGGTGGCAGTGACCAAGGCTGCTCCCAAGATTACAAGACCTCCACTCCGGATGTCGTCACTGAAAGATGCTAAAGCAGTGGTGGAAGAAGGTGGGTGCACTATCTGGGGACAGCTCCTGGATATCCCATATAAGTCTGACAAGTTTGGCCTAGGTTTCACTTCAAGTGCTCAAAAGGCTGTACGTCGTGCCCGTGTTGGAGGGCCACCCTTGAAGATCAGCAACCGTGAGGTCAACACGGTAGAAGATGGTGAAGATGATTGCAACCTAGATGATTGGATCTTTCCGACTGTCAATGGAGGGCTCAACAATTGGAAGGCTAGAGAATTTGTCCCAATCACTTTCACCCCTCAGTAGTTTATCTTTACATTTTGTTGGATCTGTAATATTCAAAATAATTCGCACTCTTAAAACCTTGTGTCTTACCCGAGGCACAATGGTCTATTTGTAAGGGTTTTTATCTCATTTTTCATATGACATCAATGAATCATGGACGTTTTCGCATTCAAACTTTTGTTCTCATTGTTTTTCTTTTACATTTTACTTTCTTTCAAAGATAGTTATACCCTTACACACACCCACACTCATAATGCAGGTATACATCCATTCTGGATCCCGTGGGTAATGATACTGCTATGGCCTTTTGTGACTCTGAGAATCTGATCTACAAAGCCGGAGACGAAGGTGAGGAAGATTGTGAAGTACCAGGGGAACTTGCCAGACTGCTACAATAAGAAGAGAGAACCATTCATCCCCACGAGGAACCCGTGGATACGATCAACCTAGGTACCGAAGAAGATAAAAAAGAGGTCAAAGTGGGTGCCAATCTGGAACCCAGTATCAAGAAGCTTCTGATTCAGCTGTTGCATGATTATGTCGAAGTCTTTGCCTGATCATATGAAGACATGCCAGGACTTGATGAAGATATTGTGGTACATCGTCTGCCTACAAGAGAAGATTGTCCGCCAATAAAGCAAAAGGTGCGTCGAATGAGGCTTGATATGTCAGAAAAGTTTAAAGCAGAGGTCATGAAGCAATTTAACGTTGGATTCTTGACTGTCACCTCTTACCCCCAATGGGTTGCCAATGTTGTTCCCGTGCCCAAAAAGGTCAGAAAAGTGCGAATGTGTGTGGACTACAGAGATTTGAATAGGGCAATCCCTAAGGATGATTTTCCACTCCCCCACATCGATATCCTAGTTGACAATACGACACAACACAAAGTGTTTTCCTTCATGGACGGATTCTCAGGTTACAACCAAATTGAAATGGCGCCCGAGGACATGGAGAAAACAATATTTGTCACACAATGGGGCACATTCTGTTACAAGGTGATTCCATTCGGACTGAAGAACACTGGGGCAACCTATCAGCGTGCCATGGTAGCTTTATTTCACGACATGATACATCATGAAATAGAAGTCTATGTGGGCGATATGATAGCCAGATCGCAAACAAAAGAAGAGCATCTTGATCACTTACAAAAACTGTTTGAGAGACTGAAGAAGTACAAGCTGAGGTTGAATCCAAACAAATGCACATTCGGGGTACAGTCTGGTAAACTCCTAGGCTTTATCGTCAGCAACAAAGGTATCGAGGTCGATCCTGCCAAAGTTAAAGCAATACAAGAGATGCATGCTCCTCGCACTGAAAAGGAAGTCAGAGGATTCTTGGGACGTTTGAACTATATCACCAGATTCATTTCTCACCTGACAGCTACTTGTGAGCCAATCTTTAAACTATTGAAGAAAGATCAAGTAGTCAATTGGAATGATGAATGCCAAGTTGCTTTTGACAAAATCCAAGAATACTTACAAGAGCCTCATGTGTTGATGCCACCAGTCGAGGGAAGACCATTAATTATGTATCTGACTGTTTTAGAAAACTCAATGGGGTGTGTATTGGGGCAGCATGACGAGTCTGGCCGAAAAGCGCACGCTATTTACTACTTGAGAAAAAAGTTTACCGACTGTGAAACCAGATATTCACTTCTCCAGAAAACTTGTTGTGCTCTGGCATGGGCTGCTCGCCGGCTAAGACAATATATGCTGACTCATACTACCTTATTGATATCTAAAATGGATCCGATAAAATACATCTTCGAGAAGCCTGCTCTTTCTGGGAGAATAGCGAGATGGCAGATGATCTTGACAGAATATGACATAAAATATACTACCCAGAAAGCTATAAAGGGTAGTGTATTAGCTGATCAACTTGCTCACCAAGCCGTAGAAGACTACCAGTCCATGAAGTTCGAATTCCCGGATGAAGACATCATGACATTAGACAACTGTGAAGAATTCAGGCTATATGGCAAAGAAAATCTAGTGGGCATACAATGGCAAAGACTACCAGTCCATTCTAGTGGGCATACAATGGCAAAGAAAATCTTACGGGCAGGCTATTACTGGTCTACCATGGAAGCAGATTGCTATCAACACTCTCGAACCTTCCATGAGTGTCAAATTTATGCTAACAAGGTGCATGTACCTCCGGTTCCTCTGAATGTCTTGACGGCTCCTTGGCCCTTTGCTATGTGGGGAATAGATATGATAGGGGAAATAAAGCCGACAGCCTCCAATGGACACTGTTTCATCTTAGTGGCCATTGATTATCACTACACGAAAACGTGTCATAAATTTCAGATCTACGTTGACAAGATAAATTTACCACTGACTCCTCTGAACATCATGAGCTCCCCTTGGCCATTCTCAACGTGGGGAATTGATATGATTGGCATGATCGAGCCGAAAACATCCAACGGACACCGCTTTATATTGGTAGCCATCGACTACTTTACCAAATGGGTAGAAGTAGCATCCTACACCAACGTAACAAGTCAAGTGGTTACACGCTTCATCAAACAGAACATGATATGTAGGTACGGTGTCCTAAGCCAGATAGTTACAGATAACAGGTGTAATTAAAACAACAAGATGACGAAGGAACTATGTGACGACTTCAAAATCGAGCATCATGATTCCTCACTGTACATACCAAAGATGAACGGGGCCATCGAAGCAGCCAACAAAAATATCAAGAAGATCATCCAAAAGATGGTAAAGACATACAAAGATTGGCACAAAATGCTTCCCTTCGCCCTGCATGGCTATCACACCTCTGTACGCACATCGACGGGTGCGACTCCTTTCTCACTAGTATATGGCATGTAAGCGGTACTCCCGATGGAAGTTGAGATACCATGACTTCGGGTCCTCAGGGAAACAAAGCTGGAAGAAGCAGAGTGGGTGCAAACACGACTTAACCAGCTCAACCTTATTGAAGAAAAACGATTGACAGCTTTGTGTCATAGTCAGCTACATCAAAAGAGAATGAAGAGAGCCTTCGACAAGAAAGTCCTCCCTCGAATATTCAAGGAAGGGGATCTAGTGCTCAAGAAGATTCTACTACCTAGCCTCGACTCACGTGGTAAATGGACACCCAACTATGAAGGTCCATATGTAGTCAAAACAACATTCTCCAGAGGTGGTCTCATCCTCACAATAATGGATGGGGAAGAACTACCGCATCCGGCAAATTTAGATGCAGTCAAAAAATAATATGTATAAAAATCTCACTAAGCTCGAACCCCAAAAGGGAGAATCGGGCAAAAAGGAGCGTCCCGGTGGATCGAAAACCCTAAAGGGCGATCTAGGCAAAAATTAGGGGCATATAACAAAAAAATTTATCCCGGTGGATTGAAAACCCGAAAGGGCAATCCAGGCAAAAGTTAGGGATTTCATACAAAGAAATAAAGAACAAAAAGATTGCGATCTAAGAACTGCGATTACGAACCACGAAGGGAGAGTTAGACCTGAATCATACAACTCAAAAGAAAAGGAGATAAGATCATCAAAATATATGGGGGAACAACAGTAGCGATTATCATTTTTCATTGCCATTTACCATTTTAAAACTTTTTGTAATTACCTCTTTCTAGGAATTGCATCTTGTATTCTCGTCTACTCAGAGGCATATCAATAAAACATTTGCTTTCTTTACATCATTCGAATTATGTTTTTCTTTTTTCAGATTTGTTTACAGAATACTATGATTATTACTTGTGAACATTGTCTTGAAATCATTTTGGGGGGAATTAACAAAATAAAAGCATTTGACAAAACATTAAAAAAAACATTTTTGGTTAGAAAAATATTGAAAGAAAATCCACGTCTACGTCCATGCACATGGCTATGCCTACTCCTACATCTATGCGTCCGTACAAAAAGTCTACAACGCCTATGCCTACACTTGCAACACGAGGATTACGTTTGCACGCATCCATGCACATGTCTACCCCTGCATCAACAATACAAATTCTATACACATGTCCGTGTCTAGGCCTGCACTTACAACATAAGATTCTATGCATATGCCAATATCTACGTCTACACCTACAGACATGCCATTACCTACATCTACGTCTACGTCTACACACGCGCTCACAATACAAAACCAATGTTCAAATTTTTCTAACATTGTCCACTGTGTTCAAGATCAACAATGCTACGACAACACACAACGCCAGGGATCAGTAACTCTAAGCCAATGGTTTAAATGAGAGAATGACAGAAATAGTCTTTATAACATTTCAAGGCATACACACATCTTACACACATTTCATACATACACACATTTTGCATATCTCGAGCATACATACACTATGCATTCTTGCATACAATACACATATATTCAGGGTTCCATATCAATGTCAAACATCATACATTTTGCATACATCCAAACATCTCGATATCGGACATCATACGCATGTATCATGCAGCAAACAAACAATACTACCCTCAATTCAATCATCTAAGGTTCCATTAACCAAATACTTCTCCTGCGATCCAACCCGTCATCTAAGTTTCTATGTTGTGACGCGTTCATCCCATTACCTAAGTCTTCATGCAGTAATGAACGAAACTCCATACATTGCCTCTAAGCCGCAATGCATTCTCAGAACTTAACACATTTCCTCTAAGCTACAATGTATCCTTAAAACTCAACACATTTCCTCTAAGCCTCAATGTATTCACAAAGTCAACACATTGCCTCTAAGACGCAATGCATTCTTAGAACTCAACACATTGCCTCTAAGCTGCAATGTATCCTCAAAAATCCACACATTGCCTCTAAGCCACAATGTATTCGCAAACTCAACACGTTACCTCTAAGCTGCAATGCATTCTCAGAACTCAAACACATTGCCTCTAAGCCGTAATGTATCCTTAAAATTCAACACATTTCCTCTAAGTTCCAATGTATTCGCAAACTTAGAACATTGCCTCTAAGCCACAATGTATTCGCAAACTCAGAACATTGCCTCTAAGCCGCAATGTATTCTCAAAACTCAACACATTGCCTCTAATCCGTAATGTATTATCCAAACTCAACACATTGCCTATAAGCCGCAATGTATTATTCAAACCAGAACATTGCCTCTAAGCCACAATGTATTCTCAAAACTCAACACATTACCTCTAAGTCGCAATGTATTATCCAAACTCAACACATTGCCTCTAAGCCGCAATGTATTATCCAAACCAACACATTGCCTCTAAGCCACAATGCGTTCTCCGAACTCAAACACATTGCCTCTAAGACACAATGTATTCACGCTCGAAACATCGCCTCAGACTTCAAGCAACGATGTCCAAAACCCAATTTGACTTATCGCCTCATACTTCACGTAGCGATCCACGAGCATAACCTGTGGCCTCAATCTTCAAGAAGCCATGCACCATCAAGTGTTGTTCATCCTCCAAATGGGTGAATACGCCAAGACATACGAAATTGCGCTTTTAAGATCAAAGACTATTTGCCTCGTTATCAAACCCTGGTAAGGGATATATCACCAACTTTGCCTACTTTCCCAAAGACTCGTAAGGGTATGATATATCAGTGTAACCTTGTGTTTGTCGGACAAATTTTGGGATACTTCAAGTATTCAATAAACTTCCAATGATAATGCGCAAGACTCAAGTTTTATCACGCTATTCGACTGGAAGATAATTGAATAGGGGCAGTTATCGTACCCCAAATTTGTCCTGCCTCGATAATTTCATTTTTTTAGATTAAAATAGAAGAAATATTTAATTAAGGATTGTACATAAGTATCTGATGGCCCATATTTATCCATCTAGGGGGTGAACCTTAAATTTAGGAGAGCGACGCTTGCTAAAATCAGAAAGACTCGTGTATCCATGGACCCATTCGCGTAGCATGTTGGCCAATGGCCCATGCGATTCGAAAATAAAAATTATTCGAATAATTATTAAACTCTTATTTATTAAATAGTTGTTATTAGTAAAAGAGAGGGGGAAATTAAATATAATACATAATCCCATTTAGTTTTCATTATTGTTAGAAAAAAGAAAAGGAGGTGCAATTATGAATGGCAGACCTGTTGTATTTTTAGCAGCCCATTTGCTGTTTTTGCTTTAGGATAATTATTAAGCCCAATTAATTGTTGTTGTTAGCAAGAAGAAAAGAGAGTGAAATGGAAATTCAAAGGTCCATTAAAATGCATATGAGTTCATTTTTTTTGTTCTAGTCATTAAACAGTAAAGAGGGGGTATGCTTACCAATTTATAGGTCCATTAAGGTTTTTAATAAAACTAATACATTTGTGGTCTTGTATTATTACTGATTTAGAAAAAATAATATTATTAAAAAAAGAACCTCTTGGTTATTATAAAAAAGGTTTCTTTATAAATTAAATCTTTTTGGTTAATCTAGTAAAAGGTTTTTTTATATAGATATATGATGACTTGTTATAAAGAAAAAACTATATATTTCTTTATTAAGAAAATGCTATGTTTTTATTACTGTTAAAACTTTTTATAATAATGTTTTTATGTCAAATATTATTTATATAATCTATTCACTAAGAACTGTTGTCTGCTTGATCAAAGTTGTTAGGAAGTCTGGCCCAATTCGTATTGAGGAAACTATGCTGGATAAAACAAAATTAATCAACGCAGGCCGATGGATAAAACATTGCACTAAAAAGAGTTTGTTTTGCTGCAAAGAGGCATATTGGGATGGATTAGCGCTGGCCCAAGTAGAATAATAACGATGGCCAAACAAAAAAACTGAGAAACGCATATTGTATCAATCATCACCAAAATGCATGCAACACTTACTGTTCAGATTACACTAAATCGAATCTCCAAAACTGAATAAAATCAAATCTGAAAAATTGCAATCAAACATACAAGAACAAGATCCAAAAAATCAAATCTATTAATCCAATCCCAAATTAACAGTAAAATCAAGTTCAAATATACAGAATCAAATATTTTAACAAATCGAATCAAAGAAAAATGTGCAGAACTGAAATTTCTAAAAATCAAATCAAATCCAGAATAAATTACAATGAATTTCAAATCCCTAAATCTCTAATAATCCTAAATCTAAGCTCTAAAACTGTAACAACTAATTGATAAAACCACAAATACTAAACAGTATAAATAAAAAGAAATCAGAATGCAGAAATGGAGGATTTTTTTACAGAAGACGAACACAACAAGGAGCTGAAGCGAGAGAAGCTTGAACATTGACATGGAATTCGAAGCCCTTGCAAGCGAGCACCGTTGAAGAAGGGAAGAACGGTTGGGGTTTCATTGTCGTAAACTACAACTGTCGTTGACGACCGCTTTCAACCGCTCACCGTAGCTTTCGATCAACGTTGCACACTTGGAGAATCAGAAGGGATAACTCGCTCTCTTTTAGTTTTGTTGTTTGATTGATGTAGGGTTAGGGGTTTGTGGGGGGTATATCTCACTCTTGTTGGCGTCGCCGTGGTGGATGTTGGAGCTTTAGGGTTTGGTAGGAAGAAGAAGAACAGGGATTGGGTTTTGCTAGCTTGAGAGAGAGAGAGAGAGAGAGAGAGAGAGTAGGAGGAAAAGATGAAGATACTATAAAGCACAAAGAAGTAAATGAGACTGAAAAAAAATGAAGAAAAATGTATTGTAATCCGTTTCAATCATGTATTTGCACGCCTACCATAACTAACATGCTCCCTTGTTATTATCCCTTAGATCTTCGTTGGAAGGCCATAGGCCAAGTCTCACCATAAGCTCCCTGCGCCCTCGCCATACACAATCAAGCTGGCCTTGTTGCAATGTCTAATGGGCCAAGCCTAACCCGTTTCACACCCCCCATGCCAGTAATTACTAAAACCAAAAACACAATACCCCCCTGCCTGGACTCATGTCTGGGCTTGATTCAAATTATTTACCACACACCCTGGTTTACTTTCCAATTAAAAACTTCACCCCCCCGAGTGAATTTAGTTACTTTCTTTTATAATTCAATTATTCATATATGTATTATTTATTTACAATAATTATTATTATTATCAAATAGTGATTTTTTATTTATTATTATTATATCATAATTATTATATTTGCTATTATTATTTCCAATATTTATTTTCTATTTATTATTCTTATATTTTATTTACTATTTAAATACTACTATTATATGATCAAATAAATTATTTTATATCAAAATTTCATATATTATTTTATATATTATTTGCATTAAATCTTTTCTAAGCATGCATTAATCAAGATCTTCGCAATTAATACGATTAAAAAACACAAACAAATCATCAAACTATTTTTCGCAATAAACTAAGCTAATCAACTGTTTTTGCAAAAGGGTTTCAAACTGGTTTTGACTTACTGCACATTCAGTCAAAATCTCCACAATCACTATTCCTGACCAAGTGCGAGGTGATTCAAAATATGTTTGCAACCCCTAAAAAACACCAACCCCTAAAAAAGAGGATACGTGGGCATACGATCAAAAATCGTGGCGAGTCTTTCTAATTAAAACTTAAATTCTGTTTACCCCAAACCTAAACCTAGTGCCTCGTATCCTTGTGAACAAGGTAGATGAAAGATGCCTAACACCTTCCTTTCGTCTAATTGAGTCTGAAACCTATAATCTCTGTGAATTAGGGTTTTCTGTTAGATTCTCTTCCCTTAAGATAAAAACTAATAGTGGCGGCTCTGATTTTAAAACCGATTGCTACAGGAGCCCTATCTCAAACAGGTACAAGCTCGCACTCAAAACCTTATGATGCCATATCTAGCTGTTCTACCGGTGATCTTAGAGCCTGTTGTTGAAGGAGACGTTTCTCGCATTATCCTTCATCCGGACATGCCCACTAACCTCGAAGAATTTCAGAAGTCATGGATTCAACTCAAGGAATAACGAGACACCTTTGAAGCTCAATTCCATGCAAGTGAGAAGAAAGTGTTGAAGCTCACAAAGCAGATTCACAAAGAGCAAAGCCTTAACGCGTACATCGACACAAAGAAGAAGCTTCCATGGGAGACTTGAGTCTTAGGTTTTATGAGTTTATGTTGTTGTCTCCTTGAGACCTTTTAGATTTTCTTTGTAAGCCTAGAAGGCAGTTGTAATTTTGAATTTTTTTAATGAAATCTTTGTTTCTGTTTCCTTTTGGTTAGAAAATTTAAATCTCTTAAGGTCCTTGAAAACACCGCATCTATATATCATTCATCATTTCATAAGCAAGTTTTCTGATACAGGTTTCCTCATCTATTTTCTTTTTATTTCAATATAAGATGGCTCTCAAACAAACTGTCAAGTATCTCCAAACTCAGTATACACAAATTCGAGACTCTTCTGAATCTGTCCAAAGGGAAACAAGAGATGATGAGGCTCCCCACCATAAAAAAGAAGACTAAGAAGCGGGTTGTTATCCTCAACATGGGGAGAAGATTCAAAGGTCCTGCTCAACCATTTTGAGTGAATGATGTTTCCTATGAGGAAGACGACAACCAAGAAGAGGATAATAGAAGTGTCAGGGGTGAAGGTAAAAACAATCAGGGTTCCGAAGATGAAGACTACTCCGACAAACAATATCCTCCTGCAGATGACAAGTACAAGTAGCTGGAAGACCGACTCAAAGCTATGGAAATCCAGAAAGTGCTTGGATTGTATTTTGGAGAGCTAGGTGTGATCCCGGAGGTGGTCATCCCTCACAAGTTCAAGGTTCTCGTCTTTTCTAAATACGACGAGGTCTCTTGTCCCAAACTTCATCTGAAGTCGTATGTTCAAAAAATCCAACCTCATATTACTGACCGAAAATTATGGGTCCATTTCTTTCAAGAAAGTGTGTCTAGTACTCAACTTGAATGGTTCTATCAGCTGGAAGGAACCAACATTCACACATGGGAAGACCTGGTTGCTGCTTTCTACAAGCAGTATCAATATAATGCTGACTTGGCGCCGACTCGTGTGCAATTTCAAAACATGTCCATGGGCTAGAGTGAATGGTTCAAGGAATATGCCCAAAAATGGAAGGACTTAGCTGGAAGGGTGAAACCTCCTTTGACTGACCGAGAATTGATAGATATGTGCATGGGAATTCTGACAGGTCCATTCTTTAATTTGCTGATTGGGAGTTTTTCATCAGGGTTTACTGAGCTGATTCTGACTGGCGAATGAGTTAAAAGTGGTATCAAGAGCGGGAAGATTCTGATGGCTACATCTTCTAATACTGTGAAGAAGCCCTTCGTTGGTAAAAAATAAACCAACACTGTCTATGGCCAGAAGAGTTATAGTAAAATTGACTGCCACCAGTCTGTGGGAGCGGTGTTGATCTCTAATATGGTGCCTGTTCAACCACAACAACAAGGCAACCAACATAGGTAATACGCTCCGAGGAGGATGTTTACCAGGATTAATATGTCATTGGCTCAAGAATTATAACATTTGTTAAAGGATGACCTCATAACACTCCGGGATCCTCCTCGTAATCCTAACACATCCTCTCTGAAGTACAACCCAAATGCTAGACGTGCCTATCAATTGAACAGTCCTGGGCACGACACCAACAATTGTTGGGCCATAAAAAACAAAGTTCAAGACATGGTTGATAACAAGGAAATTGAGTTCGACCCTCCTGAGACTCCGAATGTGATTACTGCTCTTATGTCGAAGCATGACAAGGGCATAAGTGATGTTGAAGATATTCTGTATGTTACCTCTATAAGTGACGTGGTTACTCCTCTCTCGATAATAAAAAAGAATTTGCTACAAGCCGTTTTATTTCCAGGTTGTGTTAAATAATGTTATCGATGTGCAGTTCAACCCAATGGTTGCGGGTTACTAAAGGAAGGCATTCAATGCCTGATGGATGGATATGTAATTTTGATTGAGAAAGTTCCATATGCTGAGAATTTGTGCCGAGATTTGTCTGTCATATCTGGTACTCCTTTCAAGATCACTTCCAAGGGTCCTGTCATATCCTTGACTTCTCCCCTAATCATTACAAAACCTGGGCCCATTCCATATTCCTCGTAGAAGGCTATTCCATGGAATTATGGATCTGACGTTTATTACTATTGCATTAAACAAGAGTTGTCTGACGAAGATGATGAAGAGGTTGATCCCAATATTGAAAATATTGCAGGGACTAATAAAATTACTAGAAGTGAAGGATTTTCTCTCCCGAAATCTCCCCACCTATTCAAGTTACAGTTACCAAGACAACTGTCGAGGCTCAGGGTAAAGAGCCAATGGTAGAGCTTGCCCAAATAGAGGCACCAAAAGAAGATGAAGTCAAGGATACCTCTAGACAAGAAATGGAATAGGTTTTAAAGATCATTCGTAGAAGCGATTAAAAAATTTTTGAACAGCTGGGGCAGACCCCGTCCAAAATCTCCATGCTATCTTTACTACCGTGTTCTGAAGCCCATGCGCAAGCTTTAATGAAATTTTTGAAGACTGCTCCTGTACCACAAGAGATTTTGGCCGATCAATTTGGAAGTTATGTTGCCATCCTAACGACTGACAATGGATTAGATTTCTCTGATGCTGACCTAACTGCGAAGGGGAGGAAACATATAGGGCCCTGTAAGTCTCCATTGAATGCAGGGGAACTACGTTGGCTCATGTGTTAGTTGATACTGACTCTTCTTTGAATGTTACCCCAAAAGGCGCTCTCGACAGACTGGATTATGAAGAGGTTGTGCTGAAACCTAGCGACATTATAGTTCAAGCCTTTGACGGGTCAAAAATAATGGTACATGGAGAAATGGACCTCCCGATCAAAGTGGGTTCACAGATATTTGAGTCCACTTTCTATGTGATGGACATCCGGCCAGCTTATTCTTGTCTACTAGAATGCCCCTGGATCTATGGGGCAGGTGATGTTACCTCCACCTTACACCAAAAATTAAGTATCCTATGTGTTGTACCCCAAAATTTGCCCTCTCATATTTCTCAAAACATGGCAAGAAAAATCTCCAAGTGGCTCAAGATTGCTCAAGAGTTGGGTCAGACAAGTCATCTCCTAAGGCAGTCAACCCCAAATTAGGGTTTTGTGTTGCATTAAGATCCTTTAATACAAATGACCTAAAGTGCTCCCCAATGTCCTAATATGTTCTCAAGATCATCCATTTCAAGTTTCAAGCCTTGTAGAGGAAGTTTGCTCAGTCAATTACTCAAAGGGTCCAAAAATCGACTGTGCTAGGACAAAAGTCAACTGTGACCCAAATACAGTCAAACTTCAAGAATTTTTGTCAAGATTCTCATTTTGAAGGATATTTCATCATTTTATCAAGGGTTGATCATGATTCTTCAAGGATTTCTCAAAATTCATCAAGACTCAAAAGTTGCTAAATTAGGGTTTTGGAGGAAAAGTCAACTCAACTTTGAACAAGCATAACTTTCTCATACTTTATGATAAATGACCCATCCAATTTGCATTTTGAAGAGGATGCAATTTCCTACAATCCATATTCATACCCCAAGATCAGAAAATGCACTCACAAGAAGTTACAAATTTGGACATTATTGGTCATTTTTGAAAGTCAACAAAAACACCTTGTTTGCCAAAGCTTATAACTTGAGCATGGAATATAAAAATGAGATGTGACCAAAACGTTTGGTTAGAGGACATCTCAAGCTTTCTAGAAAGTCCAAGAACACCTCCAAAAGTTCAAAATTGAAGAAGTTATGCATTGTTGAAGTTGGGCATTTTTGCAAAATTGCCAAAAGTCAACTATCCCCAAAACTTCAAATTTTGTCAAATGGGCCCATTCTTTTCTACTTGATTTGGACTTGCCACATTACACACATGTCCTAGCTTCAGCCTTGTGTCCATTTATCAATTTTATTATTTTATTTTATTTTTTATTGAATTATTTCATTTTAAATCAATTTAAATCAAATAAAATCCCAAAACTTGATTACATGAGATCTTTTTCTATTTTCAAGACTTAATCATCATCAATATCATGATCAAACTCGTATCAAGTATTCCATGTGCAAAAAGATTGAGTTTTTGACGAAATTGGCAAGTCTTCAATGGTGGATCAAATCAAATCCCATGGCATTGATGTGCAAGGATTCAATCCACAAATGTTAACCTAATGCATTGCATATTACATATACAAGTCAAGGCACACGAAATTGAGACCTAGAGGCTGCAAGAATACTAAGAACCAAACTTGCAAAATTGACAAAAAAGTGTGAAATTGAAATTATCCTTGGAGGCAAATTCAGAAGCAAAACTCAACATCAATCAATTTCTGGAGGTTCACTGAGTCAGAACCAACCCCTAGCAAGTTCTCATACACGCCCAAAAGCACTGTAAGAGTCACGAAAAATTGCTTCTTTCTTGAATTCGTATATCCTTGTTTCTGTATCTTTTGCCCAAACCATTTGCATATTCATGATCCTCATCAAATTTCCAAGCTTTCTATATCATCCAATTGCATTTATCTGATCTGTAACCCCATAGCCGAATCTAGGGTTTCGTGGTTGTTTTTTTTTTGGCGTTTCTTTTACAGGAAAAATTAACTCCATTGATGGCCATGGACGTGACCGGAAGGGAAAGACGAACTCAACCTTGCGTTTGTATTTAATTTTCATGGCCTAGAATTGATTTTGGGAACGACCTACGAATTTAGCTACGGATCTAAATTTGCAGGTAAAGTTACAGGGTTGGAGGAAGAAGACGATGACGCGTCAATCCCCCTGTGGCCAATTCAAATCTTCGCGCACTTTTTTTTATTCTGGCATATTAACGTGTTTTCCCATATTATGTTTTATTCTTAATACATTAACAATTGAAGCGCATTGGCTTAGTGGAAAGGGGAGTTGGCAGTCACGTACAGGACCTGGGTTCGAATCCCAGGTCCTCCAAATGCTTTGTTATATTTTTTCTACAGGTTATCTAGTGCAAATCCAAGTGCATGGTACATCATACTCCCTCACTCAATCACTTGCCAGATGGCCCCAGGCCAGATCTGGTGATCCAGATGGGACGTCCACCATGCTACCTAGTCAAAGTGCACACGCTGGATTTCAAAAAGTCAGTCAGGCCAACACAATTGGTCCATGGAATTTTCTTTTCAGACCTCCTAATCAGGCCCACCCCCTAACTCTTTCTATTTCTTTTTTGTTTTAATTATTTATTTTTATTATATTTTTATATCCAATTAACCAATCAAACTTTTTCTTCATAAAATTAAAACCAAAAAAAATATTTTATTTATTAAATTAAATTTCAGTATTTTATTTTTGTTAACAATATTAATTTAATTAATTTAGTTTTAATTAGGAATAACTTTTAATATATTTTGCAATAATTAAAATTAACTTAGACAATTAGGTTTTATTAATATTGATTAAATTTATTTTTATTTCTTTAAATAACACAAAAATCCAAAAATATTATTTTCATTAATTAATTAATTAGTTTATTAATTTAACAATTAATTTAGGATAGTTTATTTCTTAAAAGTCAAAAATAACCAAAAATCTTTTCTTTAATAATTAAAGGGTCAAAACCCTAAAACTTGCGCCCAATTTAATTTCCCGCACGCAATCCATTTTATTCAATATTGTATTTGTTCTCGGAATGTAATAGCTTAATAGGACTTTGAATATTTTTATCCCTTTATTTATTTTCCGCATTTAAATTTCAAAGGGTTGCTTTTGGCGATGTAAACACCTGACGCCGTGTAATAGTTAGTTTAATTCCCGCAATTTAATTTCCGAAACTTATAATTGTTAGATGTTTGATAATAGGTATGCATGAAAAGATTGAATGTTTAACCTAAAATCAACATAGATAACCATTGACATGTACAAAGACAAAATAACTGAAAACAACACACTCGCACATGCACACTCTTAGGGTATACCCCACTTGGTTGCCTTCGTACGTGGTCATTGAGTATAGGTTGCTTTAGAGGTCGCCCTCTTGTCCAAAGATCATAGTTGCCTCGAAACGGTTGCCTCGGATAAAATGATCTAAGACATTAGGGTTATCGCTAAGGCGTCCTAACATTGCTTTAGTGACCGCACGTCCCTTAATCGAATTGACCCTTAAACTCCAACGACGAAGCTACCTACTCATTCATAGTGGGATAGCATTGTCTAAAGGAAGATAGCATAGAACGATTCCTTTTTCGAGTAGGTAGATGGTTCTTAAGTACTTGCTCTTTCAAAAACAAAAATACTTTTCACACCTACACTTTTCGAACGAATTTTTCAAACGAAAAACTTTTTTTCCAAACCCACAAGCCCAAAGAAAGCAATTTTGAAAACAATTGAGCAAGTACCTAAGATCCCATGGATAACCATGGATAGAAAGGGTGCTAACATCTTCCCTTTCTATAATCTACCCCCCGAACCCGAGAAATATCTCGAAAAAGGAATTTTTCTGTGCTTTTTTCCTTTCCTTGTTGGATAAAATAAAAGTCGGTGGCGACTCTTGCTTACCGCGATATTTTGAGAAAACAAATGCAAAACGCAAAATGCAAACTAGCATTCCAAAAAACAGTCAGTTCTTTCCCACCGTATCACAGAACTGGCGACTCTGCTGGGGAATATTCTTATAAGTGGGGTGTACCTTAGGAATAGTTCATATTGTTTTCAATTGCATGTTTTGTTTGCTTTATCTTTGTGGGTTTGAATCGGAGTTACTATAGATCCTAACCCGGATCTGGGGGATACCCTTTAGGTAAGTATCAATAAACTGTGAGGGAACTGTACGGCGTAGACCGATACGGTTGAAGCAGTAGCTACGTTGGTGTGGCACTTTAGTTTGTACCGATATCCCTTGTTTTGGAACAAGGAGAATATGGGTCTTCTAAGGGGCCATTAAGCACCAACCGACCTTAGAACCTTTAAATTGACAACCTTGGCCATAGAACGGTAGCAGTATGCTACACTCATTGTGACTAAACTCTCGCGATGATTCCGGCCGTAAGAAAAGGTTGCTAAACTGGAATTATGACCGATTGAGGGTAGTCAGTGATATTGAGATCCTCTAGAACTTGGTTACTATTTTTAGGACAGGTTTAAACCAACTGAACTGAAAGAGGGTAGTACCTAGACTCCTTGCCAGCCTGAAATCTAAGGGCTCTCTGTGTGACTTGTGTGCCTTTACCATGTTTGCTATGTGAGGATACTTGTGATGTGCTTTCTATCATGACATCATGACATCATAACATTGCATGCATCTTGCATTGGACTAACCTATTTTAAAGACATGAGGGATTCATCTTTGTTCTGTTTTGTAGGCCATGATGCCCATGCGTAGGAATACCATCAGGATCAACTTTGTCTAGGTTCCCACTATGCTTAAAGAATTGGTTGCAAAGATGCCTGATACTACCTCCTTCATCAGAAGACATGGGCATCTTATCAGTTTGGTCACCTCCAAATTGGACGAGCAGATGATGAGTGTTTTGGTCCAATTCTATGATCCACTGTACCATTGCTTTACTTTTCAGGACTACCAGCTGGTCCCCGCCTTAGAAGAGTTCTCTAACCTGGTTGGTATCTCTATCCGAGAGAAGACCCCGTTTACTGGTTGGGAGAAGATCCTTAGGCCAGAAGAGATTGCTTCGGCCCTTCATATGACAAAGGATGAGGTAATGGCTAATTGAGAGACTAGAATTGGAGCAAAGGGCTTTCTGACTAAGTTCTTGGTTGGTAAGGATAATCATTTCTGGGATAGTCTAGACTTCGAGGCATTCGAAGATATTCTGGCTCTTCTGATATATGGCTTGGTATTGTTTCCGAACTCTGACTCCTTTATTGATGTGAATGCAGTGAAAATCTTCATCTCTCGTAATCATGTACCCACTCTCTTGGGTGACATTATTCATCAGCTTTATGCCCGTACTTCTCGAAAGCGGGGAACCTTGATGTTCTATGCTCCATTATTGGCGAGGTGGTTTATTTCGCACCTCCCCAAATCAGTGCTGAAGAACAAAGAAGGCATGGGTTGGGCCTATAGGGTTATGTCTCTCTCTCATAATGACATCAACTGGACTATCAAGGGTATGGACGAGGTGGCTATTATTGATGATGTGGGGAGTACTCCAATGTTCCACTGATAGGAACCAATGGAGGAATTTCTTACAATCCATGCTTAGCCTTACGTCAGTTTGGGCGAGCCATAAGAGAAGGTCCTCATGAGCTGCTAATGCCTAGTATCATCTTTGATTTTCAAGGGGATTGTGACGAGAAACGCCGCAGATTCATAAGGGCTTAGGACAGAGTTCACAGATCTGATCCACACGAGTTAGGCCCAAAGACTTCACTTCCAATGGAGCCATATCTCAAATGGGTTCGTATTCGTGCCCAAAAGCTGGGAATGCCATATGAAGCCGTCCTGCCTATCGTTGTTGAAGTTGCTAATGAAGAAGGGGTTCTTCCGACCATCCTCCATCCTCACATGCCCACTGACATTGGGGCACTAAAAACATCTTGGATGTAGCTGAGAGAAGAGCGGGACGCTTACCGAGAAAAGTTTAACGAACAAGAGCAGAAGATTCAGAGGTTGACAAGACAGCTGGAAAATAAGCGGATCCTCAATGACTACGTCCGCACCGACAAGAAGCGGCCATGGGAGCATTGATTGCCCTTTGATTATTTCCTTTCCAGTTTTTATTTACTTTTCAGTATTTCCTTTCTTGTAAACGCCTTAAGGGCATTTATTGAACAATTTGAATTTTAAGTTTATCTAATAAAAGTGTGTTTCCTTTTTGGTTTACGAATTTGAATCTCTCAATGTCTTTGAAATCATAGCATACGCATTGCATTCCATGCACCTCATAACAGGTACCATTACAAGTCTCTTATCTTATTCGCTGTTTATTTCAGTATCATGTCTGCTGAACCATCAACTGAGCAAGCAATCAAGGCCCTACAGGCTCAGAACGCCCAGTTCCAAGAGTTGTTCATGAATTTAGCTAAGGGTCAACAAGATCTGAAGACCCTTATTCTGAAAGAGAAGAAGAAGAAGAAGAAGAAGAGGACAATCATGTTTAACACAGGTTACAGGTTTGGAAACAGGTTACGGGATGAAGTTGATTTGACCACCTCATCTGGAGGGAAAGATAGTCAGGAAGAAAGGAGGGCTCCTAGCCCTATGGTTTCAGACAATGAGACAGACTTCGACGAAGACCAGTATCCTCCCGCGGAGGATAGATACAAACAACTGGAAGACCGGTTGAGTGCGATGGAAGTTCAGAAAGTGTCTGGTCTGGACTTTGTTGATCTGGATCTATCATCTGGGGTGGTGATTCCCCACAAATTCAAAGCACCAGCCTTTGCTAAGTATGATGGAGTTTCTTGTCCAAAGTTGCACCTCCGGTCATATGTAAGGAAGATTCAACCGTACACCGCTGATAAAAACCTATGGATCCACTTCTTTCAAGATAGTCTCTCAGGGACTCAGCTTGAATGGTTTTACCAGTTAGAAGGAGTCAGTATTCGCAGTTGGGAAGATTTTGCTGCTGCTTTCTACAGGCAGTACCAATACAACGCCGACCTTGCTCCCACGCGTACCCAACTCCAGGGTATGTCTATGGGAACGGGTGAAGGTTTCAAAGATTATGCTCAAAAGTGGAGGGACCTCGCTGGAAGAGTACAACCACCCTTGGCTTATAGGGAGCTAGTTGATATGTTTCTGGGGACCTTGTCTGGTCCATTTTTTAACCATCTGATCGGAAGTTCTTCATTTGGGTTTACAGAGCTAATTATGACCGGTGAACGGATTGAGGCTGGTATTAAGTCTGGTAAAATACATAAGGGTGCGTCATCAGGCACCGAGAAGAAGCCTTTTAAGAAAGAGTCCAGTGTTGTCTACAATTCGAAAATCTAGAATAGACCTGAACGCCGCCAAGCTGTTAATGCGGTTGTTATTTCAAGACTTGTTGGTGCTACTCAGTGCAACAATCAACCAAAGGTCGAGAGACCTCGAAGACAGTTCACTCGGCTCAACATGACTTTGTCTCAGATTCTGTCGCAGTTATTGAAGACCAATCTAGAAACTCCAAGGGAGGCTCCACAGAATCCCAACACTGCATCACCTAAGTACAACCCTAATGCCCGCTGTGCTTTCCACTCTGATAGCCCGGGACATGATACAGATGATTATTGGGCTTTGAAGAACAAAATACAGGACTTAATTGATGCTAAGGAGATTGAGTTTGAGGCGCCCGAAAGACCTAATGTTGTGACTTCTCCTATGCCCAAGCATGGAGTGAATGTTGTAGAGGAAGACTCGTTTGTGGTTTCTATGAAAGATATTGCTACTCCCTTGATGAATGTGAAGAAGAATCTTTTGTCAGCCGGTTTATTTCCGGGTTGTGACAAAGGTTGTCGTATGTGTTCTGCCCTACCAACCGGTTGCCATCTTTTGAAATCAGGTGTCCAACGCCTGATGGATAGTAAAGAAATTCTGTTTGAGAAGATTTTTGTTCCTTTAGTTCATACTGAAGGAGTTGCAATAATCACCATTTTCGATAATTCTTCCAAGGCTTCCTTAAGAAAGCCTGTTAGAATTACATCTGTTCCAAGAATTGCACCATTGATCATCACTGTTCCTGGGCCTATCCCCTATACATCTGATAAAGTTGTCCCTTGGCACTACGGGGCTGATGTTTATTTTCATGGAGTTAAACAAGATTTGGATGCTGATACTGACGTCAGCAATATTGTTGGACCTGCTAAAGTCACCTGCAGCGGAAGGCTTTTTTCCCCTGATATCTCTCCACCAACTGCTCGAAGACCTGTTGTTATTACACCTGTCAGTGTGCCTTCTACTATTCTTGTTCAAGTTTCCATTCTTACCCCTGTCGCCGAGTCCTCTGACGCTCGGGGCAAAGGGATCACTGGTGAGCCTGCCCAGACGGAGGCACCGAAGACGATTACTGTTGAAGCTTCTAGACAAGAGATGGAAGAGATTTTAAAGATCATCAAAAAGAGTGACTACAATGTAGTTGAGCAGCTGGGGCAAACCCCGTCCAAGATTTCTATGTTATCTCTGTTACTATGCTCAGAAGCCCATGCCAAGGCTTTGATTGCCTTCCTGAAGACTGCGCACGTACCGCAAGAAACATCCGCTGATCAGTTTAAAGATTGCGTGGCTAGTCTAACTGTTGATAATGGGTTGGGTTTCTCTGACGCCGACTTGACTGCTAAAGGGAAGAATCACAATGATTCCTTGAATGTCTCCATTGAATGCAGGGGCACTACTCTTGCTCATGTATTAGTGGATACTGGTTCCTCATTGAATGTCTTGCCTAAGAAAGCTCTAGACCGGTTGGACTGTGAAAGGTTGGAGTTGAAACCAAGCAACATTGTCATCAGGGCCTTTGATGGGTCTAAGAGGATGGTGCATGGAGAAGTGGATATTCTGATTAAGGTTGGTGCTCAGGTTTTCAACTCTACATTCTATGTGATGGACATTCGGCCATCTTATTCTTATTTGTTGGGCCGTCCATGGATCCACAAAGTTGGGGCAGTAACCTCAACACTCCACCAGAAGCTGAAGTACCCGGTCAAAGGGAAGATTGTGATAGTACAAGGAGAAGAGGAGTACATGGTTAGCCACCTCAACTCTTTCCGATACATAGAAATGGATGGGGAGTTCATTGAGACCCCATTTCAGCACTTTGAAGAGGTTCCCCAGACGCTGGCATCAACTGAGACTGTTGTTGAAGATTCTCCTATGAAGATGGCCTCCCTAAAGGATGTCCGGGCTGTTGTCGAGAAAGATGGGTGTGCAAATTGGGGCCAACTCCCTGATTTTGCACAGAAGACTAACAAGTTTGGTTTGGGTTTAACTGCAGAAGCTCAAAGGGTTGTTCTGAATGCACGGATCGGAAGACCTCCCTTGTTCATCAGTAATTCGAGAGTGAATGCCATTGAAGACGATGTTGAAGAGTCTGAATTCGACAGTTGGATCTATCCTACGACCGACGGTGGACCATGCAACTGGACAGCAAAGGACTTCATCCCTATTTCTTTTGTCACCCAGTAATGAAACTTTTTGTTTTGAATTTGTAACAGACAATGTTTTAAACTCTATGGGCCGGTGTCTTACCCGGGGCACCGTGGTTTCATTTGTGAGGGATTTATGTGTGTCATTTACATATATCATTAATAAAAGCATTGGACGTTTCTTGCATTTCAAATTTTGCGCTCCTTGTTTTTCTTTTATTATATATTTCAAAACAGCTATTTTACACACACTCACATATACAGGTCTACATCCACTCTGGATCTCACTGGTAACGACTCTGCTACTGCCAGTTATGATTTCGAAAGTCTGATCAACTTAGCCGAAGACGAAGGTGAAGATGATTACGAAGTGCCTGGTGAACTTGAAAGACTGTTACTTCAGGAAGAGAGGGTTATTCAGCCGCACGAAGAGCCGGTGGAATAAGTGAATTTGGGTACAGAGATAGACAAGAAAGAGGTCAGGATCGGCGCAAATCTGGAGCTTAGTGTGAAGCAACAATTAATTCAGATGCTGCGTGACTACGTCGAGATCTTTTCCTGGTCTTACGAAGATATTCCTGGGTTGGATACCGATATTGTGGTTCACCGCCTGCCTACCAAGGAAGATTGTCCTCCAGTGAAACAAAAGGTTCACCGAATGCGCCCAGATATGTCTGAGAAAATCAAGGCTGAAGTGATGAAACAATTTGATGCCGTTTTTCTAGCAGTTACTTCTTACCCGCAGTGGGTTGCCAACGTGGTTCCTGTACCGAAAAAGGATGGTAAGGTCCGAATGTGTGTTGACTACAGGGATCTGAACAGGGAGAGCCCTAAGGGTGATTTCCCTCTACCTCATTTCGACGTTCTGGTTGACAACACCGCCCAACATAAGGTTTTCTCCTTTATGGACGGTTTCTACGGTTATAATCAGATTTAAATGGCTCCCAAGGACATGGAGAAGACGACCTTTGTTACTCAATGGGGCACCTTTTTCTACAAGGTCATGCCTTTTGGATAGAAAAATGCTGGGGCAACGTATCAGCGTGCCATGGTTTCTTTGTTTCATGACATGATCCATCATGAGATTGAAGTATACGTCTATGATATGATTGCGAGATCTCAAACTGAAGAAGAACATCTGAACCACCTTCAGAATTTATTTGACAGGTTGAAGTTGTACAAGTTGAGGTTAAACCCGAACAAGTGCACCTTCGGGGTGAGATCTGGTAAGCTGTTGGGTTTCATCGTAAGTGATAAAGGTATTCAAGTGGATCCAACAAAGGTGAAGGCCATAAAAGAGATGCCAGCTCCCCAAACAGAGAAAGAAGTCAGAGGCTTTCTGGGACGCCTGAACTACATTGCCCGATTCATCTCACACCTGACTGCTACTTGTGAGCCAATCTTCAAGTTACTGGAGAAAGATCAAGTAGTACGTTGGAACGATGAATGCTATGCCGCATTCGAAAGAATCAAAGAGTATCTCCAAGAGCCACATATTCTGATGCCTCCAGTTGAAGGGATACCTTTGATTTTATACTTGACAGTACTCGATAACTCAATGGGGTGTGTGCTGGGGCAGCATGACGAGTCTGGCCGAAAAGAGCATGTTATTCATTACCTTAGCAAAACGTTTACCGACTGTGAGACTCGATACTCACTGCTCGAGAAAACTTGTTACGCTTTGGCATGGGCTGCTCGCCGGCTGAGACAGTATATGTTGACTCACACTACTCTATTGATATCAAAGATGGATCCAATCAAGTATATCTTCGAGAAGCCCGCCTTGTCCGGAAGAATAGCAAGATGGCATATGATCTTGACTGAGTATGACATCCAGTATACAACCCAAAAGGCAATCAAGGGAAGTGTGTTGGCAGACCATTTGGCACATCAGGAAGTGGATGATTACCAGTCTATAAACTTTGAATTTACAGACGAGAATATCATGTTGGTAACTGATTGCGAGGAACCTGGACCGGATGAAGGACCTGAGGAAGGATCCCGATGGTCTATGTACTTTGATGGAGCTTCAAACGCTTTGGGTAATGGCATTGGCGCCATGATCATATCTCCTAAAGGCTCTCATACTCCATTCACCGCCCGACTATGTTTCAACTGCACCAACAATATGGCGGAGTATGAAGCATGCATCATGGGTCTTCGAGCAGCAATTGACCTAAGGATTAAGTTTCTAAGTGTCTTCGGAGATTCCACTCTCGTGATCATTCAGATCAAAGGCGAGTGGGATACGAAACACCCAAATCTTATTCCTTACAAGGAGTATGTGTTGACGTTGCTTCCCCATTTCGAGGAAATAACCTTTGAACACTTCCCTAGAGAGGAGAATCAATTGGCGGACGCGCTAGCTACGATGTCTTCTATGTTCAAAGTCAATTGGGACAATGAGGCTGCCCGGATTATCATTGAAAGGTTGGACGAACCTGTACATTGCTGTGACATCGAGACTAAAGAGGTAGCGGATAAACCCTGGTTTCATGAAGTAAAGAGGTACCTTGAGGCTCAAGAATACCCCGAAGGTGCATCTGTTAATGACAAGAAGTTTCTAAGGAGGTTCATGGCGAATTTCTTCATCAGCAATGGCATTCTTTACAAGCGTAACCATGATTCGACCTTACTGCGTTGTGTGGATAAGAACGAAGCAGAAAGGATCATGGTAGATTTACACGAAGGTACCTTCGGAACTTATTCCAGTGGACATACCATGGCAAATAAAATCCTTTGGGCAGGATATTTTTGGTCCACATTGGAAGCCGACTGCTATCAACATTCTCGGACATGTCACAAGTGTCAGGTCTATGCTAATAAGGTGCGCATACCTCCAGTACCTCTGAACGTATTGACAGCTCCGTGGCCTTTTGCAATGTGGGGTATTGACATGATCGGAGAGATCAGACCTACGACATCTAACGGACATCGTTTCATCCTGGTAGCAATTGATTACTTTACGAAGTGGGTCGAAGCAGCTTCCTTTGCTACGGTAACCAAGAACGTCGTGGCACAGTTCATTCGGCACAATCTGATCTGTCGATACGGTGTACCAGAGAGGATCATTACGGACAATGGTACTAATCTCAATAACAAGATGATCACTGAGCTCTGCAAGCAATTCAAGATACATCATCACAACTCTTCTCCCTACCCGCCGAAGATGAATGGGGCTGTTGAAGCGGCTAATAAGAACATTAAGAAGATTATGCAGAAGATGACAGTGACATACAAAGACTGGCACGAGATGTTACCATTTTCTCTTCATGGGTACCGTACCTCAGCACGGACATCAACATGGGCAACACCCTATTCCTTGGTATACGGTATGGAGGTAGTCTTTCCCAATGAAGTTCAGATACCCTCTCTTCGGATTATGAAAGATGCAGGTTTGAGCGAAGATGACTGGATTCAGACCCGGCTTGACCAGCTGAACTTAATCGATGAAAAGAGACTTACTGCTATTTGTCATGGTCAAACGTATCAAAAGCGAATGATCAAGGCATTTAACAAGAAAGTCAGACGACAGGAGTATCAAGTTGGGGACCTGGTTATCAAATGCATTATCTTACCTCAGGGTGATCCCAGGGGCAAATGGACCCCTACTTATGAAGGGCCATTTGTGGCTAAGAACATTTTCTCAGGAGGAGCTATGATTCTAACCACCATGGATGGTGACGACCTTCCTCACCCCGTCAATGCAGACATAGTGAAAAGATACTATGCATAATCAAAGACCCGCTAGGTCGACTGGCCTAGGCAAAAATAAGGGCTTCCCGGCGAACCAAAAGGGTTCGGGAAAAAATAAGGGATGAAAATGAAAAATTTGTACACCCGCAAGTCGAAAACCTGAAAAGGCGACTTGGGCAAAAAAGGGTATCCCGATGGACTGAAAACCCGAAAGGGCGGTCTAGGCAAAAATTAGGGATTAAAGCGTAACACTATGTCTCATTGGATCACCTTGCATCCAGAATTCGGTATCGACTATCAAGCTCGAACGACACTAATCAATCTGATCTACCTTCAACCAATAGCAAAATGATGAGATGCTCGAAGATATAAAGGCAATAGCAGAGTTGGAACCCAGTGGGATTATTCACATAGCTGTTTTGTTTCTTTTTCACAAATTGTGTAAATTCTGTTATTCGGCGGTGTTCCCTTACTAGGACGTCAGCCTCTTGTACAAAAATGCCTATTTACAGGCCAAACTTCAAAATCAATACAATTCATTTTCAAAGAAATTTCAAACTGTTTTTTTTATCTGTTTTGATTTGCAAAGAACGTCCAATGTTCATTTTTGATATATGCATTTGACATTAATTGCTGCTCATGAATATTTACATGCGAAACAAAAGACGATTACGGGTAACATCAGAAACAGGGGCAATAAAAATTGTCCAAACTATACAGTTGCTCTGTCCACCAGGTACAAAGGTAGATTCAGGTGAAGAATATGGCTAAGATACCTTCACTCCCCGCAGAGTAAGACAATAATGATAGCTCTCCCCAGCTGAGACTTGCAACCATGAATGAATCGGTAATATTCTCCCCAAGCAGAGTTTATCTACCATCAGCACTAAGAAGGCTTGATATCCCCCGCAGTCTTAATATTCCCTAACGGAATATAAGAATGCTCCCCGGCAGGGTACAATATATCCCCAGTGGAGTTAAAATTTTCCCAGCGCAGTCTGAAAAAGCTTCCCCAACGGAGTTGGGAGAATCATCCCCAATAGACTCTGGAAGTTTATCCCCAGCGGAGTACAAAAATAAATTTCCCCAGCCGAATTCAAAGGATCATTCCCAGCAAAGCTCAAAGGTTTATCCCCACAAGAGTCTAAAGGGTTATCCCCAGTGAAGCCGCAACTGAAAGTTCATCCCCAGCGGAGTTCTTTCCTTTCACAAACAAGAATCAATCCCCAATAGGATTCAATATCACCAGCGACGGTAATTCGTCCCCAATAGAATTTATCAGTGGAATCTTCAGCAGAACATCTCTTCCCCACAGAGTAATCTCCTCATCAGGCTATCCCCCAATGGAGTCATCCTCTCTTGCAGGTTTATTCTCTTCGTTCGCCATCCCCAGTGGAAATGAAGAATCCAACTCTATTCTTCAGCAGCTATCCGAAATTCATTTTCCCCAGCTAGAAACATTACATTTCTATACATCATGATACAGGCATATACGCATCATACCATACGATCTCATTATTTTGAGATCATCATTGCTTGGTATATATCATGAATTTCATACATCATGACATTGCATATGACTAACTCTTTACCTTTTCAGGGAAAGACGAATCAATAAACACCGTTGACTACTTATATGACCTGGTAGTCCCTTTTAAAAACTAGATCTATTGAGGGCTGTTTCAGTAGATTCCTCATAAAGATGCTATTCCAAGACTTTCGTCTGGTTCAGTTAAATCGATTCTAAGATTATTCTGATTCTCATCCAGTCAAAGTTAATCCAAGACCTTCTCTGGTTCAGTCAGATCGACGCTAAGATCTCCCTGATTCTTATTCCGGTTGAAGATATTCCAAGACTTTCATCTGGTTCAGTTAAATTGATTCTAAGATTATTCTGATTCTTATCCAGTCAAAGTTAATCCAAGACCTTCTTTGGTTTAGTCAGATCGACGCTAAGATCTCCCTAATTCTTATTCCGGTTGAAGATATTCCAAGACTTTCGTATGGTTCCATTAAATCAATTCTAAGATTTTTCTGATTCTTATCCAGTCAAAGTTAATCCAAGACCTTCTTTCGTTCAGTCAGATCTACGCTAAGATCTCCCTGATTCTTATTCCAGTTAAAGATATCCCAAGACTTTCGTCTGGTTCAGTTAAATCGATTCTTAGATTTTTCTGATTCTTATCCAGTAAAAGTTAATCCAAGACCTTCTCTGGTTCAGTCAGATCGACGCTAAGATCTCCCTGATTCTTATTCTAGTTGAAGATATCCCAAGACTTTCGTCTGGTTCGGTTAAATCGATTCTAAGATTTTTCTGATTCTTATCCAGTCAAAGTTAATCCAAGACCTTCTCTGGTTCAGTCAGATCGATGCTAAGATCTCCCTGATTCTTATTCCAGTCGAAGTTCAGACCTCCTGTCAACAGTCTCCAGATGGCATCTGTAAGCCCATTCCCGACATCACCAGGCTGATACCGCTTCATGCGAGTGCAAATTTCTGGGCACTCTAGTGTTCAATCATCTTCCACCATCGAATCACGAAAGGCACGAAAGTCGATCTACATCCTCAGGTTTAAGAAGATTGAACAGGGGAAGTTGTTGTACCCCAAAATTTTCCCTCTCATATTTCTCAAAACATGGCAAGAAAAATCTCCAAGTGGCTCAAGATTGCTCAAGAGTTGGGTCAGACAAGTCATCTCCTAAGGCAGTCAACCCCAAATTAGGGTTTTGTGTTGCATCAAGATCCTTGAATCCAAATGACCTCAAGTGCTCCCCAATGTCCTAATATGTTCTCAAGATCATCCATTTCAAGTTTCAAGCCTTGCAGAGGAAGTTTGCTCAATCAATTGCTCAAAGGGTCCAAAAATCGACTGTGATAGGGCAAAAGTCAACTGTGACCCAAATACAGTCAAACTTCAAGATTTTTTTGTCAACATTCTCATTTTGAAGGATATTTCATCATTTTATCAAGGGTTGATCATGATTCATCAAGGATTTCTCAAAATTCATCAAGACTCAAAAGTTGCTAAATTAGGGTTTTGTAGGAAAAGTCAACTCAACTTTGACCAAGCATAACATTCTCATACTTTATGAGAAATGACCCATCCAAAGCTCATTTTTGAAGAGGATGCAATTTCCTACAATCCATCTTCATACCCCAAGATCAGAAAATGAACTCACAAGAAGTTACAAATTTGGACATTATAGGTCATTATTGAAAGTCAACAAAAACACCTTTTTTTCCAAAGCTTATAACTTGAGCATGGAATATAAAAATGAGATGAGAGCAAAAGGGTTGATTAGAGGACATCTCAAGATTTCTAGAAATTCCAAGAACACCTCCAAAAGTACAAAATTGAAGAAGTTATGCATTGTTGAAGTTGGGCATTTTTGCAGAATTGCCAAAAGTCAACTATCTCCAAAACTTCAAATTTTGTCAAATGGGCCCATTCTTTTCCACTTGATTTGGACATGCCACATTACACACGTGTCCTAGCTTCAGCCTTGTGTCCATTTATCTATTTTATTATTTTATTTGATTTTTTATTGAATTATTTCATTTTAAATCAATTTAAATCAAATAAAATCCCAAAACTTGATTACATGAGATCTTTTTCTATTTTCAAGACTTAATCATCATCAATATCATGATCAAACTCGTATCAAGTATTCCATGTGCAAAAAGATTGAGTTTTTGACAAAATTGGCAAGTCTTCAATGGTGGATCAAATCAAATCCCATGGCATTGATGTGCAAGGATTCAATCCACAAATGTTAACCTAATGCATTGCATATTACATATACAAGTCAAGGCACACGAAATTGAGACCTAGAGGCTGCAAGAACACTGAGAACCAAACTTGCAAAATTGACAAAAAAGTGTGAAATCAAAATCATCCTTGGAGGGAAATTCAGAAGAAAAACTCAACATCAATCAATTGCTGGAGGTTCACTGAGTCAGAACCAACCCCTAACAAGCTCTCATACATGCCCAAAAGCACTGTAAGAGTCACGAAAAATCGCTTCTTTCTTGAATTCGTATATCCTTGTTTCTGTATCTTTTGCCCAAACCATTTGCATATTCATGATCCTCATCAAATTTCCAAGCTTTCTATATCATCCAATTGCATTTATCTGATCTGTAACCCCATAGCCGAATCTAGGGTTTCGTGGTTGTTTTTTTTGGGCGTTTCTTTTACAGGCAAAATTAACTCCATTGATGGCCATGGACATGACCGGAAGGGAAGGACGAACTCAACCATGCGCTTGGATTTAATTTTCATGGCCTAGAATTGATTTTGGGAATGACCTGCGAATTTAGCTGCAGATCTAAATCTGCAGGTAAAGTTACAGGGTTGGAGGAAGAAGACGATGACGCGTAAATCCCCATGTGGCCAATTCAAATCTTCGCGCACTTTTTTTTATTCTGGCATATTAACGTGTTTTCCCATATTATGTTTTATTCTTAATACATTAACAATTGAAGCGCGTTGGCTTAGTGGAAAGGGGAGTTGGCAGTCACGTACAGGACCTGGGTTCGAATCCCAAGTCCTCCAAATGCTTTGTTATATTTTTTCTACAGGTTATCTAGTGCAAATCCAAGTGTGTGGTACATCATACTCCCTCACTCAATCACTTGCCAGATGGCCCCAAGCCAGATCTGGTGATCCAGATGGGACGTCCACCATGCTACCTAGTCAAAGTGCACACGCTGGATCTCAAAAAGTCAGCCAGGCCAACACAATTGGTCCATGGAATTTGCTTTTCAGACCTCCTAATCAGGCCCACCCCCTAACTATTTCTATTTCATTTTTGTTTTAATTATTTATTTTTATTATATTTTTATATTCAATTAACCAATCAAACTTTTTCTTCATAAAATTAAAACCAAAAAAAATATTTTATTTGTTAAATTAAATTTCAGTATTTTATTTTTGTTAACAATATTAATTTAATTAATTTAGTTTTAATTAGGAATAACTTTTAATATATTTTGCAATAATTAAAATTATCTTAGACAATTAGGTTTTATTAATATTGATTAAATTTATTTTTATTTCTTTAAATAACACAAAAATCAAAAAATATTATTTTCATTAATTAATTAATTAGTTTATTAATTTAACATTTAATTTAGGATAGTTTATTTCTTAAAAGTCAAAAATAACCAAAAATCTTTTCTTTAATAATTAAAGGGTCAAAACCCTAAAACTTGCGCCCGATTTAATTTCTCGCACGCGATCCATTTTATTCAATATTGTATTTGTTCCCGGAATGTAATAGCTTAATAGGACTTTGAATATTTTTATCGCTTTATTTATTTTCCGCATTTAAATTTCAAAGGGTTGCTTTTGGCGATGTAAACACCCGACGCCTTGTAATAGTTAGTTTAATTCCCGCAATTTAATTTCCGCAACTTATAATTGTTAGATGTTTGATAATAGGTATGCATGACAAGATTGAACGTTTAACCTGAAATCAACATAGATAACCATTGACATGTACAAAGAAAAAATAACTGAAAACAACACACTCGCACATGCGCACTCTTAGGGTACACCCCACTTGGTTGCCTTCGTACGCGGTCATTGAGTATAGGTTGCTTTAGAGGTTTCCCTCTTGTCCAAAGATCATAGTTGCCTCGAAACGGTTGCCTCGGATAAAATGATCTAAGACATTAGGGTTATCGCTAAGGCGTCCTAACATTGCTTTAGTGACCGCACGTCCCTTAATCGAATTGACCCTTAAATTCCAACGACGAAGCTACCTACTCATTCATAGTGGGATAGCATTTTCTAAAGGAAGATAGCATAGAACGATTCCTTTTTCGAGTAGGTAGATGGTTCCTAAGTACTTGCTCTTTCAAAAACAAAAATACTTTTCACACCTACACTTTTCGAACGAAGTTTTCAAACAAAAAACTTTTCTTTTCAAACCCGCAAGCACAAAGAAAGAAATTTTGAAAACAATTGAGCAAGTACCTAAGAGCCCATGGATAACCATGGATAGAAAGGGTGCTAACACCTTCTCTTTCTATAATCTACACCCTGAACCCGAGAAATATCTCGAAAAAGGAATTTTTATGCTTTTTTCCTTTCCTTGTTTGATAAAATAAAAGTCGGTGACGACTCTTGCTTACCGCGACATTTTGCAAAAACAAACGCAAAACACAAACCAGCATTCCAAAAAACAGTCAGTTCTTTCCCACCGTATCACACTATGAAAGGGAAGATTGTTATTGTCTGCGGAGAAGAGGGGTACATGGTCAGCCATCTAAATTCATTTTGATACATGGAGATGGACTGGGAATTCATTGAGACTCCATGCCAAGCTTTTAAAGAAATTTCCCCTGCTGCTGTTGAAGATGTTTCTGCCATTCCAAAGACTACCAGGGATCCATACAAGATGGCTTCCTTAAAAGATGCAAAAGCAACTATAGAAGAAGGTGGTTGCACAATTTGAGGTCAGCTTCCTGATATCCCCTACAAATCTGATAAGTTTGGTTTGGGCTTTACTGCAGAAGGACAAAGTGCTGTTCTTCACGCTCGATCTGGAAGACCTTCATTCTGTATCAGCAACAACATAGTCAATGATATAGAATATGGTGACAATGATGGTGACTTCGACAGCTGGATCTTTCCTACCATCGACAACAGGCTTAACAACTAGAAGGCGAAAGACATTATCTCAATCTCCTTCAGTCAGGAGTAATAGCTATTTTTTATTTTTATTTCTTTAAGAAGTTTGGTTATGTAATTTCTTTTAAATCAATGACTTTAAACCTTGTGTCTTGCCCGAGGCACAATGGTCCATTTTTTAAGGGTTGTCATTTCATATGTCATATTTTCATTTAATGAAAACATTGGTCGTGTTGCATTCAAATTTTGCGCTCTCTGTCTTTCTTTTACCTTATTACACTTTCAAATAGCTATGCGTTCTTACACACACCCACACACTACATTGCAGATCCATATCCACTCCATATCTCGTTGATAACGATTCTGCTCTTACCACGTATGACTTTGAAAATTCGATCTATCAAGTCGAGGACGAAGGTGAGGAAGATTATGAGATACCTGGAGAACTTGCCAGACTCTTAATACAATAAGAAAAGGATATCCACCCGCACGAAAGCTAGTCTAAGTGGTAAAGTTGGGTTCTGAGACAGATAAGAAAGAAGTTAAGATAGGCACTAACATATAGGGCAATGTCAAGGACAAATTGATTCAAATATTGCATGATTATATTGAGGTATTTGCTTGGTCATATGAGGACATGCCAGGGCTCGATACTGATATTATGGTTCACCGTCTTCCAATGAAAGAGGGTTGTTCTCCGATTAAGCAGAAGGTTCGTCACATGCATCCCGAGATGTCAGAGAAGATCAAGGCCGAGGTTATGATAAAATTCAATGCAGGTTTCTTAGCAGTGACATTATATCCTTAATGGGTTGCTAATGTTGTTCAGGTACCAAAGATGACTTCACGCTTCCCCATATTGATGTTCTGGTTGACAACATTACTCAGCATAAGGTATTCTTTTTCATGGAGGCTTTCTCGAGTTATAATCAGATCAAGATGGCGCCTGAAGACATGGAGAAAACTACCTTTGTCAAACAGTGGGGCACTTTCTGTTACAAGGTCATGCCTTTTGGATTGAAGAACGCTGAGGAAACTTATCAGTGTGCCATGGTAGCTTTATTTCATGACATGATTCATCATGAGATTGAAGTCTACATCGACGACATGATAGCAAGGTTGCAGACTGAAGAAGAACATCTTGATCATCTGCATAAGTTATTTGAAAGGTTGAAGAAGTATAAGATGATGTTGAATCCAAACAAGTGCATCTTTGGGGTTAGGTATGGAAAACTCCTACGTTTAGTTGTCAGTGGAAAAGGTATTGAAGTTGATCCTGCAAAGGTTAAAGCCATTCAAGAAATACCGACTCCCCATACTGAGAAAGAGGTCAGAGGTTTCTTAGGATGAATGAATTACATTTCCTGATTCATTTCTCATTTGACTGCTACCTGTGAGCCAATCTTCAAGCTGCTGAAGAAAGACCAAGTAGTAAAATAGAACGACGACTGTCAAATAGATTTTGATAAGATTAAGGAGTACATACAAGAACCTCCAATTCTAATTCCACTAGTTGATGGAAGACCTCTAATCATATACCTAACAGTGTTAGAGAATTCAATAGGTGTGTGCTGGAGCAACATGACGAGTCTGGTCGAAAAGAGCATGCAATATACAACCTTATAAAAAAGTTTACTGACTGTGAAATAAGATATTCACTGCTCGAGAAAACTTGCTGCACTTTGGCATGAGCTTCTCGCCGTCTAAGACAGTATATGTTGGCTTATACTACTCTATTTATCTCTAAAATGGACCCCATTAAGTACATATTCGAGAAGCTAGCTCTCTCCGGAAGAATATCCATGTGGCAAATTATCTTAACAGAATACGATATTCAATACATCACTCAAAAGGAAATCAAAGGAAGTGTACTGGCAGATCATTTGGCACACTAAGCTGTAGACGACTACTAATCTATGAACTTCGAATTTCCAGATGATAACATCATGCTAATTACAGACTGCGAAGAACTGGGACCGTATGAAGGACCTGGGCTAAGATCCTGATGGACTATGGTTTTTGAAATAGATTCTAACACACTTGGAAATGAAATTGGTGCTTTAATTATCTCTCCTTAAGGTTATCATATGCCTTTCACTACCAGACTTTACTTTGATTGCACCAATAATATGGCTGAATATGAAGCGTACATCATGCGTATTAAAGCTGCTATTGACTTGAGAATTAAATTCCTGAGAATATATGGGGATTCAACCTTGGTAATTAGTTAGGTTAAAGGAGAGTGGGATACGAAGCATCCAAATCTTATCCCTTACCAAGAACATGTGCTAACCTTGATTCCGTACTTCGAAGAGATTACCTTTGAGAATATCCCAAGAGAAGGAGAATCAGTTGGCAGACGCGTTAGCTACCATGTCATCTATGTTCAACGTTAGATGGGACAATGAGGCTCTCGGAGTTACCATTGAAAGATTTGATGAACCGGAAAATTGCTACGAAATTGATACTGATGGAGTAGAAGAAAAGCCTTGGTTTCATGAAGTGAAAAGATACCTTGAGGCTCATAAGTACCCTGAAGGGGAATTGATCATTAACAAGAAGTTCATACGGAGGCTCTTGGCTAAGTTCTTCTTGAGCAATGGAATTTTATACAAGCGTAATCATGATTCAACTCTGATTCGTTGTGTGGACAAGAAGGAAGCAGAGAAAATTATGGAGGATATGCACGAAGGCATCTTTGGTACTCACTCCAGTGAGCATACTATGGCTAATAATATTTTGAGAGCAGGTTACTATTGGTTAACTATGGAAACCGAATGTCACCACCACTCGAGAACTTGTCATAAGTGCCAGATTTATCCTGATAAAGTTCATATGCCTCAGGTTCCTCTGAATGTTTTGACTGTTACTTGGCCATTCGCAATGTGGGGCATTGATATGATCGAAGAAATCAAGCCTACTGCTTCTAACGTACATTGCTTCATTCTCGTTGCCATCGACTACTTAACAAAATGGGTTCAAGCAACCTCGTTTTCCTCTGTTACCAAGAATTTGGTCGCCCGGTTCATCAAGCATAAACTTATCCGCCAGTATGGCATCCCCGAGAGAATCATCACAGACAATGGTACCAACCTCAAGAACACTATGATCACTGAACTCTGCATACAGTTCAAGATCAAGTATCACAACTCTTCTCCGTATCATCCAAAGATGAATGGTGCAGTGGAATCCGCCTACAAGAATATTAAGAAGATCATACAAAAGATGGTTGTGACTTACAAAGACTAGAACGAGATGTTACCATTTGCTCTACATGGCTATCGCACTTCAGTGTAAACATCAACTAGGGAAACCCCAATCTCTCTGGTCTATGGTATGGAAGCTGTCTTACCTGTCGAGATTCAAATTCCTTCTTAGAGGATTATGAAAGATGCAGAATTAGACGAAGACGAGTGGGTTCAGACCAAGCTAAATCATTTGAATCTGATTGACGAGAAAAGACTTGTAGCTGTGTGTCATGGTCAGATGTATCAGAAACCTATGATCAAGGCATTCAACAAGAAAATCAAGCACCAGGTATATCAGGCAGGTGACTTGGTAATAAAGCGCATCATTCTACCGCAAGGTGATCCCATAGGAAAATGGACTCCCACTTACGAATGGTCATTTGTTGTCAAGAAAGTATTTTCGGGAAGTGCTATGATACTAACCACCATGGACGGTGAAGATTTCCCGCATCCTGTGAACATGGACATAGTTAAAAGATACTACGCATAAAAAATGACTCGCTAGGTTCACTGGCCTAGGAAAAAATAAGGGCATCCCGACGAACCAAAAGGGTTCAGAAAAAAATTAGGGATATATATAAAATATTGTACACCCGGCAAGTCAAAAACCTGAAAAGGCAGCTTGGGCAAGAAAGGGTGTCCCGGTGGACTAAAATTCCGAAAGGGCGGTCTAGGAAAAAGTTATGGATTAAAAGTGTACGACTATGTCCCATTAGATCACTTACTATAAGCTTTATTATGAAAGTCAAAGTTCAAACGATACAAATCAGTTTAATCAACTCCTTCCGACAACAAGGAAGGAGATGTTCGAAGACATATGGGTAATAGCGGAGTTGGAACCCAACAAGATCATATCCACATAGATATACATTTTGTTTTTACTTTGTACTCTTTTCATTTCACGATAATTTCCTCTTACTAGGATTTATGTCTCTTTGTATAAAATCGCCTATTTATGGGAAAATTATCAATACAAATACACCATAAAATTCAAAACTTTTTGTTTTAATTCTTTAGTTTTGTTTGCAAAAACGTCCAATGACTAAATTGAATGAACATATGCATATGAACACAATTAACTGTTAACAAATATATGCATTAGAATAGGAATAAGTATTTACTCAAGACTCTAGGAGTTGGGGCGACATTCAAGCTGTCCACAACTCCCCACATAGCCATTTCCATGAGATTATCCCCACAGAGTAATCTTCACAAATTCATCTTCAATGAAGATACACTCCCCACAATTTCCTTGAAATATCATCAACCTACAGAGTCCCAACCATTACAGTTCATAGAAGTCCTCTTCCACAGCTGAATTTATTCCTCAAAAATTGTAAAACTCTCTGCAGATTTCTTCCCTCCAACAGAGCTTGTTTCCTCAGCAGAGTATTTCTCCGTCAACAAGGTTTATTTCCCCAACAGATTACAGTCTCCCCAGATGGCTACAAATCATCGGAAAAATTCCTCTCCCAAATAAATCACCATTATCCCAAGAGAATTGCTACGAAACCTGGAACCGAACCAGATCTCAGTTAACTTTTATGCTCCTCAGACGAGTCAGAATTTTATCCATTTCTTTTATCCCCAGTCAGGGTATATAAGAATTAAACTCCTCAGACGAGTTAGAAGGTTATCCATCTCTTTTATCCCCAGTCAGAGTATATAAGAATTAAACTCCTCACACGAATTGGAAGGTTATCCATCTCTTTTATCCCCAACCAGGTTATATAAGAATTAAATTTCCCAAGATGATTCAGAAGGTTATCCATATCTTTTATCCCCAGTCAGAGTATATAAGAATTAAATTTCCTAGTAGAGCGATGAACGATTGATGTTCCTAAACTCTTCTCCCCAAAAATATGTAAATGTTCCCTAGTGGAGTTTCCTCAAACAGTAGGCAGGAGTCCCCAGCCGAAGCATTCTAGACAAGGTTGAAGATTACACATGTTCTTCATCCCCAGCACCAGTTAGGAATTCATTTTCCCCAGCAAGATGTCATACGAAACCATTGATACACTTCCAACAATCTTTCATATTCATACATCATTTACCAATATCATAGCATATGCATACGAATTCCATATATCACAAACTCATTTATTTTGAGAACATCATTACGCAATGCATTTCATACATCATTACATTGTATACCACTAACTCTTTATCTTCATAGGTAAAGTTCACAAACAAACGAATATCATCAACAATTCTCAAATAGGTCCAATATTACTTCCCGAAACAAGATGGGGAAACTATCTATGTGACCAGGTCAGACATTAATTCTCTAAACAAGACGGGGCAACTATCTCTACGGGAAAATAAATAAGGTTCCAGATTAATTCCCGAAACAAGACGGTGCAACTATCTAGATGACCAGCCACAAATTAATACCTAAAACAAGACAAGACAACTATCTATGAAAAACAAATTATAGATTAATTCTGGAAATAGGACAGGGCGACTATCTACATGGCGAACACTTCCTTCAAAGACTTTTTCTGGCTCAGATTAAATCAACCATATATTTATTCTGATACTTCTCCCAGTTAAAGATGGACAAATACATCTTATGGCTCAGATTAAATCGACCAAAGATTTATTCTAATACTTCTTCCAGTAGATATTTTTCTGGCTCAAATTAAATCAACCATAGATTTATTCTGATACTTCTTCCAATTAAAGACGAACGCTGACATCTTCTGGCTCAGATTAAATCGACCATAGATTTATTCTGGTACTTCTTCCAATGAAAGAGAAAAGACCTCTTCTGGCTCAATTTAAATCGAGCGTAAATTTATTCTGATACTTCTTCCAGTTGAAGTCGAGCGCAAACTTAGTCTAAATTCTATCAACAGTTACTTTGGATGGCATTTATAAGCCCATCTCCGAAAACTCTCCATCACCTCTCCAAATGGCATCTTTAAGCCCATTTCCAGTATTACATCAACGAACAACATTGCTTCGGGCACATGCGAGTGCAAATTTCTGGACACTTAAGTGTTCAATCATCTTCTACCTTCAAGTTACGAATGGCGGACATGCCAATCTAAATCTTTGGGTTTAAGAAGATTGAACAGGGGCAGCTATTGTACCTCAAAATTTTCCCTCCTATTTTCTTCAAAGGCGTTCTTCTAAGATTCTCAAATACTCAAGGATTCTCAAAAGTTGATCAGAAAAACTCATCTCCTAAGTAATGGGTCCACAATTAGGGTTTCATATTGTACAAGGAAGAATGGGTTGGAAGGGTTTCAAATGAATTTCATGGTTCATCATAGGTCCTCAATAATGCTTATGTCAAGTATAAAGTCTTGCAACACAATTTTTCTCAGTCAATTGCTTAGATGATTGAAAATCAAGTGTAATGGGTAAAAAGTCAAATGTGGTCAACATACAGTCAAACTTCAAGGTTTTTTTGTCAACGTCAACATTTTGAGGTGATATTTATCATTTGATAAAGGGTTGACCATGATTCCTCAAGGAAATCCCTCAAATCATCAAAGGTCAAAAATTGCCAAAATTAGGGTTTTGACTGAAGATGACTGATCATTGACTGTTGACCTAGTGCATGACCTAATGGCTTGAAGCACAATCTTAAGAAATCGAATACAACATCTTGAACTAATTGCATGGCTCAAGACATTTCCAAATATGAAAGTGATTGATAGTTTAAAATTTGAATTAATTGATGAAAAGTCAACAGTCACTCAAAAGTCAAACTTTGACTTTTTTTGGTCAACATTGGAATTCAAAAGTCAAGAATCATCAAGATATTCAAAACTATCAAACTTGATCATCAAGAATCAAAAAGTCAACAAAAGTCAAGAATTTGGAAAAAATTTCTAACACTTAGAAAAATTTGGTGTTTTTGTTCTTAACAAAAGTCCTAACTTCATAGCCATTTTTCACTATGATCCAAGTTGATTCAAAGAAAACTTTCAACATGAAATTTGTAAGGATTGATGAATTATAAAACTTTGTCAACGAGGGTTGATTTCCAAAAAGTACTTGGATTAAGAGATATGAGCCCATGAAGTTGTGACATTTTTTATCCAACACTTAGAAAAAATTTCAACAAGTTTTGGTTTGTTTTCCATCTCAACTTCTTGGTCAATTTTCACCAAGTTCCCATTTGATTTAGCCAAAACTCACAACATGAAAGTTGTAGAAAACGTTTCAAGCTTCCCAAAATGTCAAAGAACACGATTTTATCATGCTTGAGCTAGAAGTTTCGAAGAGATGAAGTTGGGTATCTAAGGTTGCATTATATGTCATTTTTTGTGACAAGTTCATAACCAAATCTTCAAGCCATGCTGCATAATCCCACTTTTCAGGCCTTAAATCTCCATATATATCCAAAATCAGAGGATTACACACACTTTTGATTCATGATCCAAGTGATTAAAGCTTTGTCCAATCCATTATGCCATTTAGGGGAAAAAGATAACACTTCCATTCTTGTAAAACAAGCTTTAATCACAATGTCAAATCCTTGAGCCTCTCAATTTTTTCTTCTGCATACACACACACAATGTCAAATCCAAAAGCAACATTCTTGGAGCCTCTAACCACTTCAGATCCTTTGGTACTATGCATTGGAATAATGTTTCTTCAAAGGTACTTAAAAACTAAGAAACCAAACCATAACATGCTATCTTTCAAATCTGATCAGCCCTTGCTCTCAAACATTTTCTCTATAAATATATAGTTCATTTGCAACCCAAAGCACGAGTTCACAAGCCCTCTGACCCTCTAAAACTCTCCCAAGTCAGAATTATACACAAAACCTCCATTTTTGAGCTTTGTAGTCCAAATATTCAAATCTCTCAAACCTTACAACTTTTGTCTAAACCAATCATCCAAACAATTCATATACATCATATATAACTCATCCGTAGCCTTGTTTCCTCACTGTAACAATATCTTCATCATCCACCATTTTCACTTTCCATCATTGCAACTTGACTTGGTTGGAGTGATTCAACAACTTTCAGCATAAAGTAAGGATTGGAATAGCTTCAAGGAGGTCCAAGGAAGATTAACCAATCATCACATTGCACCTGGAAGCCCCCATACGCGTTCTAAGTTTTAACTTAAAGAGGTAAGTTTTCCAAACTTTGATATCTTCATTTAAGCATCATTTGTAAATATTTTCAAAAGATAAAATGTAGATATTATGTCTGTGAAGCTAACCATGTCCTTAAATATCATTTCAGGGGAATCAGTTGTACCCCAAAATTTTCCCTCCCACTATTCAAGAACATTCTCCTAGGATTCTCAAATGCTCAAGGTTGCTCAAGAGTTGATCAGACAAATTCTCCTCCTAAGAAATTGACCTACAACTAGGGTTTTGTATTTCTCAAGGAAGATTAGGTTTCCAATGACTCAAGTGGATTTCATGGTTTGTCATATGTCTCAAAGAATAATCATGCCAAGTTTCAAGCCTTGAATCACAAGTTTGCTCAGTCAATTGTTCAGATGATTGAAAATAAACTATATTGGACAAAAAGTCAATTGTGGTCAACAAACAGTCAAATTTCAATATTTTTGGTAAACATCAAGGTCTTGAATTAATATTCATCATTTGATCAAGGGTTGATCATGATTGATCAAGAAAAGTCTCAAATCATCAAAAGTCAAAAGTTGCCAAATTAGGGTTTTCTTAAGGAGAAGTCAACTAAACTTTGACCAAGCATAACTTCCACATGCTTCATCAGATTTTCCTCAACCAAATCTCATTTTGAAGGAAATTCCATTCTCTACTACTTTATCTCTCTAATATTAAGTCCATAAAATGCTTCATTTGAGAGATATGGGCCAATACATTATAGGTCATTTCGAAAGTCAACAAAAAGACACTTTTGTCAAGGCAACTTAGACCAAGATAAAGTCTTCAAATGCAAAAATTATCAAAATAGGGATTGTAGAGGACATCTTGAGATTTCCAAAAAGTCCTAGATCACCTTCAAATTATAAAAATTGAGAGAGTTATAACTAATGCAAGTTGGGAAATTTTAAGCAAATGCATGAAGTTCAGATCTACTTCATGCACCCCTTGACCTTTTTATTTTGTTTATTTTTATTTTTATTAATTTAATGTCAAAATTAAATAAAATAAAACAAGGTTTTTCATACAAAGTCCAAGACCATATTCATTTGGCCTAAATTCAAGCTATATATTCACTTCAATTCAGACATGACAAGAGGACGAAACCGTTCTGCAAGAAACTTCCAAAAATTCACAAAATTACTCAAAACTAGGGCAACCTTAGATAACTTTTAAGAACATGTATCTTTGGCCCATTTGTGGCTAAAGAGGGGGAGATATTATTCTGTGGTCAATTATTTGATAGACATTCTATTTTTCTGCAGTCATATTTATTCTGCTGCTATCTATCTCTGATTGTTTAGGGGCTTTAGCCAAAAATCTGCCAAAGGGGGAGTTTGTAGTTGTTTAGTTATTGGCATGCATTTTTGGTAAAACCAGGTGTGTGAATGTCATGACTGATGTCATAACATTCTAGTTTATTAGGTACTGATTTATTAGGTACCTTTGCAGAAAAATATTGTCATACAGGTGTTGCTGTTTATGAGTGTGTATCTGAGCATTTTGCAAAAAGATCACATTTACCAAAATCAGTAGACGGGAATTCAGATGTCATAACAAATGTTAAGACATCCTGTTTTGAACTAACAGTTATGCACTTTGGGTAATTCTGAGTTTTTTTAGGAAAATGACTCAGTCTTTCCAGAACAGAAAATCTCGAGGACTTGGGGTTAACCTAGCTCAACCCTAACCTGGTTGATAAAGTCTTGTGACCAAGACTTAAGGTCAAACGGAATTAACCCTAGCTTTTTGTGGAAACCCTAACTGAAGATGCAGCTGCTATATATTCATCAGGGCTGCTGTTTGGAGATTATCCCTTTTTGACAGAAGATCTTTTAGAAGCTGTATAGTTTTAACTATTGTAATCCAAGCAAGTATCATTGTGATAAGTGACTTGGAATAGGTTTTAATTGTAAGGGTTTTGTATCACTCAAAGCTTTGAAGCAAGAGTGTTTTGTGTCTCTTGACTAAAGCTTTGAAGCAAAGTCAAGTTAGGTTTATGTATCACTCAAAGCTGTGAAGCAAGAGTGTTTGTGTTGCTTGATTAAAAAGCTGTGAAGCATAATCAAGTGTATGTTTTGAAGAGTGTCTTCATTAAATCATTAGTCAATTGTTTTAAGTATCACTGCTGTGATTGAGGGGGAGTGAGTAGGAACTCAGGTTTAAGTTGTACTTAGATTGAAGTTGCATTGGGTAGGTCTTAAGTGAAGGAGATAAACTGGTTGGTTTATTCCTGAATTAATATCTCTTATAGTGGATTTCCTCCCTGGCTTGGTAGCCCCCAGAGTAGGTGTTGTTGCACACTGAACTGGGTAAACAATTGATTGTGTTCTTTACTGTTTTTGTATTTACTGTCTTATAGAAAGTCAGATACGGTGTCATAACATTGAACGTGACATTGAGTATCTGCAGCCAGAATTTCAGACTAAATATTTATTCTGATACATCTTCCAGTAGACCTTTTTTTGGCTCAGGTTAAATTGACCAAAGATTTATTATGATACTTCTTCCAGTTAAAGACCAAGAGACCTGTTCTGGCTCAAATTAAATTGACTAAAGATTTATTCTGATACGTATTCCAGCAGACCTTTTTCTGGATCAGATTAAATCGACCAAAGATTTATTCTGATACTTCTTCCAGCTAAAGACAAAGAGACCTCTTCTGGATCAGATTAAATCAACCAAAGATCTATTCTAATACTTCTTCCAGTTAAAGACAAAGATACCTCTTCTGGGTCATATTAAATCGACCAAAGATTTATTCAGATACGTCTTCCAGCAGACTTTTTTCTGGCTCAGATTAAATCGACTAAAGATTTATCCTGATACTTCTTCCAGCTAAAGACAAAGAGACCTCTTCTGGCTCAGATTAAATCAACCAAAGATCTATTCTGATACTTCTTCCAGTTGAAGACATTTTCTGGCTCATGTAAAACCGAGTATAGGTTTTAGTCTGATACTTCTTCCAGATAAGAACAAGCATAAATAGTTGTTGGCTCAGATTAAATCGACCAAAGATTTATTCTGATACGTCTTCCAATATGCCTTTTTCTGGCTCAGATTAAATCGACCAAAGATTTATTCTGATACTGCTTCCAGTTAAAAACAAAAGAAACATTTTTTAGCTCATTCTAAATCAAACGTGTATTTATTCTGATACTTCTTCCAGTCAAAGTCGAAACATATACATATTTTGGCTCAGATTGAACCAACCGTAGGTTTATTCTGATACTTCACCCAGTTGAAGACATTTTCTAGCTCAGTTTAAATCAAGCACAAATTTATTCTGATAATTCTTCCAGTTTGAAGTCAACAGTTACTTTGGATGGTATCTGTAAGCCCATCTCTGGCGAATCTTAGTCATCTCTCCAAATGGCACCTTTTAAAGCCCATTCAAGCATACCATCAACCAACAACAGTACTCTGTGCACCGACAAGCGCAAATTTCTGGGCACTCTAGTGTTCAATCATCTTCCACCTTCAGATCACGAAAGGCAGACAAGCCAATCTAAATCTTCAGGCTTAAGAAGATTGAACAGGGGCAGTTGGCAGTTGTTGTACCCCAAAATTTGCCCTCTCATTTTATTCAAAACATAACTCCTAGAGGTCCTCGAATGCTCAAGGTTGACCAAGAATTAACTAGACAAACTCTCCTCCCAAGCAATGAACTTCCAACTAGGGTTTCACTTTTCACAAAGAAATTTGGGTTTCAAAGGCCTCAAGTGGTTTCCATGGTTTATAATATGTCCTCAAGAATGCTCATGCCAAGTTCCATGTCTTGCACACAAGTTTGCTAAGTTAATTGTTCAGATGACTGAAAATCAACTGTATTAGGTCAAAAGTCAATTATGGTCAATATACAATCAAACTTCAATATTTTTGGTCAACATCAACATTTTGAAGTGATATTCATTATTTGATCAACGGTTGATCATTATTCCTCAAGGAATGATCTCAAATCATCAAGAACCAAAAGTTATTAAATTAGGGTTTCTTAGGAAAAGTCAACTAGACTTTGACCAGGCACAACTTTCACATGTTTCATCCATTTTGCCCTAACAAAAGATCATTTTGAATAGAATCCAATCCTCTATAACTTTGTTTTTACTCTCAAGTCCTAAAAATGCATCAGTGGAAAGATATGAACCAATACATTACATGTATTTTTGAAAGTCAACAAAAGGCACTTTTTGGCAAGACAAATTACATCAAGATAAAATTTCCAAATCAAACAATGATAAAAATAGAGATTGTAGGGGTAATCTTGGGATTTCCAAAAAGTCCAAGATCATCTTCAAAAGATGAAAATTGAGCAAGTTGGGAAAATTGTTGGAAGGGCATAAAGTCCATATTGAGCAATTTTGAATTTCTAAGCTTGTGGGCCTATTTTTTGAAATTCAAACATGTTTATAACATGTTAAAAGACTTAAAAGCCCATTGGTGAATGACCATGACTTTTATTCTATTTATTCTAATTTTTATTTAATTTTGCAAAAGAATTAAGTAAAATATTAAATAAATGGATTAAGATGTAGATGAGCTTCAATTGCATCAGTTAAGGGCCCAAGAAGCTCATTAATAGCTGTCAAAAACATGCAAAAATAGATTGGAACATGTTTGAAGCAAAAATGGCAACTTTTGATACAAATTTAAAATCCCATATTTTGTCATAAACCATAGGGATTTTGTACAAGTTTTGCTATCCTAATTCCTACCACATATACGCACAAGTGATCAAGAACACCAACACACGCACAACTGCCTCCCAAAATTCTAAAAAAATTTCCAAAATTTTCTCAAAGAATATTGCAAACACAGATCTCGTGTTCCAGCCTTTGTCAGACTCTTTCAAGCATTCAAACACATCCCTGAGGCTTCCAGGAACCCAGTCCAGTCCTCAAGCAAGCGTTTCAATGTCTGGATCGAGCTCATCATCATTGCACCGTTTGGTATATTGTTATGATCTCAAACTCTCATTTCGTGTAATATAAATGGATTCCATTCATATATTTGTGTTGCTACAAATGTTTATGTGTCCTTAGAACCATTACATGTAAGGTATGATGTTGGGATGAAGATTTTCCATTGTTAGGGCAAAACTTCAAATGAGCTTCATTTTCAATGATACAAGGACTCTCAGGACAAATGAGCACTACCACTGAATTCGTAGACCCCAAATTAGGGGGGTAGGGTACCTATTGTTTTTGTTAAGTTCGATTTTGGAAGGTTTGGATTTTTGAGCAAATGAAAGGGATAACCAGAGCCACCGCCCATGGTGGCTTGACAAGCGTTGAATAATGTATGGCGAAAAGGGACAACACGATTGGTTTGTTCAAATATTAGGGCCCCACTTTGAGCGTGCGTATTGTACAGTATGCACTTAGGACCAGAATTACATTATATATTTATTATTGTGTTTATAATACCGGAAGTAAAATCGTCCCAACGATAGAGACAATGCGTGTTAAGGTGTTGTTATGGGCAAGGGCAGGGGTTCGATCCCTTCCTCTTGCCTATTATTTTTCTAATTCATTCTTGAAGATCCAATGTTACAGGGGCAGGAGCGCGTATCATGCGTTCTATTATCATCATCATTGGATCCATCACAACGTCAGATCAAACAATCCAGATCTAGACGTTCATGAGAGACTTCACAAGGTCCAGCAACACTGAACCACACGCAGGATCTTGGGCTGATGCTGGTTATGGGCCTAGCAATTTCATATGCATACCCCCAATTGCTTCTTACATCAGGCCCAATTCTCCTTTTTTTATTATTATTACTCTTTCTCTAATAATAAAATAACAAAAAATTAGACTTAGGGTTTTCTAATTAATTTAATTATTTTGACTTATTTCATTAATTAAAATTAATTAGAGATAGGTTAAAATTTCAAATCTTTTTCCCAATAAAATACCAATTTTTTTGTCAAGTAATTAGATTCTCTTGGGTTTCAAACTTGTACCTGTTTCAATCTTCGTGCGTTCGTTACTTTCCGTATTCTTATGTTATATCTGCTCATAGTTTGTAATAGTTTTAAACTAGGGTTATTTATTGTCTTATCCCCAATTTTTTTATGGTTTGTACCCCCTTCCCGAAGTGATGTAATAACGTAGGATGTTTCTTTCTGCTTTACTGTTTTATTACTACTGTTACTACTTAGATCAATAAGATTGTATGGCAAGACGTAAAAGAAATAATTAGCTAACCCTATCATAAGATAAATGAACTGAATTGAATCACTCGCACACTTTCACTTCTAGGTTTAACCTCTCTTGTTGCCTCGGAAAAGCAAATAGTCATGTCCCTCGAACGTAGAAGATTTTAACAATGTCCATTTGGTTATAAGATCATAAGTCCCTCGATGACCCTTTCAAAGGTGCCTCAGTAAATGATCTTAAAACCTTAGGGTAATTGCTAGAGTATCTTACGAGTGGCTTTTGTGACTATACGATGACCATACGCATGTCCTTCAAACATCCAATGATAGGGCTTCCTACAAATTAATGGTAGGATAGTGCTATCTAAAGGAAGAGGAAAATAACACGAAAGACTTTTGAGTAAGGGTAGTTACTGTTAATCTCTTGCTCACAACTTAAAACATTTTTTTCACACCTCACACTTTCAAAAACATATTCAAAACACTTTATCAACACTCTTGAGGGCTGATACAAAAGTTATCATAAAGCAAACTGCCTTGCTATTTGGCATTTCAAATTTTTTTTTTCAAAAATACACTCGCAAAGCAAATAAAGTGAGCAAGCGATTAAGATCTCGTAGATAACTATGGGTGAAAAGGGTGCTAACACATTCCCTTTTCATAACCTACCCCCAGAACTCAGAAAATCCTCAAAGGTCTTTCCTGTTCTTTTCAACCTTTCCTTTGTTGGATAAAAGAAAACTCGGTTGCGACTCTAGCTATCCGCACATTTTGGATAAAACCAAAAAGTCAGTTCTCCCACTATATTACAACATTCATTCAAGTTGACTAAAGCTTTCAAATGAATCAAAAGGGTGTTTAAATGCTTGGCATGTATCAAATTCAACTTAGCAAGAGGTTTCATCAAAGTTCATTTCAAATCTGAATTTATGCTCATCCAAGTTCGATCAACCTACATTCATAATTCTTTCGTAACTTCAAACATTTTCCACCATCATTCATTTAATATTCTAATTTACGAGATTCTAAATCTTTTCTTTTTCATTCATTCTCAAAGAATTCAAAACTACAAGTTTCATTGCTATTTAAATTTACAAGCAATTACAAGTCCTCAAGTATTACAAGTTTAGACAAGCTCAATTTTTCAAATATGTAGCTAGTGGCAAACAATAGCCATTCGAGTTTCATTCATATTTTCTTTTCAATATTGGAAATCATGAGTGACCATTACACTTTGGTGAATTACAAAAATTACAAGCACTTGAATTCCTAAGTTCTAAACCTATGCCTATTGTTCATTCTTCATGCTTCTAGCCTTCAAGTTTCTTCTCCAAGCCATGCCAAGGTTTCCCATGCCATCTATATCCTAATCAATCCTTTGTTACTCACATGAAACATGTGAAAGAGATAGTTAGTAAACAGCCAAATGTGAAGATGTGAACAAGAAAATTTTCAAAGTATTTTATCCATCATTCGGGTTTTGTTTAAGGAATCAGATTAAGGAGTTTTTTTTCACACAAGCCTCATACATTGGATTTAAATTTAATCATGGGCCTAACTTGGTCTATTTCAAATCACAAGCTAAGTTGGTTCACAAAAGAAAAAGACAAAAGAGGTTCAAAACAGAATTTCATCACAAAACAACCCAGTTACAGCATGCACGGGTTCAAAGGCCCAAAGAGACAAAAATTCAAAAGTCAGAATTCACTATCAAGCCCAACAAAATCCTCATTGTTTTACAAATAGTATCAGATTCAATTCAATCATAGGAAAAGTTACATCTCTACTACAAATCACAAATTTGGTTGGTTCTCAGTGAGATGAAATCAAAGAGAAAAAATCTCGGAAAAAGGGTTCATCATAGTTAGAGTTGTCAGAACAAAAAGTATCACAATCAGCCTCACTTTGCTTTATTCCAACAAAAAAGTAAGAATTGCATTGTCAAGTATAGGCCTAGCTTTACTATAAATCTCAAAACAATGCTTTTGTTTGGTTCATAGTAAAGGAAAAGTTCAAAAGGTAATATACTGCACAAAGTGCAAATCCATTTGAAAAAGAAACCAGCACAGAAAACTAGACAACTTATCAAGGCCAGTAAGCACCAAAGTACAAAAGCCACCAACAAGTACAAGTTCAAAAAGAAGCAAGCAACAAAGTACAAAGGCCGGCAAGCAAAGTCAAAAAATTAGCATAGCAAAAGTACAGCAGAATTTACATATCATAAATCAAAAGTGAAAAGCCTGTTATATCAACTCCAACAAGTCAAACCCTTCATGGTTCACAAACAAGCTAGCAATATAAAAACATGAATGCAGTTCACATCAAGAGGATATACAGAACCGGGGGACAGAACCACAAAACCCTTCAAAAAAATTCGTTCACACAGACATGAAAAATATACAGCACCACCATAGAACCAAAAGAAGCAGGTTCAAAACCCCTTCAAAGAAATCGTTCATAGAATGATACAAAAAATACAGAAACAACCATAGCAACAACACCAAAACCATAATTGGTTGTTTCATCATTTTCTCAAAACCAACCCTTCAGAAATTCATAAAGGAGAAGAAAAAGAAAGATCTCACACGAAACCATGCAAAAAAGGCGAAATTGGAACCGCTAGGGTTTGTTCACCCCCTTTAAGATCTACACAAAACCGATCATCGTCTACAAAAATTAATCCTGGATTAGTACTCAGAAGAGGAAAATGAAGCGAATGATGTAAAAAAAATGAAGATCCAAGCCAAGTTGCCATCTACCTCCGCTGAGGGAAATTTCCTGCGAGCCTTAAAGATAAAGATAGGCGAGAGAACGCAGGGAAGAAGAGAGATAACATGTTTATCTCTTTCTGATTAAAATATAATTAGTTTTTGTTTTTCCTTTTATTGCATTTGTTTTTTTTAACAACTTTAATCTGGTTGTGACACTTGTCACCGCCCTTATGGTTGCAGGTCTCCCAATTCTGTACACTGGATCCACCCTAACTATCATACACCATCACTCAATATCATTTGATCAACATAAAATGCCCAGGACACGCTGCCATACGATGCACCGCCACAACCCAGACGCATAGGATCTGTGATTTTGCTTACTAGGCCTAGACATCTTTACTTTCTGCACCCTTCAACATTACTTCACGTAGGCCCATTTTCTTGTTTTTTCATTTTTTTCATTTTTGTCTTCTAAAAAAAACTGTTTTTGGGCATGTTGCTACATTTAACCTCTTATTTATGTTTCAAACCTCCCATCCCATTTCTTTTCTTTCATTTTATATTTTCATTATCTTTTTTATTTACCTATTTATTTTATTAAAACCAAATATATATATATATATATATATATATATATATATATATATATATATATATATATATATATATATATATATATATATATATATATATATATATATATATATATATATATATATATATATATATATATATATATATATATATATATATATATATATATATATATATATATATATATATATATATATATTCTTAAAATAACTAAATTAAAAATAGTTTAATACTTTATTTCATTTTGTTAATTAAATTAGATTTTAATTACTTCTTTTTTATAAAAAAAACATTTCTTTTCCAAATTAATATTAACAAAATTATTTTCTAAGCAATCAAATTAGACTTAGGGTTTATTTTAACTAACTTAGATTTTAGGTCTTGTTAAATAATTAATTAATTTCTCTTGTAAATTAATTAGATTAATTAGGTTAACCATAAAACCTTTTCTACCAAAAAAAATCATTAAATTTTTTTTCTTTTCTTTTACATTATCTTTATATTCTTTAAATTTTATTTGGCATTATTCAATATGGTTGTAATAGTAATTAGGTTTTAATTGCTTTCATCCCTATTTGTAATTTGTATCCCCATCCGCTAAAGTGATGTAATAGTGTAGGACTTTTAAATTCCGCAATTTATCGCTTTCCATATTATTGCTAGTAATTAGGATTTGTATGGCAAGACATAAAATCAAACAAGTAGACAACCTTAATTGAAGACAAAATGCATGAAAACAAAAACACTTTGCACACTTGCACCTCTAGGGTTAACCCATACTTGTTGCTTCAAAATAAAATAGTCATGTCCCTTGAACGTGGGATACTTTAGTAAATACCCTCGATTACAAGATCATAGTCCCTCGATGACCCTTCAATGTTGCCTTCAGTAAACGATCTTAGTCCCTTACGACAAATTGCTAAGGTATCCTACAATGTTACCTTCTATGACTGGACGATGACTCACGTCTGGCCCTTTATATCCAATGATATGGTTTCTTACCAACTAATGGTAAGATAACACTATCTAAGGGAGGAGGAAAAGAACAAAGAATTTTTGAGTAGGTAGAACGTTCTTAGTTGCTTGCTCATAAATATTTCAAAACAAAAACATCATTCAAACACACAAACACTTTCATGAAATATTTTCAAAAGTCAACACTTTGTATACATTCTTATAGAGACGAGAATCATTACAATGTTCACCTAAACGAAGGCACTTTTAAAAAATACTTTCAAACAAACACAAACACATTTCATAAAGCATTTTCAAAATGAGCTAGCAACTAAGAGCCCGTAGATAACTACGGATGAAAATAGTGCTAACACCTTCCCTTTTCATAACCTACCCCCCGAACTTAAGAAAAATTTTCAAAAGGTCTTTCCTGTTCTTTTCACCCTTTCTTTTATTGGATAAAAGAAAAGCCGGTGGCGACTCTTGCTATCTGTAATAATTGCAATCAAACGCAAAACACTAAAGTCAGTTCTCCCATTGTATTACAAGGATGCTTTAAAGTAATATCATGACAAGGTCTACTATGATTCATCATGCCTAAATTTGTCAAAGAAAGTCAAAAGATATAAGGGTTGATTGAAGAAGTTTGATCTAGTTGGACAAGTTCTTGATTCATTGATCGTAAGTGTATAAATCTTTCAAATCTTAATATTTGAAAGTGGTTATTGTTGCTATGGTTTATTTTTATCATCATCAACAACTTCTATTCACATGGAAAAAGTAATTGTGCAAGAAAGAATGTCAAAATTGGACGGGGTTTCCAAGTCATTTTGGTTCTCTAGGAGCTAGGGTTTTGAACTTCTAAAGGATATATCTTGTTCTTCTTTTGAGTTTTTGAGTGATTACAAATGAATGCTTCTCCTTAAAGGTTTATCAGCTAATCACTTTAAGAGGTTCTAGAGAATTTGGTGTGTAAAATGTCTAATTATGAAGAAAGATTACAAGTCCTCTAGATAGGCCATCAAATTCCCTTATGTAACTTCAAAGGATTATAACTAGGTCCATTTTTATCTCCTTGAGACCATTATTTTTCCAAAATTATCTTAAGAATGTGAACTTCAACTATTCTTTTATTTGCAAGACTTGAAAATGAGTGGAAGATACCCTAAGAACTCAAAAGATTATAGGTCACCTCATGAATTTTCACCAATTTTACAAGGCCATAACTTTTTTCAATACTTGGTATTTTTTAGTGATTCAAGTTTCACAATTCTCTTTAGGAAGTCTACTTCAAGCTAGCATCATTGATTGAATCAATATTTTGGAGGAAGGCTTTGTTTAGAATGAAAACACTATAGGTCACTTTTGAAGAAAAACAGAATTTTTCTAAGTACAAAAAGTCAACATCTTTTTCTCAACTTTGACTCATCACAAATTTTAGTTTAAGCATCCAATTGGTCATCATTCTTTGCACATTGTAAAGTTTGTGACCTTATCTTTCAAATGCTTAAAGAATCATGCCCTAAGATTCCTTGAGTTGTGAGCATTATGGATTCAAAGATGGTACCTTGAAACAAAAGTTTTCTCCAAAGTCAGAATTTGAAATTTATAATATGGCTTCTAATCACCAATTTAGCACGCGTTTTTTATTTAAACATTCTTAACTAAGTTCCCAAAGTTTTTTTTAAGGATCAAAACACAAGAATTAACTGAGTTTTGAACAAAATCAAGTCACACTTTTCTCATTTTCGAGATTCTTTTATTTTCCCTCTAGACTTCACTTTTGCTTCTAATTCTTTTCACCATTCACTCTCCTATAAATATAGGGACATATTGCGTTCATTTTCTCAAGCTTGAACATCCAGTATCACCCTGTTAACTCTCTTCCTAACCTACATTTCTGCAATTTCGAATTTAGTTTTACAGCTTTCTTCAACCCATTTTCTTTGCTAATTCTTCATCCTTGAACTTCACTGAAGCTAACAGAAGAAGAACCAAGCCCTAAAGCATCCTAAATCGTGCTAGCCAAGTCAAGTTTCAGAGCTCCAGATTTGAACTTTAATAGGTAGATTCCTTCATCAATTCTCTCAAAATTTGTTACTACAAAGAAGCTCTCATCATTCTGATACTAGTCGCAACATTTGTTTTCAACTGGAAGTGAGTTTTGGCCATGAATTTTCAAATCTCTATTTAATTTTTTCCTTCTAGTTTTGCAAATCGACTGAGCTACACCTTGAATAAGTTTTTCGTGAGGGTATGGTTGTCTTCGTCTTGATGAGACGAAGCGAATGGCATAGGTTTGAGCTCCTGATTTTACAGTATGAGAAACCTGCAATTCACATGGCTGGAGGTTGAAGATGACCAACGTGTCATCTCTCAAGCAATGATAGTGCGCCACTTATTTTATTTCATAATCTGATTTAATATTTGATGTAGTGGTTTATTCACTAAGGACCATGATATGCATAGCGTGCCAGATCCCTTGGATCTGATTACTAACGCGTTTTGACATTCATCCAATGGTCTATATCTTTTTATTTTATTTTTATTTTCGGATTTTTATATTTTAATTGATTTAAACTTTAAAGAATCATAGAAAATTCATTTTTGACTCAAAAATTATGAAAAAAATCACAAATATTTTCAAATATTCTCTTTCTGATTTGTATTTTTTCATGATTTTATTTTCAGATTTGATATTTTTTATAATTTTTCCTATGTTTCAACTTGTTTTTAATTATTTAAAATTACTTTTTTGATATTTTTAAATTCTAAATTTTTTTATAAAAATCACTTTCCTTATATCTAATTTTCTTAAATTTTTATAGAATTTTATTTTGACTTCTACTATTTTTTATCTTTTTTCACTTATTTGAGTAATTTTAATTAGTTTAAAAATTATTTTCTGTTTTAAAAAATTACCAAAAATTTTATAAATATATTTGAGATCATTTTTTATTTTTCTATGGTCTCTTTAAATTTTTCTTTGATACTTTGAATATGGTTTGATATTTTGCCTTTTATTTTCATATTAAAAATAATTTGAAAATCATTTTTCCTTTTTATCTTAATCATTAAATACAATTTTTTTAATATATATGGCTATGTGTTTGTTGATCATGATCTTCATTAATGTAATTGGATTTGGGTATTGAGTTTAACTCCACTAAAATGGATGGATGATTTTAATGATAGTTTGATTAAATTTTTTATTCCAATATATCCCCTCCCTCTTCATCTTATCCCTTTCTCATTGTGTTACATGTTGTTTGAGGATGATCTACATATCATCTCTCCAAACATGTGGCATATATATTACTATTGACCGACCTCAAAATAGGTGTGACTTCTACATAAGTCCATTTACGATTTCTTAACATAACATTAAATTTTGTCCCGATCCGAGAAATGACCATTCGTGGACCAAACCTATGTTTGCAAGCCCAAGTATGTTTAATTTGAAAACTTTGATCCAATAAACTTGAGGTTTATTGTTAGGAGGATTTGGTCTTATCAATCCTCTAATGAATCATCGTAAATTTTGGACTAAGTGAATCATTTAAACATTATTGATCATTTGTTGTTTCCTTGAGATTTTTTTAAATGAATGATATACTTGACAAAAATCAAATGAAACTTGTTATTGAGAGGCTTTAATTTTATCAATCTTCTAATGAGTTTTCAAATGAAAGTTTCAAGATGGTCATTCAGCTAACCTCTAATTTCAAACTCATTAACAATTAAATTTTATTTTTATGCTTTTACTTTAAGCACCATTTATTTTAGCATTTTCATTTCAAGCTATTTTCTTCTTTTCTCACTTGAGCATTTATCTTTATATCTCTTTATTTTGCTCACTTGAGCTTTTTATTTTCTTTTTAAAGATACCTAATAATCAACTTGAACCATAAAAAACTTTTAAGGTTGCTTGGACTATTTGGTTAATATCATTGGCATTTTGGAGTTATTGACTTCTTGGACTTAGGATTAGAGACCTTGATCTACCTTGAGACCTTGTGACTGCTATTTCTATTTTGTCTAGAGTTCTTGGGGTTTACCCCGAGACATTGGGTTATTTGTTTTCTTTGTATGCAGGTTATTCTGATTATATGCTTTGTCTGTGATCGGGAGTTCATCTGTATACAGCCGTTACTCTGCCTAATTTTTGTGAAGACTTAATGCATTCAAAGTTTGGTTTTCTCAAGAGTTTTATTATCCTTGTCTGTCTAGTTTCAATCCAAAGGATTTGAATTCTACATTGACTCATTATGTCAAGTGTTGGCTCCTTGTTGGTTATATGGTTATATCCTCAACTTTGAGATGACGCAAATTCTCCTTTCTCATAATCGTGGGTAGTAAGTATGGTCTTCCACTCGGACAAGACGATGATGTCTCGTCTCTTAAAATTAACCAACACACTTGTGTTTTAAATTTTTTAAAAAGGTGAACTACGAGTACCTTGATTCCCTATTGCACGGAATGTGGTACATAAGCACTAAAGGTTTGCAACCGCGACGGATGCAAAAAATTATAAAGAATACTTCTTTTCTCATCTTCACAATCTATTTTTATACAACATTTATAGCTAAAATACACAAATTTTCAAAGAGGTTTCTACGGAGTACCGTAGATGTTTAGGGTGCTAATACATTCCCTTTGTATAACCAACCCCCGAACTTAGATTCTCTCCCCATCTTTTTGGGTTATTCTCTCTTTCCCATTCCTCTAGAAATAATAAAGCGTGGTGGTGATTTTTTATTTGATCTCTGTGAGTCAAGTCAATCCAATGGCTTAGTCTCAAAATTTCTACCGCTACAGAAAAATGGCGACTTCACTGGGGACAGATCTACCAATTGATGGTCCATCTTAATGTGGGTTGATCCTATCTTTGTTTATCTGTGTATGTGCTTTTGTTTGTTGTATATTATATGTTGTATATATGTCTGTATTTTCCTGACTTTCAGGGTGCTTGGTGATTTCTCATAAGTCTGGTACCCGGACTTGGGAAAACTTAAGATAGGATGGGCGGTATAGTCATGTTAACTTTGAGGGAGTAGAAACAACTTCATATGCTAATGTTACTAAGCAGGTGGTAGTACGCTTTATCAATAATAATCTTATATGTCGGTATGGTGTACCAAGGATGATTATCACTAACAATGGCTCGAATCTAAATAACAATATGATGACAGAACTTTGTGAAGAATTCAAGATTATCCATCACAATTCATCTCCCTATAGGCCAAAGGTGAATGGGGCTATCGAAGCTACTAATAAAAATATCAAGAAGATCATCTAGAAAATGGTTGTTACCTATAAAGATTGACATGAGATGCTTCCTTTTGCTTTGCATGGATATCGTACATCTGTCTGCACTTCAACAGGAGCAACCCCATTCTCTCTTGTGTATGGTATGGAAGCAGTGCTCCCCGTTGAGGTTGAGATTCCCTCTTTACGTGTGATAATAGAAACCAGATTGTTAGAGGCTAAATGGGTCCAAAACAAATTTGACCAATTGGATTTGATTGAAGAAAAGAGAACGAAGGCCTTGTGTCATGGTCAATTATACCAGAAGAGAATGAAGAAAGCTTTTGATAAGAAGGTCAAGCCTCGTGAATTCAGAGAAGGCGACCTTGTGCTGAGGAAGATCATGTCTTTCAACGCTGATTCTAGGGGCAAGTGGACTCCCAATTTTGAAGGCCCGTATGTTGTCAAGAAAGCCTTCTCTAGCAGTGCATTAATTCTTGAAACTATGGATGGCGAGGAGTTCCCACGCCCTATAAATGCTTATGTAGTTGAGAAATACTTTGCCTAAAGAAATAAAAGAACATCTCGTTAAGTCGAAAACCCAAAAGGGAGGCTTAGGCAAAAAAGAGCATCTCGGTAGGCTGAAAACCCGAAAGGGAGGTCTAGGCAAAAATAAGAGACATAAAAAGAATAGATTCTTCCCGCTAGGTTGAAAACCCACAAGGGCAACTTAGGAAAAAGTTAGGGATTTCTTGGCAAGTAACTGCATTAGATAAGACTTGATCATTTAAGCAATAATCTTCTTGGATCCTCACCACACCTCAACAGAAGTCGCTGCTTAGGAATTCAAAGTTGTTAGGGAGAATAGTGGTCATTGTATTTCAATGTATCTTTTCTAATATATTACCATTTTCTAAACTTTGTAATCATCTATGGGGTCTCGCCATTCTCAGACTACCATTCTATTAATAAAGTTTGAGCTTTTATCCAGTTATTTGCAATTCTTATTTTATTTTGTTTACAAAGACTCCATTTATTATTGATAGTAATTTTTAAAACAAAGAGATTTTATAAAAAAAATTGTTTTTGAAAAGAATTTACAAATTACTTTTTACTTTAGATTTTGTGACTCAAGAAAAACAAAAATAGTGACTCCAAAGATGGACGAACTCCGATTTTTTTATTGGAAGTGGGTATTCCACAGGAAAGTTCTTTCAGGTCACTTTTGCGAATATGCGTATGATCTTCTTCTTGTATATAAAATAGTTGGAGTTGATATCAATTGATGTACGATGCAGTGACGGGTTTTTGATCCCATTTTCCCTAGTCAAGTCTTGATTCAGTTTTTTCTCCAGGATGATAATTTTGATTTCGGGTTTTCATGGTCTGAAGCCTCTATCCCAGAATCCCCAGTAAGGTCTTCACTCCTATGACGAAAGTTCCTTCCCCCTTTGTGTGATGAGGTGGAATATTTTCATAAACATCGCTCTTTTGCAGTATTGGCATTATTATTGTTGTTGTTTGGAAACTAGACAAGGGCAACATATTTTATAAGAAGTGTTGGAACATGTGTCAATTTTTTGGGTTTTCTCCCACCAAGTACTGGATTTGATTTAAAATTCCCATAATTTTGATTTCTTGTTGTATTGTTTGACTTCTTAAATCCCCAAATAAAGCTAAGATAATATTTCTCTCTGGAAGTTGTTATCCCCATGTGGTTTCATGATTTCTCCCCAGAGAAGTTTGTGTGATCATTACTCTTAGTATTGAAGAATGTGTTTTAGGCTCCTCTCGATGATGTGGAATTGTCCTCCCCAATGAAGTCAACACGGGATCTCTAGTTAATATCTCGATGACGTAGTTTCATCTTCCCTAGTGAAATCAGTATTATAATCTCTAGTGGATGTTTAGACATTGACACATTGTTTTCCCCATTGAAGTCTGTGTGATAATCCCCGATAAAGCCTGAATGAGGATGTTATATCCCTGTATCTATTTTGATTTACTGTTTTTGACTTGATTATTCTCAGATTATGTTTCTTCCCAGTGGAGTTAAGTCGTGAAATAGGAATTTGTTTCCTCACTTGGTGCTTACTTTCTTGTGAAAATTTTAATCCTTGATGTGATTTAGCTTAGTATTGACTTTACCCAAACTGGCTTTGTCTAGTTATTCCCAGTGTTGTATGTCCATTTTGTTAGCATTTAGGTGATAACATTCATACATTCATACATACATCATGCATAGCTGAATTTAGCATTCATTGCTCATTTGTATTCATTGATGTTTTGTTGGCATATTACCCTATTTTGTAGAGTTATGTTACCCTCTCTCCAATAGAGTGTCAACCTTAAGAAGAAAGTGTATATTCTTTCAATTTCCCCACTGAGTTATCCCTAGTGGAAGATTTTTGCTTCAGCTTTCTTATTCAGTTCATTGTCTGATTAGATATGTGTTTCCCTTTTGAGTTTAGTTATCATCAGGTTCTATCTCGGGTGACTCTTTCACTCTGGTTTATTTCTGGTTTGAATCTATGGTCCCCGACAACATTATTATTATGTTTTTGCAGGCTTTAAGCCCAAATTTTAGAATGTGCATTTATTTTGGCACGAGAAGATGTTATCTCCTAAGTATGAGTATATTGAAACATCCCTAGAGAAGTCATATTGCTTTTCCCAACAGGGTTTCTTTTAACAGCAAATGGAAGGTTTCTTTATTTGAGCAACCTGTACTTCCCCAGTAAGTATGTTAGTCCCCAGAGAAGATTCATATTTGTACTCAAATGGATGGTAGTCTCGTCATTATGGGAGATAGTTCGTTGTTGAGATTTGTACTCCAATGGATGGTAGTCTCATCATTATGGAAGATAGATCATTGTTGAGATTTGTACTCCAATGGATAGTAGTCTCGTCATTATGAGAGATAGTTTATTGTTGATATTTGAACTCCAATGGATGGTAGTCTCGTCATTATGGGAGATAGTTCATTGTTGAGATTTGTACTCCAATGGATGGTAGTCTCGTCATTGTGGGAGATAGTTTGTTGTTGAGATTTGTTACTCCAATGGATGGTAGTCTCGCCATTAAGGGAGATAGTTTGTTGTTGAGATTTTGTTACTCCAATAGATGGTAGTCTCGTCATTATGGGAGATAGTCCGTTGTTGAGATTTGTACTCCAATGGATGGTAGTCTCGTCATTATGAGAGATAGTTTGTTTTTAAGATTTGTACTCCAATGGATGGTAGTCTCGTCATTATAGGAGATAGTTCATTGTTGACATTTGTACTCTAATGGATGGTAGTCTCGTCATTATGGGAGATAGTTCGTTGTTGAGATTTATACTCCAATGGATGGTAGTCTCGTCATTATGGGAGATAGTCCGTCGTTGAGATTTGTAGTCCAATGAATGGTAGTCTAGCCATTATGGGAGATAGTTCGTTGTTCAGATTTTGTTACTTCGCTGGATCGTAGTCTCGTCATTATGGGAGATATTTCATTGTTGAGATTTATACTCTAATGGATGGTAGTCTCATCATTATGGGAGATAGTTCGTTGTTTAGATTTGTACTCCAATGGATGGTAGTCTCGTCATATGGGAGATAGTTCATTGGTGAGATTTGTACTCCAGTGGATGGTGGTCTCATCATTATGGGAGATAGTTCATTGTTGAGATTTGTACTCTAATGGATGGTAGTATCGTCATTATGGGAGATAGTTCGTTGTTGATATTTGTACTCCAATGGATATGGGTGTTCAAATCAAAACCAACCCAAATAAAAAACCGAAAATTGATCCAAAAAATTGAAAACTGCAAAAAACCGAAATTTATTGGATGTCTTTGGATTTCATTTTGTGAAAATCGATCGGTTCAGATCAGATTTCGGATCAATTTTTCAAAATGGATCCAAACCAAATCAAACCGCATACATATACTTTTATACTTATTTAATTTTTATTAGTATGATATGTTACGTGAATTTATTATTTGATGACAATAATTTTTTTAATAATAGTTATTAGCTTGGTATAATTTATTTATTTTTATTATTTCGCTCATAATCAATCACTCTCATTTTGTAATATTAACTTTTAATATACTATATGTTATATATTATATCAAATCTATTATTTATTAGTAGTTTTATAATATTAATAAAAATATAATGTGTAATTTGGATATCCAAAAACCGATCCAAATTAAACCGCATAAAATTGTATCGGATCAGATTGGATTTTTTAATATATCATCCAAAACCGAACCGAACCACAAGTAAATTTATCTTTGGATCAGATTATTTTTTGTCTTAAAACCGATCTAAACCGAACCATGAACACCTCTACCAATGGATGGTAGTCTCGTCATAATAGGATATAGTTTGTTGTTGAGATTTTGTTACTCCGATGAATGGTAGTCTCGTCATTATGGGAGATCGTTCGTCGTTGAGACTCACTTTCCCCTAAATAAATTTGTTAGTTTCCAGCCGTAAGTACTGATGTTGATCATTTGTGACCTACCCCAATATTGGTGTTTGCTGGTACTATCCTACCATTTCTTTCCCCTTGTGGGTCGACGTTGCCTTTCTTTTGCTATCTTCTCGGTAAGTGAATAGTTTGAAGTTATCTGTCATCACTATTATCCTTTATTTTCTCTCCCAATATATGAGTTGATGTTACTTGGTTTCCTCCTTGGACTTTACCCCAATAAAGTCGAGTCTTCTTTTCATCAGTGATTTATTTTCCTGTTCTAATTTTCTTTTGATCTTTTTCCCCAGTGGTGTCCTGTATCACCTTCAGATTCGTTTGTTTGCATGCACAATCATATGCATTACGTAGCATCTTAGCGCAAAAAATATGACTTGTTTTATATTTAAGTATCTTCAATCGCGTCTACACAAAAATTTTAACCTTCGTATCTCCGAATATAAGACCCTTAAATAAGGGTAGCTGTTGTACCCCAATTTCCCCCCTAAGATTCTTCTATCATCTCATATCAACCCAATCATAACAAGATCACACTAGGGTTTGGTTCTTCTCCCTATATTTAGGTTTTCTCATGAGGAATCACCAAGCACCTTGATTTGTATATTTTGATCATATTTGTTTTATATTGAATAACTTTTAAACTAACAAATGCAATGAATGTTTGCTCTATTTGATGATACTATAGGTGAGGGCACAACACATTTCATCAGGTTGATTTATAGGTTCTTGAGTTTATTTCCACGCCTTCTTCAACAAAACTTCATTGAGATTTAAGCTTCATCAATGAGGATTCTTTAAAGTAATATCATGACAAGGTCTACTATGATGTGTCATGCATTAATTTGCCAAAGAAAGTCAAAAGATACAAGGGTTGATTGAAGAAGTTTGACCTAATTGGACAAGTTATTGATTCCTTGATCACAAGCGTATAACTCTTTTAATTCTTAATATTTGAAAGTTGTTATTGTTGCCATGATTTCTTATTATCATCCTCAACAACTTCTATTCACATGGAAAAAGTAATTGTGCAAGAAAGATTGTCAAAATTGAAAGGGGTTTCCAAGTTATTTTGGTGCTCTGGGAGCTAGGGTTTTGAGCTTCTCAGGGCTATATCTTTTTCATCTTTTGAGATTTTTGAGTGATTCCAAAGTAATTCTTCTCCTTACAGGGTTATGAACTAATCACTTCAAGAGTTTCAAGAAAATTTGGTGTGGAAGATGTCTATTGATGAAGAAAGATTACAAGTTCTCTAGATAGGCCAACAAATTCCCTTATGTAACTTCAAAAGATCATAACTTGGTCAATTTATATCTCCTTGAGCCTATTCTTTTTCCAAAATTATCTTAAGGATGTGAACTTCAACTCTTATTTTGTGTGCAAGACTTGAAAATGAGTGGAAGATGCCCTAAGAACTAAAAATATTATAGGTCGCCTCATGAATTTTCACCAATTTTACAAGGCCATAACTTTTTCAATACTTGGAATTTTTGAGTGATTCAAGTTTCACAATGCTCTTTGGGAAGTCTACTTAAAGCTAGCATAATTTACAAAAGCAATATTTTGGAGGAAGGGTTTGTTTGGAATCAAAACACTATAGGTCACTTTTGATGAAAAACTTAGAATTTTTCTAAGTACAAAAAGTCAGCATCTTTTTCTCAACTCCGACTCATCACAACTTTTAGCTCAAGCATCCAATTGATCTCACTCTTTGCACATTGTAAAGTTTGTGACCTTATACTTAAAATGCTTTAATAATAATTCCCTAAGATTCCTTGAGTTGTGAGCACCATGGATTCAAATATGGTACCTTGAAACTGAAGTTTTCTCAAAAGTCAGAATTTGAAATTCATAATATGGCTTCTAATCACCAATTTAACATGCATTTTTGATTTAAACATGCTTAAACAAGTTCCTAAACTTGATTTAAGGATCAGAACGCAAGAATTATCTGTGTTTTGAACAATATCAAGTCACACTTTTTTCATTTTCGAGCTTTCTTTGTTTTCCCTCCAAACATCACTTTTGCTTCTAATTCTTTTCACCATTTACTCTCCTATAAATAGAGGGACATATTGCATTCATTTTCTCAAGCTTGAACAACCAGAATCACCCTACCAAACTCTCTACCTAACCCACATTTCAGCAACTTCGAATTTGGTTTTACAACTTTCTTCAACCCATTTTCTTTGCTAATTCTTCATCCTTGAACTTCCCTGATGCTAACAAAAGACGATCCAAGCCCTAAAGCATCTAAATCGTGCTAGTCAAGTCAAGTTTCAGAGCTCTGAATTTGAACTTCAATAGGTGGATTCCTTCATCAATTCTCTCAAAATTTGTTACTACAATAAAGCCCTCATCATTCTGATACTAGTCACAATATTTGTTTTCAACTGGAAGTGAGTTTTGGCCATGAATTTTCAAATCCATATTCAATTTTTTCCTTCTGGTTTTTTGCAAATCGACTGAGCTACACCTTAAATAAATTTTTCACGAGGGTACGATTGTCTTTATCTTGATCAGAAGAACCAAATGGCATAGGTATGAGCTTCTGATTTTACAGTATGAAAGACCTGCAATTCCCGTGGCTGGAGGTTGAAGATGACCAACTTGTCATCTCTCAACCAATGATAATGAGTCATTTGTTTTTTTCAAAATCTGATTTAATATTTGATCCAACGGTTTATTCACTAAGGACCATGATATGCACAGCACACCAGATCCCTTGGATCTGATTACTAACATGTTTTGGCATTCATCCAATGGTCTATATCTTTTTGTTATGTTTTTATTTTCTGATTTTTATATTTTAATTGATTTAAACTTCAAAAATCATAGAAAATTCATTTTTGACTCAAAAATTATGAAAAAATTCTCAAAAATATTTTCAAATATTCCCTTTTTGATTTATATTTTTTTATGATTTTATTTTCATATTTGATATTTTTTTATAATTTTTCCTTTGTTTTAACTTGATTTTAATTATTTAAAATTACTTTTTGATATTTTTAAATTCTAATTTTTTTTATAAAAATCATTTTCCTTATTTCTGACTTTATGGAATTTTTCTAGAATTTTATTTTAACTTCTACAATTTTTTATCTTTTTTTCACTTATTTGAGTGATTTTAATTAGTTTAAAAATACTTTTTTGTTTTAAAAAAATTACCAAAAGTTTTATAAAAATATTTGAGATCATTTATGATTTTTCTATGGTCTCTTTAAAATTTTATGTGATACTTTGAATATGGTTTGATATTTTTCTTTTATTTTCATTTTAAAAACAATTTAAAAATCATTTTTCTTTTTTATCTAATTCATTATATACAATTTATTTTTTTAATATATTTTGACTATGTGTTTGTTGATCATGAACTTTATTGACATCATTGGATCTTTAGTGTTGAGTTTAACTCCACTAAAATGTATGAATGATTTTAATAATAGTTTGATTAAATTTTTTATTCAAATATATCTCCTCCCCTTTCATCTTATCTCTTTCTCATTATGTTACATGTTGTTAGAGGTGATATACATATCATCTCTCCAAACATATGGCATATAGATTGTTATTGACCGGCCTCACAATAGGTGTGACTTCTACATAAGTCCACTTACGATTGTTTAACATAGTGCTAAATTTTCTCCTTATTCGAGAAATGATCATTCATGGTCCAAACCTATATTTGCAAGCCCAAGTTTGTTTAATTTGAAACCTTTGATCCAATAAACTTGAGGTTAATTGTTAGGAGGCTTTGGTCTTATCAATCCTCTAATGATTCATCATAAATTTTGGACTAAGTGAATCATTTTAACATCGTTAATCATTTGTTGTTGCCTTGAGATTTTTTTAAATGAATGATATACTTGACAAAAAGCAAATGAAACTTGTTGTTGAGAGGCTTTGATTTTATCAATATTCTAATGAGTTTTCAAATGCAAGTTTCAAGATGGTCATTCAGCTAACCTCTAATTTCTAACTTATTAACAATTAACTTTTAGTTTTATTCTTTTACTTTATGCTTTTACATTAAACACCATTTATTTTAGCATTTTCATTTCATGCTATTTTCTTCTTTGCTCACTTGAGCATTTATCTTTATGTCTCTTTATTTTGCTCACTTGAGCTTTTCATTTTCTTTTTGAAGATACTTAATAATCAACTTGAACCATAAAAAACTTTTAAGGTTACTTATACTATTTGGTTACTATCCTTGGCATTTTGGAGTTATTGACTTCTTGGAATTAGGATTAGAGACCTTGACCTACCTTGAGACCTTGTGACTGCCATTAATATTTTGTCTGGAATACTTGGGGTTTACCCCAAGACTTTGGGTTATTTGTTTTCTATGTGTGCATGTTAATATGATTATATGCTTTTCCTGTCATCAGGAATTCATCTGTATACAACTGTTACTCTGCCCAATTTTTGTGAAGACTTAATGCATTCGAAGTTTGGTTTTCTCAAGAGGTTTATTATCCTTTCTTGTCTGGTTTCAAACCAAAGGATGGGAATTCTACATTGACTCATTGTGTCAAGTGTTGGCTCGTTGTTGGTTAGATGGTTATTTTTCTTAGATTTTACCTTATGCTTTAGGATAGCCCCTTCATCTCCTCCCATCTTCTTTAATTTCAAAAATCTTCTCCCTCATTTTCAAAACTATTCTTGTTTTCAAACTTGAATCGCTTTTATAATAAATTGGACTTAGGTCCATGCATTTTCAAAACATTTCCTTAACCAAATATTAAATAACTTAATCATACTTTGACATTTTTGTGAGAAGACTAAAAGTTAATCAATCTCATTCAAACCATATTGCCACTTCGGCTTTTTTTTTTATCTTAAAATTTTTCTCAAAAGATTAGACTCTCGTCAATTCTTGCAGTGATGCGAGCTACTATACATCTACAATATATAGTGAAGTGAGATATTTTCCACTTGGGTGTTGGGTGACATCTTATTGATTTTAAATCCAAGCTATATCCTCCACTTTGAGATGATGCAAATTCTCCTTTCTCATAATCGTGGGTAGTAAGTATATTCTTCCACTCGGATAAGACGATGATGTCTCGTCTCTTAAAATTAACCAACACACTTGTGTTTTAAAATTTTTAAAAAGGTGAACTACGAGTACCCTGATCCCCTATTGCACAGAAGGTGGTACGTACGCACTAAAGGTTCGGAACCGCGGCGGGTGTAAAAAATTGTAAAAAATACTTCTTTTCTCATCTTCACCATCTATTTTTTATACAACATTTATTGCTAAAATACACAAATTTTCGAAGAGGTGCCTGCAGAGTACCGTAGATGTTTAGGGTTTTAATACCTTCCCTTTGCATAACAAACCCCCGAACTTAGATTATCTCCCCCTCTTTTGAGTTATTCGCTCTTTTCCCATTCCTCTGGAAACAATAAAGTATGGTGGCGATTTTTTATTTGATCTGTGCGAGTCAAGTCAATCCAATGGCTTAGTCTTAACATTTCTACCGTTAAAGAAACTACACTCAAGCTTGAAAAGGATCTAAACAACACTTCTCTAGAGGAACTAATAAGTTCTCTAAGAAGTCATTAGATTGAGCTAGAACAATATGAATCACAAAAGAAGATAAAATCTATTGCGCTCAAATCTGTCATAAAATATGAGAAGTTCAAAGCTCTTCAAGTAGAAGAGATTGAGGATTCAGAAGGAGATTATGATTATGAAGAAGATGATTTTTCTCTGCTAACAAAAGAGGGTTAACTGTCCCTGGAAGAGATATCAAGGCAGCATGTTTAGAAGTTCAAGAAGGACTAGAGGTCGCTTCGAATCAACATTTGGCCAAAGGAAGTCTTGTGGCAACAAAGTCATTTGTTATGAATGCAATGAGCCAGAACACTACAAGAATGATTTTCCTCAACTTCAAAAGGACATACCAAGGAAGAAAGCTCTCAAAAGAAATAAGAAAGGGCTAATGGAAATATGGGATGATCCAGACTCGTCTGGCTATGACTCAGATGGAGAACATGCTAACATGGCGCTGACGGCTCATGTTGGAACATCTAGTGAAGTATTCCTCTCAGAAGATGCAGTTGATTCAGAAATGGGAGAAGTATTCTTCAAAGTGGTATTATCTGATTTTACTCATTCTAAATTAACACTCTCCTTAGTTGAAATTATGGAAAAACATGTGTTACTCAAGATTCAGTTCAAGGATCTCAAAAAGACCCATGATTCTGTATTTGTTGAAATCGGTAAGCGGAAGGAAGAAATTTTTATATTAATAGAAGAAATGTTTTATTGAAATATGAAAATTCTGCCCTTAAAGACACGAGAACTCTTCCAGAAGCCACTGAGAGTAATAAGGGTGTCATTGAGAAATATGACAAAGCTTTTTAGAATCTATGGTGTAAGCAGAAATGGAGTTAATGGTATTGGTTATGATCCTCATGAAAAATATAAATCTGATAAGGAAAACATACCAACTACCTTATACTCTCATTTTATACATGTTGGGTTTGTGCCAAAAGAAGATGGAAAAGATGAAGAAAAATCTGGTTTTGAATCCGATGAAAATAAGTTGGCTAAACCAATTAGTTTTAACTCTTGCAAATATGATAATTCTTCTGCTAAAACCAAATTTGTTCACAACTCTGATAGATCTAACAAGAAAGGTCCCATGAGATTATAGGTACCAAAGGATAAGATAATCTATGTTTCAAACATCCTTAGCAGTGCAATTAAAACACTTGTCTTGACACCTGGACTCTGGCTACTTGTAACACATGATGGGAAAATGGCATATGTTCCAAAGTCTGGAACTTAAGCTTGAAATTATCATGGGTTCCGGAGGTGATCAATGGAATAAATCACAGGATTCGAAATAGTGGCTGTTAAGATGGCTATATCCTTTTTCAATGAAAGGAATAGAAACAACACTTATGAGATCAGACTTTCTGACCTTATAAAACTAAAAATAGTTTGTCTCATGTATGTTAATGAGGAGCAATGGTCATGGCTCAGATGTTTAAATTATGTTATCCTGATAAAGTTTTCTCAATTGAACAAACTTGGATTTATCAAAGGCCTGCCTTAACTGAAGTTTACTTCATACGCTTTCTGTGAAGCATGTCCGAAGGGCAAAGTTTTCAAAAAGTTATTTCAAAGAAAAGAATGTTGTTTCTTTCTCCAATCTATTGGAACTTATACACATTGATTTGTTTGGATTAGTGAAAACTATAACAATCAATGGATATAAGTAAGGATTAGTCATTTTAAATAACTATAACAAGTGGACTTAGGTGAAGTTTCTCTAACACAAATATTTGTCACATTTTGTATTCACCATTTTCTGTACTCAAGTGCTATTTAAGATAAAATCTCAAATTGTGTCAATCCAATATAGCAAAGCACTTCTGGGCAAATGATGTAAGCACAACATGTTATTTTTAGAACAATGTCACCATTTGACCTATTCCTGAAAGAAAAAACTTGCTATGAATGATGGAAAAACAAGAAACCAATATTTCCTATATTCATCAATTGGATTCTCTTATTTTATCCAGGACTCTAAAGAAAATATGAACTTGTTTGATTCTAATACTTAAAGTGATATCATGTTATGATGTTATGAAAGCTCAAAAGGTTACAGAGTATATAACACTAAAACATTTTTTCTGGGAATCCATTCATGTTAAATTTGATGATGAGCTTGACTCTGAAAAGTCAAAGCTAGCTGATAAACTTGCTGATATGGAAAACTATATTGTCAAAATATGAAGGTAATAAAGTTGTTGCTGAAGAACAAGAAGAAAGATGTTCAGAAGATGTTCAATCAGAAGCTTCTATTGATACGACTCTGGCAAAGAGAAACCTCCAAGAAGGACATTCCAAACAAAGTATCTGATCAGAAAGGAACTCATGCTGCTGCAAACAAATGGATGATCAGAAACAAGGTAGATAATGAAGGTGATCTCACGATAATCAAGATACAACAGGTCAGTAATTATACGCTTTCTAGCAAAGTACTTATAGATATTTCTACCAGTTAGAAGTTATCTTGACAGGAAATGTTTAAATTAAAAAGGATGTGTACTCATTAGCAAACCTGGAGCAATGAATTTTCTTGGGAATATATGATAAATAATTCTTGTTGTATTGGTGTCTCTTGACTGAAATGACAGGATAAGATATTCAGCTGCCAATTTCAAAAGATTTCCTATGCACGACCTACCCTAATTAGTGTCATCCCATATCCTTCAATAACCTTTCGTTTTGGAAGTTTGTGAAGTCGTCTAATTCTTTCTCATCAGAAATTAATTGTTTAGGGCGTCTCAAAGATTGATTACTCTGTAGTAACTCAATCGTCTAATTTGTTAAACATTCTTGTGTTTATTTATGTCTTCCATCATATGTAGTCTCTCCTCAAGTTTCAGTCATTGTTCTCTCTTCACATCCCTTTATTTCATCTCTAAGAATTCCTGCATCCTATGGCCATTCTGAAGTTTCATGGAGATGAAAACCTTTTAGAGTTAATTCATGAGAAACAACATATAGCGTGTCTGATGACAGTCTCATTAACATGTGTATGGAAAGTCAGGGTTGGACAGGGTATATTGCTATGCTACCAAGTTCCATCTACCCTAATATTGTGAAAACTTTTGGCTTTATGCATCTGTTAGCAATGATGACAACTACACTAAATCGATTATATATGGTATTCCTTTTGTTATCACTCGCTCCTCCATCGCTGAAGCAATTCGGTGTCCTCCTAAATCTAACTCCTTTGATCATGGCAGCTTTGATTTCATGGATGTCGATATTTTCCCAAAAATTCATGATACTTCCCATGGGTATGAACCCAACAATCCAGACAACCCGAAACCTCTTGCTAGAATCTGATTTTGGTTCCTACTAACAAACCCCTATCCTAGAGGAGAAGATCTAGATGATTTGTTTCCAAGGAATAAGTGCCTTCTCTTCTGTCTTCTCAATAATATCTCAGTCAATCCGTCAGCTATCATTTTCAATCATCTAAAGGAATCAATCTTGGATTCTAGAGACTCTAAAAAATCCTTCATTCCTTATGGGTGTGTCCTATACGAATTGTTTGAATTAGCTGAAGTAATCAAAATTATTTGAAAGGCTCAGTTCACAAGGGAAAATGCTTTGTTTGATGAGAGTTGAAAAGTGTTTGAAGTATAAGCAAGTGTCCTTGTACTCTAGTTGAATATGTCTTCTATAGGATATGATTTATTTTTCAAAACATTTTTGTCATCAACCTATCTCTAAGTCATTTTTGTCGAAGAAAAAGTATCAGCATGAAATATTTTGTTGCATATTTATCTCTCAAAATTTTTCTTACATGTATTCTTTGTGATACTTTAAATGTTTTGATAATTTGCGCTTTATTTATTTTAAAGAAAGAATATCTGATATTAACAAACATAAAATTAATAAGCATTAAATCAATATTCTATCAATTTCACTTCTCTATCCTTATCACCTTTTTTATTTCTGACAAATGGGGAGAAAGTAAAATGATTTTGATAATGTTTATTCTCAAAGTATGAAACTCAAACATATATAATGTTATTGCTACTAACTATTTGTTTGATGTTTTCTATCCAGGAACTCTAAACAAGTTCACTGAGTTTATTCTAAGACATGTTAAAGATGAAGATCCTAATGCTAAGGTTGAAAACCTTATGGGTAAAATCAACTTTGGTTTTATACAAAAGAATTTGTACACTTTGTGAATATAGGAATATTCAAACAGATCTACCAAACACAATTCAGAAGTTATAAACTTACTTAAAGTAAGGTAATCTTGCTTGATATCATAGTATTCAGAAGTTGTTAACTTTCTGAAACTATGAAATTTAGACAGGTTGAAGAAGAAGATTCTGATGCAAAGGTTGAGAACCTTATGGATGAAATCAACTATGATCTGATATAGAAAATGTTTTACACCTTATGAATATATGAGATTCAAACAGATGTACCGAACATAATTCAGAAGTTATAAACTTACTGAAAGTAAGGTAATCTTGCTTGATATCACAGTGTTCAAAAGTTGTTAACTTTCTGAAAGTATGAAATTCAGATTCAAAGCTTAGAATTTGTGCTCTCCTAAAAGGAAGTCAAGTCAACATTCTAATCCATGCTCTCATACAGAGATTCCACTAAGAATTATTGCTCTGATATGTTTGCTTCAGCAACATATGCTCTATTCAAAAGTTGTGAACAATCTGAATGTTTGATACAATGGAGAATATCGGATCAAATGTTGATACTTGAGAAGTATAGTGTTTTGGTTGTGATATTAGAATCGTGGAACAAAAGAGATGATACATAATGCATGGCATTATTCAATCAGCCCAAATCAAGTTTTTATTCTTCATCAAGTGATGATAGAAACTAGGTTCTGAGATGAAGACCAGGTGTTTTAGTCAGACTCTGATGAGTTATTGTAGGGAAGTGTTACTTTTATATTCTATGTTCTAATACTCAAAATTTATTTTGTGAGTCTTGGGCTCAGGGGGAGACTCTGAACAAGCTTAAATGAATTTTTGGGTTTAATAGATTCAGGGGGGCTGTTAGCTTAACTTTGAATTTGTTGGTTACGGTGACTACCCAGTATAATTTGTTCTATAAAAATACATGGTTTTGTCATCATCAAAAAGGGGGAGATTGTAAGAATAAGAAGTGATTCTACATATGGCCTTGAGATTTTGATGATAACTTTACATGTTATATTAGAGAACAATTGTATACACTAATGGTTTCATCTAGTGTGTAGTTGTTTATATAATATTCTGACTCTGGTACAAGGCGTGTGGCGTCATCAGGTTCTGAACATACACTCTGGAAGAAAACATGTGGTTACATGTTTCGTTGAAATCAAGGTTCTGAACTGATCTTCTCCAACGTGTCTTAGGAACTTTAGTACAAGAAGTTATGATCATGACTTTGTGGCTTAGATTTGGAGGCCTTCTAAATGTTTACTTCTGTGTGTTGTATGTTTCGGATATTATGAAGATGAGGTTCTGCTGAACAAGTTCTGATGATCTGAAGAAAAGCAAGTTCTTACAACCAAGTGCTGAAGACTCTGAAGACAAGGTTCTATGTGACAAGTTCTGAAGACTCCAAGACTTAAGATCTAAGGCTTAAGAAAGATTCTTCTACAACAAGCTTCAACGTTCAACCTTCAAATATCTGAAGCCTCTGAAGATAATGAAGAAAAGTTTAAAATGGTTAATGTGTGATAGTGTATAAAAGGTACATAAAGTGATTGTGACCTCTACTCTTCTAGAGTGGCGCAAGGACAATTCTTTTATACATTACAGTGACTACTCTCATTATAATCGTTAAGAACCAACATCTAGATTTACGATTTACCTTTTTACCCTTTCAACAGATCTCTTTTACAAGCTATAAAAGGAAGACTTGGAAGCTGAAGAAAAGTAATAAACTACACTACACGACAAATCTATTGGTTCAAATCAAACTCAACAAAACTACACCAAAGCGTTGTGAAAACTTTGTAGAGAAATAATTTTATAGTTTTGTAAATAAGCAAGGAGTTGTTTCTCGTATCTTGCAGTAGAAAACTTAGGTGTTCTTGATTATGCTGAAAAGTCTGTGTAATCTGCTTACAAGAACATAATCTATTATACACTGAAAGTACTCAACTGTTGTTGAACGATACCTTGAGAGACTGGGTGAAGGTCTGATCTCAAGAATACTCCTATTGTGGCATGAGTGGATTTATAGTAAGGATCAACAGAGTTATTGGGGATGGCAATAAGGTTGATCAGACATATTGTGGGTTGTTCTGTAATCAGTTTGGCTATAATGGATTAAGTCCTTGTTGAATGTTAAATCATCCTTGCAGGGGTGGACTGGAGTAGCTTAGTTAACAACGAACTAGGATAAAAATAATTGGGTCATTTATTTTATGTTATGAGTTTATTTGGTTCATCACCAGCAAAAAGAATTAATTTGGTGAAACCCAATTCAAAGCCTCATTTCTTATATTTCTCACACCTTCACAAAGACCCAAAAAACATCCACTAATAAATGAAATGAAATCTATTTTATAAAACTAAACTTAGTAGACCGCGCTAAGCGGCCTCAGCTTGCTAAGCGGACTGCACTGATATTTACACCTTAAACTGCCTAATTCCCGCTAAGCGAACTTATCGCGCTTAGCAGGCTCAAAAATATCACTTCTGTCAAAATTGGAAAATGAGTTGTAGTGCGCTAGAGAGGAGAAACTTATCAGGCATGCATATAATCCACTTCTCACAAACTTAAACCTATCGACCAATTATACTCAACCTACGATACTCCTCAATGTGAGCACGTATCACTCACAACCTAGATTATGTCTAACCTAAATTGAGAGAACAACTGTATTCCTCTGTCGTGATCTCTCAGCCAAACATAAACAAAACGGAAGCATTAAGCTCAGATACCCATAGTGATTATCAGCTCTAAATCTATCTTTAGAATCCACAAACTAATAAATATTCAACCCTAATCAAGATTTGAGGAGCATATGTCTATGACAACCCAAATCCAAACACAAAGCAAAAAGATTAAGGCAGACATTGACAAAGATTTGTAAAGTAGATTTTATACAATGCCATGGGTGATAAATATACATATGTTCAATGTAAATACATATACAAAACCCAACAAAAAAGAAAGCACAAAGAGGAATAGAAATGAACCAAACATCTCTCAGAATGTTAGCATCGATCGATGATAAATTCACCTCGGATCATCCATGTGCAAGCTTCATTGTTGTTTTCTTAGCCTATCCTACTGAAAAATGAGTTGTAGCGCGCTAGAGAATGCGCTTAGCGGGCTTCCTGGTGAAAATCTTCCAAAATTGCATCTCTGGAGTCGTGTCTTCGACACCTTATTCCTCTATGCTCCAAGTATGCGACAATTCCTACAAAAAATACATTAAAACTTTCAAATGTTACACAAATGACTTGAAAACATAAGTATACACAAAGTATACATATTTACACACTAAGTTGGAATTTATTCAAAGAATATTAACAAAATAATAGATAAGTGCAACTATACTTATATACAAAAATAGATACAATTTGAGTTATCAAACTCTCCCCAACTTAAAACAATGTTTATCCTGAAAGAAAGTCAAACCACCTAAAGAACAAAAGTGATCAACCAAAGAATCATGATGTAATAACCGGTTTAAAAATATAGAGTTGCCACCATTAAATTTTATCCTAGGGAAGGGCATATAATGAATAACCCTAATTTGATCAGAGGTTCTAAGTTGTTTACTCGTTTTAGATAAAGGGAAGGTGCTAGGCACCCGTCATCTACCTTGTTCACAAGGATACTAGGGTTTAGGTTTACGGTTTAGGAATAGGGTTTTAATTTTTATTAGGGAAACTCACCACGATTTTAAGTCGTATGCCTATGTATCCTATTATGAGGAATCAGAGTCCCAATTCATAGTTTGCAGTTGTTGGTTGGTATTTTTTATAGATTATGGAAACATCTTGAATTCTCCTTGACCCAAATCTAGGTGTGTGAATAGCAGATTTTGTAGATGAAGTTCGCAGTCGATAGAAGATATTTCTATAATCCTTTTTGAAAATAATATCTTGAGTTTATTGAGTTAGTAAAAAAAGGGTTAGTATTTGATTGGTTAGATGTTTTCAAATATATTATGTAATATGAGAAAAAAATATTTTTAATGCATGAGAAAAAGAATTTAATGTAATTTAAGTATTAAAAAATGAGTTAGTATTTACAAAAGAATTTGAATTAAAAAATAAAAAAATTCAGAATTTATTAAAATAAATATATTAAATATTAAAAATATTAATTATAATATAAAATAAAATAAGTAAATGAAATATAAAATATAAAAATAAAATTGATTTTAACAAAAACGCAGGGGGTGATTTTATTTGAGCTTAGTAATTCTTGGGGTTGTGAATGGCAGGGCCCTAAATCTAGATATTGGATTTAGTCCCAAAACACAGGGGGGTACGAATTTGAATGTAGTAGCAAAAAACTGTGGGCGTAAACATTAAGGGCCCAAGTCCAGATGTTGGAGTTGGCCCATTAGTGCAGAAGGGGGTGCATTTGTTCAATTACACAGTAAATGGGGATGTGTGGCTAGCAACTGGGCTTGGCCCATAATTGAATTTGGACAAAGGTCTGTTTGGATTGTGTGTGGCTAGTGCATGGAGTTACAGTGAGCGCACGATGTTGGGTCGTTTGATTAGGATCAGAAGGTCGTAGGTGAAGGAGCACGATAATGATGTCGCATGGGATCACGAGGGTATTATATTTCGTTTTCTTTTACGTTTATTTTCATTTTCATCTCGTCTTTCTCTCTCTCTCTCTCTCTCTCTCTCTCTCTCTCTCTCTCTGTGTGTGTGTGTTTTTCTTATTCTCTCTTATCTGCTCTCACCTAACAACAACAACAACAACAAACAACACTACAGAAACCATAAATCCGTGGCGGCCCAATCGGTGACATCTCTAACACAAAAAACCCCAACCATTAACCACAGTCCATAATTGCAAACAAAGAAAATCTAAGCTTCGATTACCTCCTTATGATTTTGTACTCGTTCTGGTTTTCCGATTAGCTTTTTGATCTCTCTTCTCTTTCAATTTACAAGTGTAAAGGATGAAGATGATGATGAGGGTAGAAGTGCGGCTGATGGATATTGGATTTCAGGGTAGGGGCGGTAACTACAGCCACTAGATTTAGGGTTTCAAAAGTTGAAACCTGGATCTCTCTTTGAGAAGGAGAATCGTCTAATCTTTTACTTCTTCCTTCTATGTCCGTAAAATCCCCCCCCCTCTGATTAGAAACCTAGGGTTCTTTATATAGGTTTTAGAATGAGATGAATTAGGAAATTTTGTTTGATTTCCATTAGAATTTTAGTGATTAGAGTTGATTTAGGTTGATTCAGATTTTAGAAGAATCTCAGATTGATTCGATTAGAAAATAGATATTAAAATCATAGGGTTTTCGTATTCATCAATGTATTTGGATGATTTTGTATCTATAATTCATTCAATAAGATTTGATTTTGTAATGTTTGATTTACACAGTATTCGTTTTTTGTGCTTGGATTTGTGTTAGTGTAGAGAGGAAAAACAACGGTGTCGCGGATGAGATTGGATTAGGGTTTCTTGACCCTCAATTTTGACTTCGGTCAACAAAAACTAATAAAAATAATAATAGTTATAATAATAGAAAAATCAACAAATATCAAATTTGTTTGAACATTGGTTTTGGTCAACCTCAACAAAAAGACCATTGGGCCTCTGGAAAAATGGCATGGTCCAATCTGATCCACCAAAAAACAATGTACACCCCCCCCCCCCCCCCCCGCCCCTTTTCCAATAAAAATGGGCCTCTAAGATAACTTGATGAGCCTCTCCGATTAAAGAAAAAAATTGCAATGAGTTTTAAAAAACACGCACCCCCTATTTTTGAACGGGCTTTAACCTTAATGGGTCAGTCTGATGATACAAAACCCTTTATTAGAACACACCCCTCTATTATTTAAAAAGGGCCGAAAAACTTAAAGAGTCATCAGGTTTGAGTGGGCCATCCCATTCGATAAAGAAACCCCTCTTTTATAATTTCACCCATATCATATCTAAACAAAAATAGAAAAAAATAATATGGATATTATATTATACTTCTAAACGAAGAATATGACAATACTTTAAAAATTAATGACAATAAAAATTTGGTTAGAAATTAGTAGGGCAAATTTGGGGTATGACACATGAATCAACAAGTTTCGAAAAACAAAACAAATGTATGGTTCAAACAAAAATGCACATACAAAGCAACACTTACCACAATTCTACAATGAAATCACACAAATTTGAGGATTTGACACTCATCCAACAATTTTTCAAACAAAAGACTAAATTTTGCATTCATCCGAAAATTCACATCGAAAATACAAAGGCAAGAATCACAAGGGCTTTTCAAGGTAGTAACATGGATATGTTAACAGACAATGGATAATTTCTAAAGGTAATCGAAACAAAAACTTTCCTAAACCTAAGGGAGTGATCAATTCAGAAAGGCTCATGTAGAAAATATTAATCAACCTTCTTCTAACTTCCTAAATTGTCAAGCCAATCACATACTTATTAGCACAATTATTCTATACTCTTTTTGTTTTTCTTTTTAAAAACTTTTTCATCTTTTTTTCTTTTTTTTTTTTGTATCTTCTTTTTCTTTTTCTTTCTTACAGCCGCATAACAACCAAACACATAAGTAAGCAAACATTGTTCTCCCCAACTTGGATTCAACCAACCATCATTGTACGAATACTCCCTACTTTCTAAGGCAAGGTAAAAATTCAAGAAACAAAGAATCAACATCCATTCAAAAATGTGAACTAAACACTTATAGATAAGTATGAAGTTCAAAAACAACATAGACATTGACAAAAAGGCTAAAATAGGGATACCAAATGATCACACACTCACAGGGTGAATTGAATATTTGGCTAGGTAGTTGTGCTCAAAATGAAACAAATATGCCTTGATCCTTTTCATCCTTTCATAAAATCAATACAAATAAAAGATTAAACATAATGGAAAGCTTCTTCACATTTGGGGGTAAAAAGGAACTAAAGTGATTCAATCAAAAAGCAAGTCACGCAAAAGAATAAATGGCATGGTAATTGTACAAATGAAAAGTTTCCTAAACATGTTATGCTATAGAAAGTGATAAACGAGTACCTGACGTGTACCAACTTTGAAAACAATATCATTACCATACATCCGCAAGTTGAAACAATCAAACTCGAGAAAAAACCTCAACTTCCTCAAGCCTTTAGCATAATGTTTGATAACAAACAACCAACAAAAATTGTTAAGAATAAGTATTATGTACAATCTATATAGCCCTGGTGGAAGTGGGAAAAGGAAGGCAAGTGAAACAAAAACAATTCACTGGTGCAGCTCAGCTAAGCGCATTAAGCGGGCTAAACCATGCTTAGCGGTAGCAGAAAAACTCATAAAAATCAAAACAACCTATGATTTTCAGCCAAGCCTCCACTATCACCTACACAAACACTACTTACAAACTATACAAAATTAACAATCATACAAATTTCCTCAAGCTAAACACAACAAGATTTTGGACAACAAAAATCAACAGACTAACACAAACTACTATAAACATACTAAAATAAATCGAGTGAAAGTAGATAAACAAGTTGAAAAGTGAAGATTGAGAATTTCAAGGTCGGTCCAATTTCAACTAGTTTAACCAACTTCACCACACTACCAATACTAACACAATGAAAAATAATAAAGAAACTAAAAACAATAAAAATATGCTTGTTTTATGTTGTTAACTCGACGCCTTTGTTGTGCTTAGCTAGTAAATTCCTCAAATTATGTCGTGGTGTTGCCTCATCGCGCAAACCTAAAGAAAGTGTCCTAACAAACACTTGAGCAAACATTACGAAAACAAGAGAATTAACAACAATACTTTAGCAGCATGATACATAACACATTTATACATGCACTTGAATAACTTGAGAAACACAAACATAATAAGTATGGAAAACAAACACAAAACATGTATAAATCAAACAAGTATGCATTATACACAAGTATAGTAAACATAGACAAGTTAATACACAAGTGAAAATAGATAATATATACGATATCTACAAAACTCAAAAACAAATAAACTATCACAATGCATTCGAATAAAAACACCAATCTCGAGCAACAACGTCGTTTTGCTGAAGTGATAAAGCGACAAGCAAAAGTAAGTAAGTAAGTATTTAGTTTTATCCTATTGTGTCCACAGGGATTAGTGTTATTAAATTTCCATTTGAAAAGTCTCGCGTTTATGAGTTTGGTTTTGAATGGGTCTAAAAATAAATGTGGGAATTAAAACTATTAACAGAAAAAGAATCCATTCTTTAGAGAGAAGAAACTTATCAGGCATGCATATAATCCACTTATCACAAACTTAAACCTATCGACCAATTATACTCAACCTACGATACTCCTCAATGTGAACACGTATCACTCACAACCTAGATTATGTCTAACCCAAATTGAGAGAACAACTGTATTCCTCTGTCGTGATCTCTCAGACCAACATAAACAATACATAAGAATTAAGCTCAGATACCCATAGTGATTATCAGCTCTAAATCTATCTTTAGAATCCACAAACTAATAGATATCCAACCCTAATCAAGATTTGAGGAGCATATGTCTATGACAACCCAAATCCAAACACAAAGCAAAAAGATTAAGGCAGACATTGACAAAGATTTGTAAATTAGATTTTATACAACGCCATGGGCGATAAATATACATATTTTCAATGTAAATACATATACAAAACCCAACAAAAAAGAAAGAACAAAGAGGAATAGAAATGAACCAAACATCTCTCAGAATCTCAGCATCGATCGATGATAAATTCACCTTGGATCATCCGTGTGCAAGCTTCATTGTTGTTTTCTTAGCCTATCCTACTGAAAAGAAAGGTTGATGAATTTAGGAACAAAGACCCCATACACTTCCACTAACAAATGAAATGAAATCTGTTTTATAAAACTAAACTCAGCAAGCCACACTAAGCGGCCTCAACACGCTAAGTGGGCTGCACTGATATTTACACGTTAAACTTCCTAATTCCTGCTAAGCGGGCTAATCGCGCTTAGTATGCTCCCAAATCTTACTTATGTCAAAACTGGAAAATGAGTTGTAGCGCACTAGAGAATGCGCTTAGCGGGATTCCTGGTGAAAATCTTCCAAAATTGCATCTCTGGATCCGTGCCTTCAACACCTTATTCTTCTATGCTACAAATATGCGACAATTCCTACAAAAAAGACATTAAAACTATCAAAGGTTACCCAAATGACTCAAAAACATAATTATACACAAATTATACATATTTACACACTAAGTCTAGATTTATTCAAATAATATTAACAAAATAATAGATAAGTGCAACAAAATTTATATACAAAAATAAATACAATTTGCACTTATCACATATACAAGAGAAGAAAAAAATAAACCTCACAAAATAGAAAACCGAGTTTTCAACAAAAAACACTTCAGGAAAGATGTCATGACATTAGGTATGACATCATGCACATATCAACAATAGCAGCAGAAATAGTTCCCGTAAGTACAACACATATCAAACATTACAAACACTCATGCTCCCTTTAAATAGTTGCATACATAGCAAGCAACAACAAAGACTACTCTCCACTAAGAAGTAGTACAATCCTATTAAAAATATGAATCCACATGTCAAGACATTTGACATGACATCAAGACAAACACATTAAGCTAACCTACTAACACTTTACTCACCCTTTTTAGCCAAAAATTATCCAAAATAGATTAAATGTAAACAAAATTGGAAGCACATATGCATATAAGCATAAACAACAGATGGAAAAACAAATTCATTTGGAAACACACATTAGAAGATGGAAACACACATTAGAATATGGAAACTCAAATATCAATATGGAAACACAAATAACTATCAGTTGGTCTTCAGGTGATCTTTGACGTCTTTACCCTTGTCAAAGGTCCTTCTACACTCCTTCCTATTTTCATAATTATTAGGAGTGTTGGTACTGAACTCCTTAACTAGTACCACCTTAGAACATGTCTTATTCAAGCCAACCCTTTTTTCTTTCAGAAGTCTTTTGTTCAACCCTTTAACAGATTCAACAATAGAAATTGGCTTAGGCATATTATGCCTCAAAACATAGAGGAAAGACAGAGCATTGTTGCATTCCTCCATACTTGTAATTGTTATAACTCCTAAACAGTGCAGGTTCCTAGATCACTCATGATGCTCTAAAATTTATTTGAATATAATCCTTTGGTAAGAATAACAGTAAGTTGTTTCCCAGAGTCCACATGCACAAAGTAACAACCTTGTTATCAACTAGACTCCTGATAAGATGATTATGGTTGTTAGAATTCTTGTTACAGCTATGTTGAATGATATATTTGATAGTACTCAAATTCGCACAATGTAATATCATGGCATCTTGTTTGACATTATACTTATTCAACATCTACTTTATTCACGTTAGTTGAGAGCAACTATTTATTGTTTCACCATGTTCAGATTTAGCTATCAACCAAGAAGCACATATTTACTTGTTATTAAAACATGAAATCAGACAGTTTCTTAAGAAGAAACATCTATCAGAAGTGACATTTAGGTAATTTTCATTACATAATTCTTTCAGCATGAAATTTGTGCTATAATAATATAACACGTCGTAGAGAGTTGTACTAATGATACATTTCAAGATTTTCTTCTCTTGATTAATAAGGCTCATCTTAAGTTCTAGTTTAGAGACAAAACATGAATTTTATATTTTTTTCATTGATTACAATGGTGTTCACTTCTTCAATGTGTTATGTACTGAGTTTCTTGTAATGTTCTGTTTGAATTCTCTCAGAGAGACATTTGTTGATTTGAGAACTAACAGTTTCAAAGCTTATGAACTCACACAATCTTAGACGACGGCAACTTATCTAAAGAGAGGGTGAATAGATACCTAATTAAAAATTAAGTTTTAAAATAGTTTTTAAATCAATTTAAAAAAAATGGTTAGTGAAAGTCATTTCCTTGATCAAATTCGTCTAAACCACTCGATTATTGGAGCTCAGATATGCGTTCAATCAATTCAATTTAAGTAAAGATGATAAGTAAGCAAAATAGAAAATTCTTAATCAATGATTTAAACAATCAATAAGTAACCTATTTCCAATGAAATTGAAGGTAAAACTTATTTAGACAATTGATCGAACACTTAGTGTGCACTTTGATTTTCCAAAATTTCCTTTGAATTTTGTTGATGCTAAAACCTCTTACAATCAAAGGAGTTGTAAGAACAACAACAAAGTGATTTAAACTTTAAAAGAATATTTCTAACCTAATCAACTTGCATAATCAAGAGTATAATAAATTTATAACAAAATATAAAAGAGATAAAGCGATATAAAAGAGAGAGAGAGAGAGAGAGAGAGAGAGAGAGATAGAGAGATAGAGAGATAACAACTCGAGGATTTGTTAAGGAAGTTCACCAATCGTCCTCGCTATGGTTACGTCTCCCCCCAATTTCATTTTAGAACTAAGACCAATTTCTTATTATTTGCAAAAGTATCTTTACAAGATAAATGTTGCAATTCACCTCCTACAACACCAATGGTTGATGATGATCCAACAAAATTCCCTTTGGCTTGATGAAGTTAAATCAAGACCCAACAACTCCAATTGATCCACTGTCGCGTGCTATTAAGTTGAAGGAAAATCGTCTTCAATGTTCACTCGGCCGAATCCAATTGCAAGTGTGTTGTCACCCAAGATTACCCGATGATTCACCGTATCACATTACTAAGCTTTCAAGAACCACCCCTTTCTTTAAGGTATTCACTATGTCGAATCCAATATCGGCAGAAATCTTGTTAAAAACCCTCAAATCTCCACACGATCTTAAGGTAAAAATTCTCGCGGTTTTTCCAAATGAAACCCCCTTGATTCTTAACCCAATCTTAGGTTACAACCGACCTAAATTGAAAATTATCAACCGAGTCTAGATGGCACTCAAACAATGAATGATTATGTGTACATTGTTTGTGTGTATGCATATGGTCAAGGTTGAAGATGAAGAGAAATCGAGTATGTTTATAGTTTCATCAAAATGAAAATCATATATATATATATATATATATATATATATATATATATATATATATATATATATATATATATATATATATATATATATATATATATATATATATATATATATATATATATATATATATATATATATATATATATATATATATATATATATATATATATATATATATATATATATATATATGAGACTTGGAGGCAAAAGAAAGACCTAGAAACACAAAAGAAAACTGATTTTTGAAGTTTGGTACAGGATGTGTCGACACATGTAAGTTATGTGTCGACATATGCATGACAAAAATTGACACATGTGTCGATCGTAGCTGGTCATGGTCGACAGTACTTCCAGAGACTTACAAACTTTAAAATAATAGCACATGAGTCGACACGAAGCTCGTATGTGTCGACACACATAGTAGTTTAGAGGTGTTGTACCCCAAAATTTTCCCTATAAATTTCTCAAATATTCTGTCACAAGATCTCCATTGATTCAAGACTGCACCAAGATTGACCAGCTCAAATACCTCCCCAAACACTAATGACTCAAAATTAGGGTTTGAGTTTGTATAAGGACAATTGGACCTTTAATGCTTAATATGATTTTCATAAATCATTTTGGACTCCCAAGATTGCTCATGTCAAGTTTCAGGCTTTGGATCACATTTTTGCTCAGTCGATTGATCAGTTGACCTAAAATCAACTGTATTGGGGAAAAAGTCAATTGTGGTCAATTTACAGTCAAAACACATAATTTTTTATTCCTATCAACATATTAAACTCATATAAACCATTTGGTAAAGTTTGGATCACAACTTCTCAAGAAACTTGACCAGATAATCAAAATGGCAAAATGGTCAAAATTAGGGTTTTTGACTGAGAAGGTTCAATTTTTGACTTTTTGACCTAGCACATGACTTATTGGTTTGAGACATGATATCAAGAATCCAAATGCATCATTTTAACTTAAGAGCATAGATCAAAACATTTCTCAAGATTAATTGATTGATAATTGAAATTTGGTCAACTGATAAAAAGTCAACTGTACACTAAAAAGTCAAACTTTGACTTTTGGATCAAAATTAAGTTTCAAAAGAAAGACCTAGAAACACAAAAGAAAACTGATTTTTGAAGTTTGGTACAGGATGTGTCGACACATGTACGTTATGTGTTGACATATGCATGACAGAAATTGACACATGTGTCGACCGTAGCTGGTCATGGTCGACAGTACTTCCAGAGACTTATAAACTTTAAAATAATAGCACATGAGTCGACACAAAGCTCGTATGTGTCAACACACATAGTAGTTCAGAGGTGTTGTACTCCAAAATTTTCCCTCTAAATTTCTAAAATATTTTGTCACAAGATCTCCATTGATTCAAGACTGCACCAAGATTGATCAGCTCAAGATACCTCCCCAAACACTAATGACACAAAATTAGGGTTTGAGTTTGTATAAGGAAAATTGGACCTTTAATGCTTCATACGATTTTCATAAATCATTTTGGACTCCAAGATTGCTCATGTCAAGTTTCAGGCTTTGGATCACATTTTTGCTCAGTCGATTGATCAATTGACCTAAAATCAACTGTATTGGGGAAAAAGTTAACTGTGGTCAATTTACAGTCAAAACTCATAATTTTTTATCCCTATCAACATATTAAACTCATATGAACCATTTGGTAAAGTTTGGATCACAACTTCTCAAAAAATTTGACCAGATCATCAAAAGGGCAAAATGGTCAAAATTAGGGTTTTTGATTAAGAAGGTTCAATTTTTGACTTTTTACCCTAGCACATGACTTATTGGTTTGATACATGACATTAAGAATCCAAATGCATCATTTTAACTTAAGATCATAGTTCAAAACATTTCTCAAGATTAATTGATTGACAATTGAAATTTGGTCAACTGATAAAAAGTCAACTGTACACTAAAAAGTCAAACTTTGACTTTTGGATCAAAATCAAGTTTAAAAAATCATATTTCATCAAGACATGTCAAAGTATGAATATTTTTTATCAAGAATCATATTCCAACATGAAAGTTTAGATCTCAATGAGATCAGAAACATTGTAGGGCATAACTTCTTCTAGAAATGCTTGGATCTTAAGTTATAAATCCGTGAAAACATTTCCATGAAACTAAAACACTTAGTAAAATTCTGGGTGTTTTAAGTTAGAACTTTGATATAGGGATTATAGACCATGTTACAAGTTTCTAAAAAGTCCAATAACTCTTTCAGATCATGCTGGAGCAGGGAGAATCGAAGATCAAAAGTCCAATAACTCTTTATGAGTCATTTTCATGATGAACATCTGATCCAATTCCAAGCAATGCTGCATAATCCCACTTTTCAGGCTCTCTAGCATGTGTATCTATCCCTAATCAGAAGATTACACAAGCTTTTGAGATAGAACCACTTGATTTAAGCTTTGTCCAATACACCTTGCCATTTAAGGAATTAAGTTCACACTTCCATTATGGAAAAGTGACTTTAATCCCAAAGTCCACTCTCCTTGACTTTGTGTTTGTTCTTTTTGCATAAGCATCCCCTACAAACTGAGAATAGGCGTGTTTAAAGTTGCTAGCCACCCTACCTTGCCTTGAAACCATACTTGTCTAAGCTTGCTTCAAAAATATTTCAAAATCCATAACATGTGATTTTGTAATTCTGACTTCACCAAACTTCCAAACCCTTTGCCTATAAATTAAACCTTCATTTGCAAACTGAAAGAGGATTGGACGAGCCCCGAAACTCACTAAAACTCTCTAGAACCATAAATTGCAACACAAGTACAAAAAATTGTCATTTCTGATTTTTGAATCCAATCTCCAAAACCCCTCGTGCATTTCTTGTCCACACCATCCACAAAGTTTCTGATACACATATAGAAGTTATCCCAACCTCTGTCTTCAGACTGTAACATCATCTTAACCAACCTCCATTTTCAAAAAAACATAGCATTAGCTCTTGACATCTCCAAAATATTCCAGCCATCCATAGCTAAAGCAAACCATTGCATTAGCTTCCTGGGAACTTGAAGAAACAAACCAGATCATTACAGCAACTTGAATCAAGCTCTAATTTAGAAAACAATCTTCAGCTGCAAGGTAAGTTCTTCTGATTTTCATCTCATTATTTAGGCATTGTTAGGCTTGCATTTTCAAAGACAAAATGTAGATATCATTGCTCTGAAACTATACATATCCATAGATTTTATTTATATGGCCTGAGTAGAGAGAATTTAGGATCATAACTTCTTGAAAAATTAGGGTTTAGATAAGAGCTAGAAAAATTCATGTTTGTTTCTGATTTATAGTTCTAATGCTTTATAGTTCTGGAACCATGGTGAATTTTTCCATAACTTTCACGTTTACATTTTCCATCTTGGTTGAGAAATGAATGAGTTGCAGATGCTCTGGCTGGTGCGAGGAAGAAGTTGAAGTTCATCAGCAGAACTGATTTTGTAATACATATTTATGTTTTTGTTTATAATACCATATGTATAGCCACCCAAGTGGTAGAAAGCGCGCGTGTAAGGCATTAGTGTTAAGGGTTTTGGGTTCTAGCCCCAGGAGCACCTTTTTGTTTTTATTTCCTGTTTTACCCCATGAATCTGTTAACAACATGCCTAGGCCAGAACTTATGGGCTGTCTCATTTATGATCCCAGCATGACCCTCCCTATTTACCTGTTAACAATATGCATGGGCCAGAACTTCTAAGCCTTCTCTTTTTTTTCTTCCAGCATCATCCCCTCCATACACCTGTTAACAAAACGTCTCAGCCAGAACTTCTAGGTTGTCTCATTTTTTTCTTCTAGCATTATCCTCCATATACTTGTTAGCAGCACGCCTGGGCCATAACTTCTAGGCTTTCTCATTTCCTACAATCTATGACTATACGATGACCCACGCTCGTCCCTTTACATCCAAAGATAAGGCTACTTACCAATCAATGGTGAGATAGCAATATCAAAGGAAGGAAGAAATGAAGAAAATACTTTTGAGTAGGTAGAATGTTCTTGGTTGTTTGCTCACAATCCATCTTCAAAAATAAACATCTTTTCAAATACACTAAACACTTACAAAACATGAAATATTTTCAAAAAGTCCAACACTTTGTATGCATTCTTATAGAGATGAGAATCATTACAAAGTTTGCCTAAACGAAGGCACTTTTCAAAAATACTTTCAAAACCCACCATAAACACATTTCAAATAAAGCAATTTCAAAAGTGATCTAGCAAGCAACTAAGAGCCCATAGATAACTACGGATGAAAAGGGTGCTAACACCTTCCATTTTCATAACCTACCCCCGAACTCAAGAAAATATCTCAAAGGTATTTCCTGTTCTTTTCACCCTTTCCTTATTGGATAAAAGAAAATTCAGCGGCGACTCTTGCTATCTGCAACAATTGCGATCAAACGCAAAAACAACCAAGTCAGTTCTCCCACCGTATAACAGAACTGGCGAATCTATTGGGGAATTACTTAAAAGTGGGGTTACCTTAGAGCTAGATCACATTTATTTGCTTTCATTGTTTGACTTGATTGCTTTACATTTATGGGTCCTTGTTTGGGTTTGTATTGATCCTATACCCGGATCTGGGAACGTTATTTGGTAAGTAGAAATAGATCGTGGGGATTTTGTAGGGTATACCGACATGGTTGAAACGAAGGCTACCTTAGTGTGACACATTTGTTAGTACCGGTAGCCTTTGAGTTTAGTCAAAGAGAATACGGGGCCGCTGCGTGGTGTCATGAAGCACTAACTGACCTTAGAACCTTTAAATTTAACAACTTGGCCATTAGGAAGTAGTGAGATAGCCGGCTTTGGTGCAGTCCGAAGTTGGTTTATACTCGATAATATGCTCATTGAGATCGAACTTTAGGGATATTTTGGTCGCCAATAAAGAGGCTTGCGCTGAAACAATGCCTGATGAAGAAAGATCAGTGATATTGAGATTCCCTAGAACTCGGTTACTTTCTAGGACAGGTTGATCTAACTAAACTTTAAGAGGGTACTTACCTATAAACTCCATACAAGCTTAAACCTAATGATTTGTTTGCTTTATTTGTACATAACGACTTGTTTGCTTTTTCTTGTCTATGATTACTTGTACATAACATCATGACATCATACCATAGCATTGTCAATAACCATTTCAAGGATCTCAAGGGCCTGTGATGCAGGGACATGTTGAACCAGATGCCTATAAAGGGGCAAGAGGATTTATTTTCCTCTAACCAAATGTCATTAAAGACCAAAGCATGATAACTTGAGTCAAGAGCTATGACCCACTCGACATGGTAAACTTGATTCTCGTGGAAGGACATTCAACTATACAAAGTTCCCCAATCAAAGTTGTGATCAAAGTTTAACTTCTAACATTTTATTGTGTATTACCCTGCGAGATCCTTGAAAACATTGCATTTTACGTATCATGCATGTCATTACATAACAGGTATTCTCAAGATAGGTTGCTCCTTTTTCTCGTTGTTTATTTCAGTAAGAAAATGGCTCTAGAGCAAACAATTAAAGATCTCCAAGCTCAGAATACCCAGTTCCAACAAGTGCTCCTAAACTTAGCCAAGGGGAAGGAAGATCTGAAAGCACTCTTCACCAAAGAGAGTAAGAAGAGGACTAATAAGAAGGTTGTCATCCTCAAAATGGGGAATAAGTTTAAGGGCCCCATTCAACGAGTCCAAGTTGAAGAGGATTCCTCCAAAGAGGATGAAAATCAAGATGAAGGTGCTAGAAGCACCCGTTCTGGGGGTAGAAACAATCAAATATCTAAAGACAAGGATTATTCTGATGAGCAATACTCGCCAGCCGATGACAGATATAAGAAGATAGAAGACAAACTAAAGGCTGTGGAGATCCAAGCCACGCCTGGCTGGGACTTTGGAGACTTGGGTTTGGTTCCTGGGGTGGTCATTCCCAACAAATTCAAGATCCTTTCTTTTTCCAAGTATGATGAGGTCTCCTGTCCGAAGCTTCATCTAAGATCCTATGTTCGTAAGATTCAGCCGCACACTACTGACAAAAAGCTCTGGGTCCATTTCTTCTAAGAGAGTCTAGCTGGGACTCAACTTGAATGGTTCTATCAATTGGAGGGTTCCCGCATCCACACCTGGGAGGATCTAGCTGCTGCTTTCTACAAGCAGTACCAATACAACACTGATCTTGCACCAACTCTTGTATAGTTACAGAATATGACCATGGGTTCCAACAAAGGCTTCAAAGAATACGCCCAAAAGTGGAGAGACATGGCTGGCAGGGTGCAGCCACCCTTAACTGATAGGGAGATGATTGATATCTTTATGGGAACTTTGACATGACCTTTCTTCAATCACCTAATTGAAAGCTCTTCGGCGGGATTCACCGAGATGATTCTAACTGGGGAACGAGTTGAAAATGGAATTAGAAGCAAAAAGATCCAAGGAGCTACATCCTCTGATACTCAGAAGAAGCCATACAATGGGAAGAAAGATTCCAATGTTGTGTATGGCCAAAAGGGTCGTAACAAGAGTAACCATGATCAATATGTGGGGGCAGTCTTGATCACTAGTCCTACATCAGTGCGACAACAACAACAGGGAAATCAGCGAAGGAAAGACAAACCCAAAAGATAGTTTACCAAAATCAACATGTCATTGTCTCAAGTATTGCAACACATGTTAGGGATGTATCTGATTACGTTGATAGGACCTCATCCAAACCCCAAAACTTCTTCTCCTAACTACAATCCTGATGCAATATGTGCCTATCATTTCGGCAGCCATGGCATGATACTAACGATTGTTGGGTGCTGAAATACAAGATTCAAAATATGATTGATGCCAAGGAGATTGAATTCGGCCCTCCTAATACTCCCAATGTGATCGCTGCTCCCATGCCAAATCATTGAAGAGCATCTAATTCATTTTGAAATTTTCAATTGTAATTTCTTTTGTTTGTTCAGAAACTTACCTATTATGTCAAAATTTGTTTCATTAATTCATTTCATATGTTTGTCTTGAATTAATCCATTTATTTTCACTATATTTAAGCTGTGCTTTTTACTCCCTTTATGATAGTCAACTTTTGTTAAAAGTTGTAAGCATTTAGAGGGAGGATGACAAAAATAATACCATAATCTCATACAGTATGCTTTTGGACAAGACTTTGCTGATGATATACAGGCGTTTCTTTCAATTCCTAGAAAGTGGAGTTATAAGGAAGATAATATCTAGTCAACCCCTTTGAGCCAAAGAAGTAAGAGTTTTCTTTTTCACACAAATTGAAACCTTTAATCAAAACCTGGGGCAGGGTAGTTTCCCAATTAATTCAAATGTGCGTTCAGTCACAAGCTTTCACTTCATACACAACAAATGAAATCAAGAACATCCTTCTGAATAAAAAGACAGTGATGGTTCCCTATAAAATAGGCATTCATTATCTCTCAAAAGAAAATCCCACTAAGTCATAACCTATGAAGAAGACTTAAGAAAAACTAGGGCATCCCGCTGACTGTAGTCTCAAAAATAAGAAAAAATAGTCAGGCAAAAACCAGGGATAATAAATCAAAAAGAGGTCACTACAGATCCTCGACAATACGAAAAATATTGCAAAAATGATTGCCTTCACAAATAAATCTTCAGTATCCGAACCATCACCAAAACGCCATTCCAAACTCAATTGGAATTCAAAATTGAGTATAGGGCTGAAGAACATCATGAAGAAATGGTGGTGTGATACGATGGGAGAACTGACTTGGGATGTTTTGCATTTGATTGCAAATGTTGTGGTTAGCAAGAGTCGCCACCGACTTTTCTTTTATCCAAAAGGAAAGGTGAAAAAGCACAGGAAAGACCTTTGAGATTGTTTCTTGAGTTCGGGGGGTAGATTATGAAAAGGGAAGGTATTAGAACCCTTTTCATCCATGGTTTTCCATGGGCTCTTAGTTAATTGCTAGATCACTTGCTTTTGTTTGAAAATGTGCTTTGTATGGTTTTTGAAAGTATTTTAAAAAGGCGCCATCGTTTAGGAAAACTTTGTAATGATTCTCGTTCATAAGAATGTATACAAAGTGTTGATCTTTTGAAAATGTTTTCAAGTTTTGAAAGATGTTTTGAAAGTGTTTGGTGTTTGTTTTGAAAAATAGCAAGGATGTTTTGTTTTGAAATTGAGCAAGTAACTAAGAACAATATACCTACTCAAAATTCTTTCTTGTTTATTTCATCTTTCCATTGACATTGTTATCTTACCATTGATTTGGTAAGCAACCCTATATTTGGATGTAAACGGGAAGCCCAGACCAAACTTGTCTGCTTTACCTTACTTCCTTCTGAGCTTTGACGGTGAAGCCCAGACCAAACTTGTCCGCTTTAAATGGGATATCGAGGAGTTGCCCCCAAGTATCATAGTTCCATTCTTCAATTGTCACGTGGGCATCCTTGACTGAAACCATATTTGGCATGGTCTTAACAGCTTTAGACTCATCAAAAGAACATTTAGTAGCAGCAATCATCGGTGGTACGACCTCAAAGTCTTGACATGGGGTTTCAATGAATTCTCCATCCATCTCTACGTACTTGAAAGAGTTAATATGGCTCACCATAAACTCCTCTTCTCCACAGACAGTGACTACCCTTAACCGGATATTTGAGTTTCTGGTGTAGGTTTGAGGTTACTGCCCCAGCTTTATGGATCCACGGGCGACCTAACAGACAAGAATAGGCAGGATGAATATCCATAATATAGAAGGTGGAGTTGAAGATTTGGGAGCCCAATTTGATTGGAAGATCCACTTCCCCATGAATAGTCCTCTTTGATCCGTTAAATGCTCTTACAATGATGTCGCTTGGCTTCAAGACTAAATCTTCACAGTCAAGACGGTCTAACACCCCCTTGGGTAATACATTCAGAGAAGAACCAGTGTCGACTAGCACATGTTCTAAGGTAGTCCCTTTGCACTCGATTGACACATGTAAAGCTTTATTGCAATTTTTCCCGAGAGGTGTTAAGCCAGCATCTGAAAATCCCAAGCCATTATCAGCTGTCAGGCTAGCCACGCAATTCTCGAATTGATCTGTTGTTGTCTTATGAGGGACATGAGCTTTTTTTCCAGGAACTTGATTAATGTTCGAGCATGGGCATCAGAGCAAAGCAGCAATGACAACATTGAAATCTTAGAAGGGGTTTTCCCCAACTGTTCTACAATTTTGAAGTCGCTTCTCTTTATGATTTTCAAAATCTTGTCCATTTCACGGGCGGAGGGTTCTTCATCAGCTACATCTTTGGAGGGTACTTCAATCACATGCGGCTCATCAACCTTTTCCTTCCCTCTGATATCGGTACTTGGCTTGGCAGCAGTAATGCGGATGGGCGTCCTTGTAACAATAGGTGGTGAGATATTGGGTGAAAATATGCTTCCAGGTCTAGTTACTTTGCTTGAGCCAGCTATGTTGCCAACATTTCCATCTTTTTCTTCTCCGATCCAGCCATCTTGTTTAATCCCATGATAGAACACTTCAGCACTGTAATTCCATGGTACCGCTTTATTTGAAGAGTAGGTAATCGGTCCGGGATTGGTAATGATTAGTGGAGCAATAGTGGGTTCATTTGAAATCCTAATAGGACCTTTGGAGGTGATCCTAATAGGTTTATTTGAGATGGTAATAATGGAGAGGTCTTCACATTTGTTAATCAAACTCTTGGAAAGTGGAGTCTTTTCAAACAGAATTTCATGGCTATCCATCAGGCATGGTAGGCCTTTTTTTAGCCCTTTACATCCATTGAGTTGTCTTGTACAGCACACACAGTCTTTTTCACAGCCAGGGGAGATCCCAACTTTCAACAGATTTTTCTTGATTACATTCAGCGGAGTAGTCAATTCTTTGACAGAGGCAACAAAAATTGTATCTTCGACAACATTAACACATTTGTCATGCTTCGGCATTGGAGCAGTGATTGCATTCGTAGTTGGAGGAGGATCAAACTCAATAGTCTTGTTGTCAATCAAATCCTGGATTTTGTTCTTCAAGGCACAACACTGGTTAGTCTCGTGCCCGAGGCTGTTTAAATGGTAAGCACACTTAGTATTCAGATTATACTTTGGTGATGAGGTGTCAGGGTTGGCGGGAGGATCGCGCAATGTCACTAAATTAGCCTTGAGCAAATGTTGAAGGGCTTGAGACAGTGATATGCCTAACCTTGTAAATTGTCTTCTTGGAGTTTCAAAACATTGATGATTTGCATATGGTCTTGGAGTAAGAGTTGGATTGGAGATTCAGACAACATTGACAGACGGGTGATCGTTCTTCTTGGTATGGGCCCTTGCCCCGTACACAACATTGACTTCCTTCTTCGCAGCAAAAGGTTTCTTGATAGGATTGGGAGTGGAGGTATATGCCACAGAGATCTTCCCACTCTTGATGCCACTTTCAACTCTTTCACCGGTTAAGATTAATTCGGTAAAACCAGAAGAAGAGCAGTCAACCAACAGATTAAAGAAAGGACCATATAAAGTGCCCATGAACATGTCGATGTGCTCCCTATCAGTCAAGGAAGGTTGGACCCTACTAGCAAGGTCTCTCCACTTCTGTGCATATTCCTTAAACCCTTCATTCTTCCCGATGGTCATATCTTGCAACTTAACCCTCGTTGGAGCCAAGTCGGCATTGTATTGATACTGATGGTAGAAGGCGGTAGCTAAATCCTCCCAAGTATTGATACGAGAACCATCTAACTAATAAAACCATTCAAGTTGTGTTCCAGCCAAGCTCTCTTGGAAAAAGTGAACCCAGAGCTTCTTATCAGCAGTGTGCGGCTGTATCTTGTACACATAAGATTTCAAATGGAGTTTTGGACAAGAAACCCCATCGTACTTTGCAAAGAGTGGTATTTTGAAATTGTGGGGAATGACTACCCCAGAGATCAAACCCAAATCATCAAAATCTAAACCGGGGATGGCTTGGATTTCAACAGCTTTCAATTTGTCTTCTAACTGCTTGTATTTGATATCAGCGGGTGGATACTGCTCGTTGAAATAATCATCATCAGATTCTTGATCATTAGCACAATCAGCTTGAGTACTCTTGACCTCACCGACCTGGTTCTCGTCCTCTTCGGATGAGTCTCCTCCTACTGGGATTTGACAGATTGTCTCCTTGAACCTTCTACCCATGTTGAGCAGAGCTTTCTTCTTTGGCTTCTTCTTAACGGCCAGCAAAGCCATCATATCTTGATGCCCATTGGCTAGGGCTAGTAGAGCTTCCTGAAATTGAGAATTATGGGCTTGGAGATCCGTCACAGTCTTCTCTAGATCCATCTTGCTGAAATAAACAGCAGAAAGATAAGGAAACCTGTTATGCGAAAACCTGTCATGTTATGATGCATGGAATATGTACATGCAAATGATTTCAAGGATTAATAAAATTTAAATTTGTATAGACAAAAGAAATGAACAAACGTTAATTCTCATTAGACAAAACAACGAAGATTACATCATGCCTCTTGGGCTTACAAAATAACTTTCTAAGATAAAAAGACCAAACGCATCCTCTTTGGCACGAGATAAGCATTCACACTTTGGTCTTCTTGTAGCTACTTCGTAAGCTCCAAGACCCTCTTTTCACTAGCATAAAATTGAGCTTCAAAAGTATCCCGTTCTTCCTTAAGTTGAATCCGACCCTTTTGCAAGTCATCGAGAGAGGTAGGCATGTCGAGATGGAGGATAGTGTAGGGAACATCTCCTTCGACCACAGGCTCCACGATGACTGGTAGGACGGAGGGATAAGGCATCACAAGTTTCTGAGCACGAGCTCGCACCCATTTAAGGTAAGGCTCGAGGGGAATGGAATTCTTGTGTCCTAGCGTCTTGCTATCCACCTTATTTAACATCCTCCAGGCTCGGATAAACCTCTGATGGTAACCTTAATCGTCGCTCTCGTAGTCAAATACCAAACCTTGAATAAGCATCTCGTGTGGATCATCCCTTCGTGTGTAACCAAACTGTCTTAAGGCTAAGCAAGGGTTGTAGGTGATACCTCCTCTAATGCCAAGTAAAGGGACATTAGAGAATTCTCCACAACGGTCGGCGATAGTAACCTTCTCCAAAGAGCGGGAACACCAATGAATATCTGAATGTCTGAGCGTCATCAACCTATGTGACCACCTTGAACCTTGCTCATTATTCAATACAGATTGGGAAAGATGTGAAATAAACCATCTTGCCAAAAGAGGAGTACAGCACATAAGGATACCTTTTTTCCTCATGGTGCGAGTGTGAAAAGAATGTAGGATGTCCCCTAGCAAAGTAGGTATTGGGTTACAAGACATGAAGATTTTGACAATGTTCACATCTATGAGTTGGTCAGGATTTGGAAACAAAACCATCCCATAGATGAGAAGAGCCTCAATTTCCTCAAAATCTTGCAAATCCAAAGAGTTCCAACAGTTTTGGGCTTTCTCAAACAAGAACTTTGCTAGGAAACCCTTTACAGCACTCCTTGTTTCCCAATTAGTTGTGATATCAGATGGTTGCAAGTGTAGAGCTTGAACAATCTCTTCTAACTTTGGATCTCTTTCTGTACTATTGAAAGGTAGTTGATTGAGAATTGGAATCCTCAAGAGTTGGGAGAGTTCTTCCAAATTTGGCATAAGTTGATAATCGGGAAATGTGAAGCAATGGTGTAAAGGATCAAAGAACTGAAAGAGCACCTTCATCATGTCTTCATCAGTGTTGGAGGTGACCAAGTTTAGTAGACGACCATGTCTTTTGGTAAATGGAGAATTTTCAGGAATCCTTGATGCTAGCTCTTTGAGTTTAGGAGGGATCCTTATGAGATTTACTTGAATGGTTTTCCTGCAAATAGATTCCATGTCCTACAAAATAGAACAAAGATAAATCCCAAAAATCCTTGAAATGGTTAGTGAGTATGAGTATGATGTCATGATGTTTATGATGTTATGTAAAAGTATATATACAAACAAAGGAAACAAGTCCTTAGGTTTAGGCTTGCATGGAGTCTCATAGGTAAGTACCCTCTTGAAGTTTAGTTGGCTCAAACTTGTCCTAGTAATAGTAACCGGGTTCTAAGGAGCTCAATATCACTGATTTGTTTCCTTGGGCATTGTTTCAACGCAAGCCTCTTTAATGGCGATCGAAATATCCCAAAAAACCAAACCTTAATGAATGTATTATCGAGTATCTACCAACTTGGTACTGCACCAAATCTGGTCATCTCACTACTTCCTAATGGCCAAGTTGGTCAAGTAAAGGTTCTACAAGTTCATTAGTGCTTCATGACATCACTCAGCGGCCCCGTATTCTCCTTGACTACTCAAGGGCTACCGGTACCCACAAATATGTCGCACTAACGTAGCTATTGCTTAGACCATGTCGGTATACCCCACACAATTTCCATAATGTATTGCTACTTGCCTATAAGGTCTCCAAAATCTGGGTAGAGGATTCAAACCCAAACAAAGAACCATAATGTAAAGCATACAAGTCAAACAATGAAAGCAACTAAATGTGATCTAACCCTAAGGTAACCCCACTTTAGGCTATTATCCCTATCAGAGTCGCTAGTTCCGTGATACGGTGGAAGAACTGACTTGGGATGTTTTGCGTTTGATTGCAAATGTTGCGGTTAGCAAGAGTCGCCATCGACTTTTCTTTTATCCAAAAGGAAAAGTGAAAAAGCACAGGAAAGACCTTTGAGATTGTTTCTTGAGTTTGGGGGGTAGATTATGAAAAGGGAAGGTATTAGCACCCTTTTCATCCATGGTTTTCCATGGGCTCTTAGTTACTTGCTAGATCACTTGCTTTTGTTTGAAAATGTGCTTTGTATGGTTTTTTAAAGTGTTTTGAAAAGGCGCCATCGTTTAGGCAAACTTTGTAATGATTCTCGTTCGTAAGAATGTATACAAAGTGTTGATCTTTTGAAAATGTTTTCAAGTTTTGAAAGATGTTTTGAAAGTGTTTGGTGTTTGTTTTGAAAAATAGCAAGGATGTTTTGCTTTGAAAGTGAGCAAGTAACTAGGAACAATATATCTACTCAAAAGTCTTTCTTGTTTATTTCCTCTTTCCTTTGACATTGTTATCTTACCATTTATTTGGTAAGAAACCCTATCTTTGGATGTAAATGGGACGGGCATGGGTCATCGTATAACCATGATTTGCAATGTTGCAAGATATCTTAGCATCTTTCTTTAGGGACTAAGATCATTTTGAAAGGAAACTTTTGATAGCGTCATCGAGGGACTATGATCTTGTGTTTGTTTGTTTTTGTTAAGATACCTCACATGCATAACATGGTCATTTTGTAAGGCAACCAAGTGGATTTTACCCTAGGGGTGCTTGTGTGCAAGTGTGTTGATTTTTCATGCTTGATTTGTCTTTGATTAGGGTTTGCTAATTGATTGATTTTAGTCTTTCCATACAAAACCCTAATTACTAGCATTTTGTATATAAAGCGATAAATTGCGGAATTTAAAATTACTACGCTATTATAATACTTGTGGGAGGGGGTGTACAAATTACAAATGGGGATTGCAAGAAAATAAACCTAATTATCTATTACAACCATATTGAATTTGAATAAATAATGTACAAATGTGAATAAATATACAAGAATGTAAATGGAAAGAAAAAAAATGGATTTTAGTTTTGATTTTTTTTAGGAAAAGGTTTAGTTTTAACCTAATTAACTAAAAGAAAATAATTAGTTAAATTAGTAAAAGTAAAACTAAATTAATTAGGAAAATAAAATTAAATAAAACCCTAATCTAAATATTAATTGATTAAGAAAGAAAAATAAATTAAGTTTGTAAAAAAAATATTTTTAATGTCTTTTTGTCTTGAAAATAATATATGGTAAACTATTTTTGGTCTTTCTGGTTTTAAAAGAATATTTTTTAATTGTAAAAGAAATAATTAAAACCCTATTTTCTAATTAAATTTACAAATTAATTAGTAAAATAGATAAAGTATGATTAAATAAAAATAATTTTTATTGTAAAAATAAATAAATTATATCAAAATATAAATCTAATGTTTTTATATTTTTTCTGACTTTTCTAATATTAAATAAAATATTAAAGAAAACAAATAAATAAAGAAAAGAAAAAGGAAAAGAAAATGGGCCAGGGGTGTGAATAGTGAGCAGGGAGTATGAGATGACCAAAAAATACTAGGCCCAACACAGGGGGCCCAGCGCTGCAAGCAAACACCAAAAAAGTTAGAAAAAAATGAGAAAATAATAAAAAGGGTTACATTGGGGCTCAAACCCAGGTCCCAAAGGTTAACAAGCACGCACTTTACCACTGGGGTGGCTATACATCCATTCATATAAACAAAATAATAAATATATATTAGAAATCAAGTCCATGGCCTGAACTTCATCTTCAACCTCACGCCCAGTCAGAGTACCTGCATCTTGTTCATTTCTCATCCATTTGCAAAAGTGTAAACATGAATCTTGTGGCAAATTTCCTCACGATTTTAGAAATGTAAAGCAATAAAATTATAGATCAAAGACAAGCATGAATTTTAATGGTCCTAATCTGAACCCTAAAAATTTAAGAAACTTCAATCTTAAAATTCTCTAAGCTCAAGCAACATAAATGAAAACTATGGACATGGTTAGCTTTAGGGCAATGATATCTACATTTTTCATTCACAAATAAACCATTAATGATGCTTGTATGAAAATTTCAAAGTTAAGGAAACTTACCTCAAAACTGGAAATCGTATTCTGATTTTGAGCAGTCCTCAAGGTGTTGTGATGATCAGAATAGCTCCACTGAGGTCCCAAGAAGCTAATGCAATGGTTAGCTTGGTTGGAGAATGGCTGAAATGGTCTGGAGAAGTCCACTTGCAGTGCTCTGTTTTTGAACTTGGGAATGGAGGAATATGGTGTTACAGAACTGTAACAAGGTATGGGATTGTTTGTGTATGATCTTGAAAGCTTTTGGATGCAAGAAGCCAAGAAACGCACGAGTAGTTTTTGGTTTTGGGATTTATGGCCAGAATATGCAACAATGGAGGTGTGTGATGCAAATCTGGGTTCTTGCTCTTTTCAGGGCTCAAGCATGCGTGTGTTTTGTGACAAATTACTTGTGTATGTATAAGCAAAAGGCTTGAGTGCTTGAGAGGGTCAGAAGTACAAGTTCTAGACTGATTGCTATGTTACTTGATTTTGAAGAAAAGTGGGAAGTATGGTTCCAAGAGGAAGTAAAAGCATGGTCTGAGTGATTTTAAGTGTTTAGACAAACTTCTCTTGAGTTATAGGACATGTATGATCAGAAGAAAACAATTGCAAGGCTCAAGAACAAGTTTTGTGCAAAAAGACACTTTATCAAAATGGCATTGTGCACTTTCTTCCCAAAATGGAAATAACGCATGGCCTCGCATTGAATGCTTGAATTGAGACCTCTAACATGTTGTGAAAGCAATTAATTATGAAGTGCCTAACAAGTTTGAGGCCTGTAAAGTAGAGATTATACATCATAGGTTTGAAATTTGAATCTTGTTCATCACAAAATGACTTGTATTTCAAGTGTGAAAACCCTAACTTCATCTCTTTGATTCTCACTGCTCAAGAATGACCTCAAGAAGTTCTTTGACATTTTGGAAAGCTTGTAATATGATCTACAACCCCTATTTGACTCACTTTTTAAAATTCCACTTGGAACTATATGAAAAAGTGTCGTGAAGTTAGGTCAAAATCCTGACCAAAACTAGGGCAAAATTTCACTAAGTGTTCAATTTCAAGACCACGACTTTAGGAATTGATAACTTGAGATCCAATAGTTTTTAGAAGAAGTTGTGTAAAGAAATGTTGTATATATCATGGAGATCTACAACTTTCATGTTGAAGGTTTCTTCTGAATCCTCATGCATCATGGTGAAAAGTTGGCTTAAAGTTATGAAAAAACATGAAGTTTATAAACACTTAGAAAAATTTCTAAGTTAGAAAACTTTGACTTTTCAGAATGAAATATTGACTTTTTGATTTATTGATGAATAAGTTTAATATTTTGACATGTTTTGATGAATTGTGATCTTTGACATTGAATTTTGACCAAAAAGTCAAAGTTTGATTTTTCTGTGTACAGTTGACTTTTGATCAGTTGACTGAAAATTTACTATCAATCCAATTGATCTTGAACAATGTTTTAGGTCCTGTCATTAGGTCAAAATGATGCAATTTAACTATTGAGATCATGCTTCAAACCAATTGACCATTTGCTAAGTCAAAAATCAGAAATTGCCCTTTCTCAGTCAAAACCCTAATTTTAACCATTTTTCCCTTTTGATGATTTGATCAAATTTCTTGAGGAATTATGGTCCAAACTTGATCAAATGATACATATGAGTTTATAATATTTATGTGGATACAAATTTATGAATTTTGACTTTAAATTGGCCATAGTTGACTTTTTCCCCAATACAGCTGATTTTTAGGTCAACTGCTCAATTGACTGAGCAAAAATGTGATCCAAGGCTTGAAACTTGACATGAGTAAACTTGAGGGTCCATAATGATCCATAAAAGTCATATGAAGCATTGAAAGTTAAAATATCCTTGTGCAACCTCAAACCCTAATTTTGGTCATCAGTGCTTGAGGAGGTGTCTTGAGCTGATCAACCCTAGTGCAGTCTTGAACCAAGAGATATCTTTTTGAGAAAATATTTGATAAATGAGAGGGAAAATTTTGGGGTACAAAAGGTGGGTACAAATAAATTTTGATCCTTATCCTTTGTTTCTTAAACCGTGAACCAGGCCATGTTACAACCCCTTAAATGTCCTAATTGAAGCATGGGTTAGTTCGAAAGCATATTGTTACAAAAGGTATCCTGACTCCTGTAAGGCTTACTGTAAATCCTGAGTTGAATTCATATTCTTTCAAAATTCTTTTATTTGCTAAAAAAGCATTTTCAAAACTTCAAGACAAACATAAACTTTGCATTGTTTGAATATCGTTGTTTGCATATGGCTATTTGTTTGACAATAGAGAAATTCGCACGACGAATATCCAATGAACGGAAATTCTCTCAAGAAATAGAATCACTTCAAAATTGGAAGACACTTCCAATGATAAATCTCCCATAATTAAGGAGGCATGACAAGTTACTGCCCTAACTCATCTGTGGCAGTCAACTCGAGATTCCAAGACATCTTTCAAGAAGTGCTGAATAACAGGGGCAGGTCTGCATCTGAATCACTTGAGGCATTAAGCTTGAATTCTAGCAAAAGGTTCATGTACGACCAAGCACACATTTTCTGGCAGCACTATAACACTTACTACTATGGACAACAACAAATCCCCACAAAGTACCTTTCATATTGTGATCCCCGTTGAAGTCGCCAGAGCCACCTCTATAAGGTTATCCCCATAGAATAGTCCTCACGGATAAGGGTACAAACCTCACAAGGACAAATGCATGGATATCCTCATAAAGTTGGATCCATGCAATCCCCAGCCAGAGTTTCAGTCTCCAGAAAACCTCTCCCCAGCTGAGTTGGTCTTAAGAAGAATCCTCGAGGAGTTCTGCCAAAGAGACACCTCCCTAACAGGTTGTCAAATGTTCTCTTCAACGGGGTTTATTTCCCCAACAAAATACAGATTCGCCAGCTTAAGTTTTCCTCTCAGACTATTACAAATTAAGGGACCACAACCCCTAATCCCTAATGAAGTCATCAACAGAGTCAGTGCTATCTCTGAAAGTTGCTAGCCTGGACCCGACCAAATAATAGTTTGACTTCTTCAATTTCTAAGGCATGGACCCGACCAGATAACAGTTGATCTCAATTTCAAGTTACTAAAGCCTGGACCCGACCAGAAAATAGTTTGACTTTTTCAATTGCTGAAACCTGGACCCGACCAGATATAGTTGATCTCAATTTCAAATTTCTAAATCCTGGACCCGACCAGATAATAGTTTGATTTCTTGAATTTGCTGAAACCTATACTCGACCAGATAACAATTTGAATTTCTGAAACCTGGACCCGACCAGATAACAGTAAATCTAAATTCTTATTTACTAAATCCTGGACACGACCAGATAATAGTTTGACTTTTTCTATTGCTGAAACCTGGACCCGATCAGATAACAGTTTGAGTTACTAAAGCCTGGACCCGACCAGATAGCAGTTTAACTTCCTCAAATCATTTCTGAAACCTATACACGACCAGATAGCAGTTTAAAAACTCCTCTTCCCCAGTAGAGTTTGCCACTATCCCCGATGAGTTACTGTAAAGCCTGGGATCCGACCAGATAACAGTTAACTTCCTTATCCCTAGTGTTGTACCCCAAAATTTCCCCTCCCAAATTTTCAAAGACATTGTGTTGTACCCCAAAATTTTCCCTCGCATTTTTCCACAAGAAATCACAGCTTCAGGTGTTTCCTGATTTTTCAGATTGGCTCAAGAATCGATCAAACAGACTTTTCTTGTCAGTCAGACGCAATTAGGGTTTTATTGATTTTTAGGGCTCTAGAATGTTTCAAACATTTGGCTCAGGGGTTTTGGTTGATTTTGGCTCAACTTTGATCAGGCGAACGTTCTTTGGCATTTAATCAGGAATTAGGGTTGTTCATGCGTCATTCTTCAGAAAGATTTAATTCTACGATGCTTTGCAAGTTATTCCGAGATTTGGTTTGAATTCGCATTGGTTGACTTAATCAGTAAAAGAATGCATTTGGATTGAATTCACGTTTTATTTGATTGAACCAGTCAAAGGATACATTCAGTTTGGATTTCCAGTGTTTGGTAAAAAATCAGTAAAAAGGGGAATGCGTCTGATCAGTTATTGTGTTTGACTTTGCTTTGCTTTGGATGTTGGAAGCGCCAAGTTTATTATTTTGATCAACGTTGAATCAATGTTTAGTTAATTATTTATTATTCTAAAGATTAAATAGCTGGAATTTAATTTTCAGTTATTTTAATTTAAAGAACTATAAATAATAAATAAATAATTGAAAAAGGAGAAAAAAGAATTAATTGGATAATAAAAACTTTTATTTATTTTTAAATTATTCGTACAATTATTGTTTGCAATTTATTTACAACAATGATTTTACAAGTAATTTAAACCTAAATAAAACTATCCTAAACATTTTTTCTAATCTTCATTTCTTCATTGCTATCCCTTGCTCCAGTGCTCCATTTTAATTATTCATCTGCAAAAGAAAAGAAGAAGAGTCAAATAGCAGATAAATAAATAAATAAAAGAGACAAATTACAGTTCATCATTAAGGGCCACTGATTGGGATCAGTTAGCCCTCTTTGCAAATCACGGGATTTCTCCCGGTTCACAAAGAGGGATGAATATTTATTTGCTAAACTTTGAATGCACAAAGTCAAAATTACACAATTCAAAAATTGTCAAACTGCATAGTTCAAAAGCAAACAGCAAGTCCAAACTAAAAGTCCAAACTCAAACTTTCTGCCAAAAGTACAAAACACTGTCACAAGGCTACCCAAGCTGTCAAAAAGAAGATTTGGAAGGATATCAAAAGCACAAAATCTGGGGGAAAAGAGACAAAAATGCAGAGAAAGCATGATATGCAAGCAACATGGTTCATTTTCATCATTTCCCAAAGTGTGGCCCTTTCAGATAAAGTACAATGCAAACATTATTTTAATGCTAAACTGTACTGAAGAGAGAGAGAAGAGAAAAAGAAAGCAGGCTTAGGCTTGAGGCATGAAGGTAATATAAAACAAACTGAAGACAGTACAGTAAAGGGAGGAGATCAGAAAGATATCAAACAGAGATAACCAACTGTCAAAACCCTCCAGATACAAAAACCTGCATATGCCAAAATCTGCCTGTTATCAAACCAAACACATAACCATCAATAATGTCCAAACCTGCATGAACCAAAGGCCATAAACTGCATTCCATAGCCTTAAACCAGTAAATACACAAAACCAGTTCAAAACACCCAATCTGCCTGAAGCCTTCAAGCACACGAACATAACTAACATATGCCCAAAACCTGCAATCAAACTAAAATAACCTGCCTGAAGCCTCACTAAAGCTAAAACCTGTGAAATCTCCAAGCCTAAAACCTGTGAAACATCACAAGCCTAAAACCTGTCAAAAGCTCATTACCAGCCATAACCATAAGAAAGCCCTCAACCTTACCTGATGCAAATCTGAACCTGTCTAGCTCGAAATCTAAGCCACAAGGCCCTCACACCCATAACTTGTTTCCTAAGTTTCTCAAGGCAACTCAAGCCCTCAGCATTCAAGAAATTCATCATTGGGTAGCCAACTCAAGCGAAAAGCCAACAAATCAACAATAGTATATTCAGAAGCATACTCAGAGCATATCAGAACCCGACATTTCAAGGAAAATAAACCCTCAGAATTGCTTCATCATTGGGCCAATAACACAACATATCAAATATCTCAGTACACAATAGCATTCAACCCACATTCAGAAACGAAAAAAGAAGCAATCACATGTATCAAGCAAGCAGAGGCAACAAGGAGATAAAGAAGCGTTTTGAGGCATCAAGGTAATCACACAAAAGAAGCATACCTAATAAGCATTCAAAGGCAATACAAGCATACAACCAGGGAAGGAAGAGAAGAAGAAAGAAGAGACATCAAAAATTTGGTTTTCAGTTCATCATTAAACCCAACAAACAGGCGAAATATACAAAGGTACCAGGAAGCAAAGATTCATTCACGTTCCCTTCACCGTCGAGCCTCAACGCCTCCAAAATCCCTCCTCCTCCATCTCCAAAAGGTAGTGCTCTTATACCTCCTTGCATGCATGTCAAAATAACGAAAGAAAACACATAAGTCAAAGCCCAATTGAAACTAAAAAATCAAAAAAGGAATGAAACCCTAATGCGTTTGAGATCGAAATCATACCTTGTAACTTGATCTGGGTGGTCTACGGAGGGTGAAAGAGGGATGATGGCGTCTGTTTGGCCTTGCATGAAGGAGTTGTATTCAGAAATCCATGGCGAAAGATGAACGAAGACGAAGAGGATAGAAGACGAATGCCGCCGCTGCTCACAAACCCTAAAGCGTTATCCAAATGAAACGAATATCAGAAACCCTAAAACCTCTGTCTCACCCGTCTGGGCCTTGTCCCACTCCCAAAACGCCTAAAGCCCATTCAAACCCTTTTATTTAGATTTTAAAACATATTATTTTGATTAATAAATTAACAAAACATAACATTTTTTTACACTAACAATATTTTTATATATAGCATAATTAAGTTTATATAGAAACTTATAAAAATAATATTTTTTCTCTATAATTAAACTTACATTTTCTTTTATTTTTTATACATAGAATATAATTTTTCTTAAGATTAATACTTAATTTGTGCATTAATACTTTAACACTTTTAAAATATATTTTTCAATATACATAAACTTTAAAACATTTAATTAAAATACTTTTTATACATATTAAAGAAAATACAATTAAAGATTAATTAAACAAAATATCTAATTCTTTTCTTTAAGTTAAAACAATGCTTAATAATACATTCGAATTCACATTTTCCTAACCTGTAAATAATTACATATACAAATATACATACACGTATACACGTACACTTACACAATATACTTACATTTGATACATTATACGTTTGCTTATCTTATACATTGCTATACGTTACATTTACATTTGATCGATTCAATTTGGTTGTAATCTATTGGACACTACATTCCTAAAGTCTCATCCCCATTTGTATATTTGTACCCCCACTCCCGGATACTTATTTTGTAATAGCGTAGACTTTACATTTCCGCAATTTACCGCTTTCGAATTATACCATGGTTAGACCTAGGGTTTGCATGTACATAAAATCAAACGCTAGATAACCTAATACAAGACAAATACATGAAATCAATACACAATCACACTTGCACCCTCTAGGGTAATCCCACATGTTGCCTTCCAAAATGGGCCATGCTTGCACGTCGAGTTTCTTTGGCAAAACAAATTCAAATGATCATAAGTCCCTCGATGACGCTTTCGAAAGTTGCCTAAATGGAATAATCATAGTCCCTTCAAAGCAAATTGCCCAAAGACACTTGGCATCATTGCATTCATGGTCCATACGATGACCCGCGCCCGTCCCGTTAAACATCCTAAACGCAAGATTGTCCATCAAATTCAATGGTGGAACAAAATTGTTAAAAAGGGTTGAAATCATAGAGAAAAATCTTTGAGTACAATAGGGTAGACAAAACTCTTAGTTACTTGAGACCAGCTTGCAAAAACACTTGCCTTCTTTTCAAAACCACACTCCACAAACACTTTCAAAACAAACTCTCAAAAACATTTGAAACATCTTTTCGAAAAAGATATACACCTTTGTAAAACATTCGAGTAAAGAATTGTTACAAGGGTTGCCTAAGACAAGGCATCTTCTTCCAAAACATTTTCAAAAACACACACACACACACACACACACACACACCATTTTCAAGCAATCGAAAATCAAGGCAAGTGATCTAAAAAACCAAGTAACTAAGAGCCCATGGATAACCATGGATGAAAAGGGTGCTAATACCTTCCCTTTTCATAATCTACCCCCCGGACCCACGAAATATCTCAAAAGGTTTTTGTTGTTCTTTTTTAAACCTTTCCTTTAGGATAAAATAAAAAGTCGGTGGCGACTCTTGCTCAACCGAACAAGTGCGAATACAAACGCAAAACCCATAGTCAGTTCTCCCACCGTATCACAGAACTGGCGACTCTGCTGGGGAATATACTTAAAAGTGGGGTTACCTTAGGGTTTAGATCACCTTTACTTTCTCGCTTTGATTGACTTGATTGCTTTATCTTTTGGGTTCTTGTTTGGGTTTGTTGTAAATCCTACACCCGAATTGGGGCACCTTCTTAGGTAAATAGCAAAAAACTGTGAGGGAACTGTGCGGGGTATACCGACATGGTTGAAGCAGTAAGCTATGTTAGTGTGACATATTTGTGAGTACCGGTAACCCTTGAGTTCAATCAAGGAGAGTACGGGGCCGCTGAGTGATTTCGTGAAGCACTAACGAACTCTTAGAACCTTAATTGACCATCTTAGCCTTTTTAGGGGTAGTGAGATGACCGACTTTGGTGCAGTCCGAAGTTGGTAGATACTCGATACTACACTCATTTGAGGGTTGTTTTCTTGGAATATTTTGGTCGCCAGTAAGTGGCTAAACCGAAACAATGAACACAGAAAACAATCCAATGATACTGAGCTCCTTAGAACCCGGTTTCTATTTTAGGACAGGATGAGCCAACTAACTTCAAGAGGGTACTTACCTGAACCCCATGCAAGCCTAAACCTAAGGACTTGTTTGCTTTGTGTGAATATGTTTGCCTGTATATACACTCACTTGCTTTTTTGCATACATGTACATAACATCATGACATCATGACATCATACCATAGCATTTTCAATAACCATTTCAAGGGTCTCGAAGGTTCTTTTGATGCAGGGTTACGTTGAACCAGACGTCTACCAAGGGGAAAGAGGTTTCTCCTCTAATCAATGCCAACCAAAGATCAAGTACAACAACTTGAATCAGTGGCTATGACCCACTCGACATGGTGAGCTTGATTCTCGTGGAAAGACATCCACCGATACACAGTTCTCCAAACAAAGATCAAGTACAACAACTTGAATCAGTGGCTATGACCCACTCGACATGGTGAGCTCGATTCTCGTGGAAAGACATCCACCGGTGCGAAGATCTCCAATCATAGAGCAAAGTTCAACCTCTAACATTTTCTTGTGTTTACCACAAGAGATCCTTGAAAGCATGCATCCACATATCATGCATTGCATCTTGACGATCTTCCCTTTTTCAGGTTTCCTTACTCTCCTGCTGTTTATTTCAGTAAGAGATGGCTCTAGAAAGGTCTGTCAAAGACATCCAAGACCAGACTGCTCAGCTGCAGGAAGTGTTCCTGAACTTGTCTCTGGGGCAAGAAGAAATAAAAGCTCTCCTCACAAAAAGCTTGGAGAATTCCAACAAGGCCAGGAGTGATCAGATTGCAGAGATGCAGTTTGATCTGACAACCTTGAGGACCCAAATGATGGGACAGTTGGTGGGCCAGATGGCTCTCATCCAAGACCTATCTCAAAGACAAGAGGAACTCAGAGTTCTTGTCCGCCAACTACTTCCAAATAACCAATTGGGGCAAACAACTGAGGTTGAAGAGCAAGTCACTGCTCAGCCTCCATCCACTCAAGAAGACAAGGGGAAAGCTCCTTTGCCTGCTTCAGGGTCACAAGCCCATCAACAACCTCGCCAGCGTCAACGGGGTAATCGGCGTAAGCAAGAAACGTCGGGAAGACAGTTCACGGAGACTGAGATACCATCATTCTTCATACTGAAGCGCCTGTTGGAGGTCAACTTGCTCACCCTAAGGGATCCTCCTCAGAAGCTCAATACCTCCTCTCCTAACTATCGTCCCGACGCATTTTGTGTTTACCACTCCTACAGCCTGGGACACGACACCAATAACTGTTGGGCCTTGAAGAACAAGATTCAAGATCTGATCGACATTGGAGTGCTGGAATTCATGCCAGACGGCGGGATGAAAATCTTCCGTTAAGGGGTTCTCCACCTGAAGTGACGAAACTCAAGCTGAAAGACTTTCGCTTCTTTTCGAATTTTCAAAGTTGTAATTTCTTTTGTTGTCAAACAATTATCTGTTGCTGTTACACTCTGTTTTCATTAATGCATTGCATATGTTTGTCTTGAATTCATCCATTCGTTTCACTACTCTTATGCTTTTCTTTATGATATTTGACTCTTGATAAAAAGCTGCAAGCCTTTAGAGGGAGGATGACGAAACAATACCATAATCTTATACAATATGCTTTTGAACAGACCTTGCTGATGATGTACAGGCATTTCTTTCAATTCCCAAACACTGGAGTTACAAGGAAGATAATCCCTAGTCAACCCCTTCGAGCCAAAGAAGTAGGAGTTTTCTGTTCTAAACGATCAAAACCTTTGATATAAACCTGGGGCTGGGTAGTATCTCAGTTAAGTGCACATTGAAGTCGCAAACTCTCAGTTCGTAACACAACGAACGACGTCAAAGAAAAAAGAAAAGCATTCCTTTGGAATCAAAAGAAAAGGGTGGTTCCCTATCACATAGACAGTCAATCTCTCAAAAGAGAAAAAGCCCACTGAGCCAAAACCTGTAAAGGAAGCTCGAGAAAGCTGGGGCATCCCGCTGACTGTAATCTCGAAAATGGGAACAGTCGGGCAAAAGTTAGGGATAACAAATCAAAATCAAAATAGTGAGGTCATTACCAAATCCTCAACAACATGAAAAATGTTGAAAAAGAAAAAAGGAGATGATGACTGTCTCCCCAAATTCAACTAGTGAACCATCACCCAAAAGTCGTTTCAAACTCAAAACAGAGTACGACCCACAATTGACTGAGCTTAGGTTGGAGAACATCACGAAGAGCGGGTGGGTACAAATATACTTTGAGCCTATATCCTTTGTTTCTTAAACCGTGAACCAAGCCACATTACAACCCTTCAAAAGTCCTAATTGAAGCATGAGTTAGTTCGAAAGCATACTGTTACAAAAGGTATCCTGACTCCTGTAGGGCTTTACTCTAAATCTTGTGTTGACTTGTCTTATGAAAAGTTTTCTGCTAAAAACGCATTTTTTCAAAACTTCGAGACAAACATAACCCTTGCATTGTTTGAAAATCACTGTCTGCATTTGGCTTTTTGTTTGACAGCGAAGAAATTCATACAGCGAATGTGCGGAGGAACGAAAACTCTCTCAGTGAGAAAAATCACTTCAAAAGGACGACACTTCCTTTACAAATCTCCTATCAACAAGGGGCATGACATGTCACCATACAATTAACCTGGGGCAGTCCAGTCAAGGTCCAACAGATCTTTCAAGATTCAGTTAACCTGGGGCAGTCCGGTCAAGATTTCAAGAAATCTCTCAATACGCAGAGTAATCTGATTCAAGACTCCTTCAATCACCACTTGGGGCATTCGAATGTCAAAAGTGTTCAACAAATCAACTATCACATTTCCAGACTCGATTCCTGTATCCAGCCAGAGCACGTATGAAGAGTTTGAGGATTCGATTCCTGTATCCAGCCAGGGCATATCTGTTGACGACTATTTCCAGATTCGATTCCTGTATCCATCCAGGGCATATCTGTTGACGACTATTTCCAGATTCGATTCCTGTATCCAGCCAGGGCATATTTGTTGATGACTATTTCCAGACTCGATTCCTGTATCTAGCTAGGGCACGTCTGAAGAGTTTGAAGATTCGATTCCTGTATCCAGCCAGGAAAATATCTATAGACGACTGATTATGGATCAACACCTGTAACTAGCCAGGAAATTATCTACATCACCACTTGGGGCATTCGAATGTCAAAAGTGTTCAAAAACCCGATGCAGTTTTACACGGACTCATCATCAGGAAATCCTACACCGATCTCCTCAAAACAGGAAGACCCCAGTAGTTTGGCATACAACCCAAGCTTCTGAGTTTCCCAACAGTGGTCCCAAGACTTCTCATTTTCAACAATCAGAAGATTCTTGCCCTCCACAGCAGCAACCCAAGAGTTATTCTCCCCGGCAGCAGTCAAGATTCTCTTATCTTCAAGCCATCTAGGATTCACTCATCCTCAGCAAGATAGCTTATCAGCTTACATGCGCATTCATCACATTCATGTCATAAACATTGATGTCACATACATTGCATCATGCATCATAACATTGCATACAACTAACCCTTTACCTTTTCAGGTAAGATCAGTCGACAGACAAAGATCATCTTCCGAGATTCATCCAGAAATAGTTCAGATGTGACCAGGACACGGCGACATTCTGATACTTATTCCAGATTCATCCAGATGAAGTTTTACACGGACGCATCATCAGGAAGCCCTACACCGGTTCTTATTCAACTTCAAGATTTCTGAAAACAGTTCACGGGTTCTCCAGTAACGGATGTTAACCTATCACTTGTTCAGATTCTTCTCAAGACTTCTGAAAACAGTTTATGGATTCTTCCCAACAACGGATGTTAATCTATCACTTGTTCAGATGCAACCTTTGAAAACAGTTTACGGATGCTTCCCAACAACGGATGCTGCTCTATTGCTTATTCAACTTCAAGATTTCTGAAAACAGTTCACGGGTTCTCCAAGTAACGGATGTTAACCTATCACTTGTTCAGATTCTTCTCAAGACTTCTGAAAACAGTTTATGGATTCTTCCCAACAACGGATGTTAATCTATCACTTGTTCAGATGCAACTTTTGAAAACAGTTTACGGACGCTTCCCAACAACGAATGCTGCTCTATTGCTTATTCAACTTCAAGATTTCTGAAAACTGTTCACGGGTTCTCCAAGTAACGGATGTTAACCTATCACTTGTTCAGATTCTTCTCAAGACTTCTGAAAATAGTTTATGGATTCTACCCAACAACGGATGTTAATCTATCACTTGTTCAGATGCAACTTTTGAAAACAGTTTACGGACGCTTCCCAACAACGGATGCTGCTCTATTGCTTATTCAACTTCAATATTTCTGAAAACAGTTCACGGGTTCTCCAAGTAACGGATGTTAACCTATCGCTTGTTCAGATTCTTCTCAAGACTTCTGAAAACAGTTTATAGATTCTTCCCAAGAACGGATGTTAATCTATCACTTGTTCAGATGCAACTTTTGAAAACAGTTTACGGACGCTTCCCAACAACGGATGTTGCTCTATTGCTTATTCAATCTCGACTCCGGAAAACAGTTCACGGGTTCTCTAAGTAACGGATGTTAACCTATCACTTGTTTAGATTCTTCTCAAGACTTCTGAAAACAGTTTATGGATTCTTCCCAACAACGGATGTTAATCTATCACTTGTTCAGATGCAACTTTTGAAAACAGTTTACGGATGCTTCCCAACAACGGATGCTTCTCTATTGCTTATTCAACTTCAAGATTTCTGAAAACAGTTCACGGGTTCTCCAAGTAACGGATGTTAACCTATCGCTTGTTCAGATTCTTCTCAAGACTTCTGAAAACAGTTTATGGATTCTTCCCAACAACGAATGTTAATCTATCACTTGTTCAGATGCAACTTTTGAAAACAGTTTACGGACGCTTCCCAACAACGGATGCTGCTCTATTGCTTATTCAATCTCGACTCCTGAAAACAGTTCACGGATTCTCCAGACACGGATGTCAATCTATTGCTTATTCGGACCCCCAATTCAGAGATGTTCCAAAACATGGGTGCCTTTCTGATGCTCGTCCACTCACCATTGACATACAGTTCAACATTCTCAGATGGCATCTCTAAGCCCATCCCCCGACAAGATTCTATCGCATCAGATGGCATCTTTAAGCCCATCACCAAATGGCATCTTTAAGCCCATTCCCCTACCATCACATCGCCGAGTGCAAATTTTCTGGGCACTTTAGTGTCCAATCTTCTTTTACCTTCAAGTCGCGAAATGCAAATTTGACAATCTAACTCTTCAGGTTCAAGAAGATTGAACAGGGGCAACTGTTGTACCCCAAAATTTGCCCTCGCATTTTTCCACAAGAAATCACAGCTTCAGGCGTTTCTTGATTTTTCAGATTGGCTCAAGAATCGATCAAACAGACTTTTCTCGTCAGTCAGACGCAATTAGGGTTTTATTGATTTTCAGGGCTCTAGAATGTTTCAAACATTTGGCTCAGGGGTTTTGGTTGATTTTGGCTCAACTTTGATCAGGCGAACGTTCTTTGGCATTTAATCAGGAATTAGGGTTGTTCATGCGTCATTCTTCAGAAAGATTTAATTCTACGATGCTTTGCAAGTTATTCCGAGATTTGGTTTGAATTCGCATTGGTTGACTTAATCAGTAAAAGAATGCATTTGGATTGAATTCACGTTTTGTTTGATTGAACCAGTCAAAGGATACATTCAGTTTGGATTTGCAGTGTTTGGTAAAAAATCAGTAAAAAGGGGAATGCGTCTGATCAGTTATTGTGTTTGACTTTGCTTTGCTTTGGATGTTGGAAGCGCCAAGTTTATTATTTTGATCAACGTTGAATCAATGTTTAGTTAATTATTTATTATTCTAAAGATTAAATAGCTGGAATTTAATTTTCAGTTATTTTAATTTAAAGAACTATAAATAATAAATAAATAATTGAAAAAGGAGAAAAAAGAATTAATTGGATAATAAAAACTTTTATTTATTTTTAAATTATTCGTACAATTATTGTTTACAATTTATTTACAACAATGATTTTACAAGTAATTTAAACCTAAATAAAACTATCCTAAACATTTTTTCTAATCTTCATTTCTTCATCTGCTATCCCTTGCTCCAGTGCTCCATTTTAATTATTCATCTGCAAAAGAAAAGAAGAAGAGTCAAATAGCAGATAAATAAATAAAAAAAGAGACAAATTACAGTTCATCATTAAGGGCCACTGATTGGGATCAGTTAGCCCTCTTTGCAAATCACGGGATTTCTCCCGGTTCACAAAGAGGGATGAATATTTATTTGCTAAACTTTGAATGCACAAAGTCAAAATTGCACAATTCAAAAATTGTCAAACTGCATAGTTCAAAAGCAAACAGCAAGTCCAAACTAAAAGTCCAAACTCAAACTTTCTGCCAAAAGTACAAAACACTGTCACAAGGCTACCCAAGCTGTCAAAAAGAAGATTTGGAAGGATATCAAAAGCATAAAATCTGGAGGAAAAGAGACAAAAATGCAGAGAAAGCATGATATGCAAGCAACATGGTTAATTTTCATCATTTCCCAAAGTGTGGCCCTTTCAGATAAAGTACAATGCAAACATTATTTTAATGATAAACTGTACTGAAGAGAGAGAGAAGAGAAAAAGAAAGCAGGCTTAGGCTTGAGGCATGAAGGTAATATAAAACAAACTGAAGACAGTACAGTAAAGGGAGGAGATCAGAAAGATATCAAACAGAGATAACCAACTGTCAAAACCCTCCAGATACAAAAACCTGCATATGCCAAAATCTTCCTGTTATCAAACCAAACACATAACCATCAATAATGTCCAAACCTGCATGAACCAAAGGCCATAAATTGCATTCCATAGCCTTAAACCAGTAAATACACAAAACCAGTTCAAAACACCCAATCTGCCTGAAGCCTTCAAGCACACGAACATAACTAACATATGCCCAAAACCTGCAATCAAACTAAAATAACCTGCCTGAAGCCTCACTAAAGCTAAAACCTGTGAAATCTCCAAGCCTAAAACCTGTGAAACATCACAAGCCTAAAACCTGTCAAAAGCTCATTACCAGCCATAACCATAAGAAAGCCCTCAACCTTACCTGATGCAAACCTGAACCTGTCCAGCTCGAAATCTAAGCCACAAGGCCCTCACACCCATAACTTGTTTCCTAAGTTTCTCAAGGCAACTCAAGCCCTCAGCATTCAAGAAATTCATCATTGGGTAGCCAACTCAAGCGAAAAGCCAACAAATCAACAATAGTATATTCAGAAGCATACTCAGAGCATATCAGAACCCGACATTTCAAGGCAAATAAACCCTCAGAATTGCTTCATCATTGGGCCAATAACACAACATATTAAATATCTCAGTACACAATAGCATTCAACCCACATTCAGAAACGAAAAAAGAAGCAATCACATGTATCAAGCAAGCAGAGGCAACAAGGAGATAAAGAAGCGTTTCGAGGCATCAAGGTAATCACACAAAAGAAGCATACCTAATAAGCATTCAAAGGCAATACAAGCATACAACCAGGGAAGGAAGAGAAGAAGAAAGAAGAGACATCAAAAATTAGGTTTTCAGTTCATCATTAAACCCAACAAACAGGCGAAATATACAAAGGTACCAGGAAGCAAAGATTCATTCACGTTCCCTTCACCGTCGAGCCTCAATGCCTCCAAAATCCCTCCTCCTCCATCTCCAAAAGGTAGTGCTCTTATACCTCCTTGCATGCATGTCAAAATAACGAAAGAAAACACATAAGTCAAAGCCCAATTGAAACTAAAAAATCAAAAAAGGAATGAAACCCTAATGCGTTTGAGATCGAAATCATACCTTGTAACTTGATCTGGGTGGTCTACGGAGGGTGAAAGAGGGATGATGGCGTCTGTTTGGCCTTGCATGAAGGAGTTGTATTCAGAAATCCATGGCGAAAGATGAACGAAGACGAAGAGGATAGAAGACGAACGCCGCCGCTGCTCACAAACCCTAAAGCGTTATCCAAATGAAACGAATATCAGAAACCCTAAAACCTCTGTCTCACCCGTCTGGGCCTTGTCCCACTCCCAAAACGCCTAAAGCCCATTCAAACCCTTTTATTTAGATTTTAAAACATATTATTTTGATTAATAAATTAACAAAACATAACATTTTTTTACACTAACAATATTTTTATATATAGCATAATTAAGTTTATATAGAAACTTATAAAAATAATATTTTTTCTCTATAATTAAACTTACATTTTCTTTTATTTTTTATACATAGAATATAATTTTTCTTAAGATTAATACTTAATTTGTGCATTAATACTTTAACACTTTTAAAATATATTTTTCAATATACATAAACTTTAAAACATTTAATTAAAATACTTTTTATACATATTAAAGAAAATACAATTAAAGATTAATTAAACGAAATATCTAATTCTTTTCTTTAAGTTAAAACAATGCTTAATAATACATTCGAATTCACATTTTCCTAACCTGTAAATAATTACATATACAAATATACATACACGTATACACGTACACTTACACAATATACTTACATTTGATACATTATACATTTGCTTATCTTATACATTGCTATACGTTACATTTACATCTGATCGATTCGATTTGGTTGTAATCTATTGGACACTACATTCCTAAAGTCTCATCCCCATTTGTATATTTGTACCCCCACTCCCGGATACTTATTTTGTAATAGCGTAGACTTTACATTTCCGCAATTTACCGCTTTCGAATTATACCATGGTTAGACCTAGGGTTTGCATGTACATAAAATCAAACGCTAGATAACCTAATACAAGACAAATACATGAAATCAATACACAATCACACTTGCACCCTCTAGGGTAATCCCACATGTTGCCTTCCAAAATGGGCCATGCTTGCACGTCGAGTTTCTTTGGCAAAACAAATTCAAATGATCATAAGTCCCTCGATGACGCTTTCGAAAGTTGCCTAAATGGAATGATCATAGTCCCTTCAAAGCAAATTGCCCAAAGACACTTGGCATCATTGCATTCATGGTCCATACGATGACCCGCGCCCGTCCCGTTAAACATCCTAAACGCAAGATTGTCCATCAAATTCAATGGTGGAACAAAATTGTTAAAAAGGGTTGAAATCATAGAGAAAAATCTTTGAGTACAATAGGGTAGACAAAACTCTTAGTTACTTGAGACCAGCTTGCAAAAACACTTGCCTTCTTTTCAAAACCACACTCCACAAACACTTTCAAAACAAACTCTCAAAAACATTTGAAACATCTTTTCGAAAAAGATATACACCTTTGTAAAACATTCGAGTAAAGAATTGTTACAAGGGTTGCCTAAGACAAGGCATCTTCTTCCAAAACATTTTCAAAAAAACACACACACACACACACACACACCATTTTCAAGCAATCGAAAATCAAGGCAAATGATCTAAAAAACCAAGTAACTAAGAGCCCATGGATAAACATGGATGAAAATGGTGCTAATACCTTCCCTTTTCATAATCTACCCCCCGGACCCACGAAATATCTCAAAAGGTTTTTGCTGTGCTTTTTTAAACCTTTCCTTTAGGATAAAATAAAAAGTCGGTGGCGACTCTTGCTCAACCGAACAAGTGCGAATACAAACGCAAAACCCATAGTCAGTTCTCCCACCGTATCACACATTGCAAGAAAAATCTCCAAGTTGCTCAAGGTTGCTCAAGAATTGGTCAGACAAGCTATCTCCTAAGGTAGTCTATCCCAAATTAGGGTTTCACATTGCATCAAGATCTTTGAGTCCAAATGACCTCAAGTACTTCCTAATGTCCTAATATGTTCTCAAGGTCATCCATGTCAAGTTTCAAGCCTTGCAGAGGAAGTTTGCTCAGTCAATTGCTCAAAAGGTCCAAAAATCGACAATGCTAGGACAAAAGTCAACTGTGACCTACAAACAGTCAAACTTCAAGATTTTTTGTCAACATTCTCAATTTGAAGTATGTTTCATCATTTGATCAAGGTTTGATCATGATTCATAAAGGATTGCTCAAAATTCATCAAGATTCAAAAGTTGCTAAATTAGTGTTTTGTAGGAAAAGTCAACTCAACTTTGACCAAGCATAACTTTCTCATTCTTTATGATAAATGACCCATCCAAAGCTCATTTTTAATAGGATGCAATTCCCTAAAATCCATCTTCATACCCCAAGATCAAAATATGCACTCACAAGAAGTTATGAATTTGGACATTATAGGTCATTTTTGAAAGTCAACAAAAACACCTTTTTTGTCAAAGCTTATAACTTGAGCATGGAATATAAAAATCAGATGATACCAAAAGGGTTGGTTAGAGGACATCTCAATATTTCTAAAAAGTCCAAGAACACCTCCAAAAGTTCAAAATTGAAGAAGTTATGCATTGTTGAAGTTGGACTTTTTTGCAAAATTGCCAAAAGTCAATTATCCCCAAAACTTCAAATTTTGTCAAATGGGCCCATTCTTTTTCACTTGTTTTGAGTTTGCATTGTAGTCCTCGTGTTCCAGCCTTGGCCATATGTCTATATCATTTTTTTTATTAATTATTTTGATTTTATTTGAATTAATTTGATTTAAATCAAAATAAATCAAATAAAAATCAAAACGCATTGATAACCAAGATTTTGTGTTGATTTCGGATTCCATTATGCAGTTGGCCCTCATCAAATTCGTATCAAGTGAATCATATGCAAAAAAGATTGAAATTAAGCAAATTTGGCAAGTTTGTAAAAGCAAATCAAATCAAATATCCAAACATCAATGTGGAGAGATTTGGACCAAGTTTGTTAACCTAATGCAATGCACAATACATAAGCAAGGCAAGGACACGAAAATCAGGGTTGGCATTTACTTGTAGAGGCAGAACAACTTTGCAAAAAATCACCAAAAAAGTTGGAGATCGAAATCAAAGTTAGAGGCGTTTTCAGGACTTGAGACTTGTCTCAATCGATTGCTGGTCATCTCCATAAGCTAACTCGATCCAAACCATGCATTCTCAGGCCCCCATACGCACTGTAAGTCTCACACAACTCACCCCTGTTCTTGAATTCAGTTTGAGTTATTCTGGCATCATTTGAGTAAACTAATAGCATATTTGTGATCACAAGGACGTTTACAATCTTTTGGCATCATTTGATTTCATTTATATGATCTGTAACAAGAATCACCATAGTTAGGGTTCTTGGAGTTTTTTTGGGGTTTTCTGTTTCAGGTACAATTGGCCCACATGAAGGGCATGGTTGCAATCAGGAGGAGACGATGAGTTCAACCATGCTCGTAGATTGCATTTTCATGGCCTATGCAAGGTTTTGAAACGGACCAAGCTTTTAGCCACGGACCTCTGTCCGTTGGTATAAGTCTTTGTACTTTTAGCCACGGTTGGGAGGTTAGGGATGATGCGTGGCATCCATCCGTTGGTCGGTTCAAACATAGCGCGCCTTTTTATTTTTTCTGACCAATTTATTTTGTTTTGTTATTTTATTATTAATACGTGTTATATTAACAAACAAAACAGCGTGGCTTAGTGGTAACCTTGACAATAGATATCCCTTCAGGACCTGGGTTCGAATCCCAGGTCCCCCTCTTTCTCAATATTATTTATTTTCAGGTGTTCCAGTGCACGCGCCCATATGAAATCCACCATACTCCCTCACGATCCAAGCGCCAGATGGCCAAGGAGCCAGATCTGGTGGTCCATGTTGGAAGTCCACCATAAGCCTGGTCAATGCGTGCCTACTGGATCAGAGAAAGTCAAACGGACCAGCATTAATGGGCCTACAGAATTGCTATTAACACCCTTCAATCAGGCCCAATTCTTCTACTTTTTTACTCATTTTGTTTATTTAATTTAATTGTTTTATTTCATTTAACTAATTTTCTAACCAATAACAAAATTCTTTTTTTATCAAATAAAATCACAAATACTTTTTTTATCCAATCAAACTTTAAAACTTTCATTTTTATTAATAAACTTATTAATTAATTTAGGTTTTTTTAATTCTAGAAATTTCTAACTTATTTTTGTAAATAAATAAAATTAATTAGATTTAATTAGGTTTTAGCTACTAATTTAATTATTTTATTTTCTTTCTTAAAATAACAAAACCCCAAAATATGTCATTAATTATTTTTTTCATTAATTAACTTATTAATTTAATTTAGTTATTTAATTTAGGAATTAATTTCTTTACTTAAAATAAAAATAACAAAAAAAGCAATTTTCTTTCAAAAGGGTCAAAACCCTAATTCGCATTCGATTCCATCTCCCGCGCGCTTTATTTATTTTTATCATATTAATGTTTCTGCTTCCGGATTGTAATAGTTAAATAGGACGTTTAATTATTTTTACCGCTTTATTTTATTTTTCAAAGGGTTTGTCTTTGGCGATGTAAATACCCGACGCCTTGTAATTTAAATTCCGCATTTTAATTCCGCAAATTATAACTGCTAGATGTTTGATAATAGGGTTTGCATGACAAGAATGAATGCTTAATCTAAAATCAATTTAGATCACCCTTAACATGTGCAAAGACAAAAATAACTGAAACGACACACTCGCACATGCGCACTCTTAGGATACACCCCACTTGGTTGCCTTCGTACACGGTCATTGAGTATAGGTCGTTTTAGAGGTCGTACTCTTGTCTAAAAGATCATAGTCGCCTCGAAATGGTTGCCTCGGATATTGTTGTTTCAAACAAATGATCTAAGACATTAGGGTTACCACTAAGACATCCTAACATTGCTTTAGTGACCGTATGTCCCGCATTCGAATTGACCCTTAAATTCCAACGACGGTGCTACCTACTCATTAATAGTGGGATAGCATTGTCTAAAGGAAATTAGCATAGAATGATTCCTTTTTCGAGTAGGTAGATAGTTCTTAGATACTTTCTCTTTCAAAAAACAAAACTCTTTCACACTTACACTTTTACAAATAAAGTTTTCAAAAACACTTCATTACACTCTTGAGGACAGAAGCAAGAGTTATATCGATGTTTTCAAAACAAAAACTTTTCCAAACCCACAAGCACAAAGAAAACAATTTTGAAAACAATTGAGCAAGTACCTAAGAGCCCGTGGATAACCACGGATAGAAAGGGTTCTAATACCTTCCCTTTCTATAATGTACCCCCCGAATCCGAGAAATATCTCGAAACAAGAATTTTTCTGTGCTTTTTTCCTTTCCTTGTTGGATGAAATAAAAGTCGGTGGCGACTCTTGCTTACCGCGACATTTTGCAAACAAAAAACGCAAAACGCAAACCAGCATTCCAAAAAACAGTCAGTTCTTCCCACCGTATCACACCCAGCAAGTTGGTGTGAAACTTGGAATTCGACCAGATAACAACCAACTTTCAAGAGGTAATTCCCCCCTAGAGCAACGGAAGACTAGAACTCCTGAACTTTTTCCCTCAAGCAGAAATCAACACTCTCCATGGATTTTCCTTCAAGCAAAGTCAACATTCTACTGCGGAGTTCTCCTCAAACAACAGAATAGGAATCCCCAGCGGAAACATTCTAAATCAAGGTTTGAAGAGGTGCATACTCTTCATCCCCAGCAGCAGTCTGATATTTAATTTTCTGAGGCTCACCAGCATTTTTAAAGGATTTGTTTTCCCGGACAAAGATGTACTTCAATAACATTTCACGTCCATACATCATAGCACATGCATACGAAACACATATAGCACATTCTCTTTTATTTTGAGAACACCATTACACAGTGTATTTCATATATCATGACATTTCATATAGCTAACTCTTTACCTTTTCAGGAAAGATCAATCAACAGATAAGTATCATCAACAATTTTCAACAGGTCCAAGAATAGTTCCTGAAATAAGACAGAGCAACTACCTATGTGACCAGATGCAGCTTTACATGGGCTCATCATGAAGCAATCTTACACGGGTTACTTATAACTTCCAAACGCGGCTTTACACGGGCTCATCATGAAGCAATCTTGTACGGGTTCCTTCTAACTTGCAAATGCAGCTTTACATGGGCTCATCATGAAGCAATCTTACACGGGTTCCTTCTAACTTCCAAATGCATCTTTACACGGGCTCATCAGGAAGCAATCTTACACGGCTTCCTTTTAACTTCTAAATACAGCTTTACACGGGCTCATCCTGAAGCAATCTTACACAGATTCCTTCCCATCTTGAAGTGCAGCTTCACACGGGCTCACCCTGAAGAAATCTTGCACGGATTCCTTCTCAAAATTTCCAGATGCAGCTTCACATGGGCTCATCATGAGGAAATCTTACATGGGTTCCTTCTCATACATTTCCAGATGAAGTTTCACACAGACTCATCCCGAAGCTGCCCTACCCAGGCTCCTTCTCATATATTTCCAGATGCAGTTTCACACGGACTTATCCCGAAGCAATCTTACACAGATTTCTTCTCATAAATTTCCAGATGAAGTTTCACATTGACTCATCCCGAAGCAGCCCAACCCAGGCTCCTTCTCATACATTTCCAGATAAAGTTTCACACGGACTCATCCCAAAGCAGCCTTACACTGGTTCCTTCTCATGAATTTCTAAATACAGTCCCACACGGATTCATCCTAAAGCAGTCTTACACGGATTCCTTCTAATACATTTCCCAACACGGCTTAACATGGGTCCATTCCAACATGTCATTCAGAATTAAATCGACCAAAGATTTATTTTGATACTTCTCCTAGTTACAGTCAAGCTTAGACTTAGTCTAATTTCTATCAACAATTACCTTTGGATGACATCTATAAGCCCATCTCTGACAACTCTCCATCATCTCTCCAAATTCCATCTTTAAGCTTATTCCCTACACAATCAACTAACATATAGTCGAGTGCAAATTTCTGGACCCTCTAGTGTTGAATCATCTTCTACCTTCAAGCTACGAACGACGACGTGCCATCCTCGCTTTTCAGGTTGAAGAAGGTTGAACAGGGGCAGCTGTTGTACCCCAAAATTTTCCCTCTCAATTTCTCAAATATTCTCTCATAAGATCTTTATTGATTCAAGACTGCACCAAGATTGATCAGCTCAAGATACCTCCCCAAACACTGATGACTCAAAATTAGGGTTTGAGTTTTTATAAGGAAATTGGACCTTTAATGCTTCATATAATTTTCATAAGTCATTTTGGACTCCCAAGATTGCTCATGTCAAGTTTCAGGCTTTGGATCTCATTTTTGCTCAGTCGATTGATCAATTGACCTAAAATCAACTGTATTAGAGAAAAAGTCAATTGTGGTTTATTTACAGTCAAAACTAATAATTTTTTATCCATATCAACATATTAAACTCATGCGAACCATTTGGTCAAGTTTGGATCACAACTTCTCAAGAAATTTGACCAGATCATCAAAAGGGCAAAATGGTCAAAATTAGGGTTTTTGATTGTGAAGGTTCAATTTTTGAATTTTTGACCTAGCACATGACTTGTTGGTTTGAGACATGATATAAAGAATCCAAATGCATCATATTAACTTAATAGAATGGTTCAAAACATTTCTCAAGATTAATTGATTGACAATTGAAATTTGGTCAACTGATAAAAAGTCAATTGTACACTGAAAAGTCAAACTTTGACTTTTGGATCAAAATCAAGTTTCAAAAATTATATTTCATTAAGACATGTCAAATTATGAATATTTTTCATCAAGAAATCAAAATTCAAGATTACTTTGAATAAAGTCAAAGTTCTAAACGCTTAGAAAATTTTCTAAGTGTTAAGAAAATATGATAATTTCATAACTTTGCGCCAGATTTTCACCATGATGCAAGATGATTTAAGAAAAACTTCCAACATGAAAGTTTTAGACCTCAATGAGATCAGAAACATTATAGGGAAGAACTTATTCTAGAAATTCTTGGATATCAAGTTATAAATCCGTGAAAACATGTCCATGAAACTAAAACACTTACTAAAATTCTGGGTGTTTTAAGTCAGAACTTTGACAGAACTTCTGAGCCAATTTTCATACAATTGCAATGAGAGTTTTCAAAAGTGATTCAAAGATGGTTTTCATAGCATGATATTTATAAAAAGTCAAGGAACTCTTTCAGATCATGTTGGAGCAGGGAGAATCAAAGATCAGAAGTTGGACATTCGTTCTTAAGCTATGAGTCATTTTCATGATGAACATATGATCCAATTTCAAGAAATGCTGAATAATTCCACTTTTCAGGCCCTATACCGTGTGTATCTATCCCTAATCAGAAGATTACACAAGCTTTTGAGCTATGAACCACTTGATTTAAGATTTTTCCAATACACCTTGCCATTTAAGGAAGAAAGTTCACACTTCCATTCTAGAAAAGTAACTTTAATCACAAAGTCCACTCTCCTTGAGCTTTGTGTTTGTTCTTTCTGCACAAGCATCCCCTACAAACTCAGAACAAGCATGTTTAAAGTTGTTAGCCACCCTACCTTGCCTTTAAACCATTCTTGTCTATGCTTGTCTAAAAAACAAGTCAAAATCCACAACATGTGATTTTGTACTTCTGACTTCACCAAGCCTCCAAACCCTTTGCCTGTAAATTAAACCTTCATTTGCAAACTGAAAAATGATTGGACGAGCCCTGAAACTAACTAAAACTCTCTAGAACCATAAATTGCAACACAAGCACAAAAACTTGTCTTTTCTTATTTTTGAATCCAATCTCCAAAGCCCCTTGTGCGTTTCTTGGCCAAACCATCAACAAAGTTTCTGATACATATATAGAAGTTATCCCAACCTCTATTTTCAGACTGTAACATCATCTTCACCAATCTCCATTTTCTAAAAAAATAGAGCATTAACTCTTGACATCTCCAGAAAATTCCAGTCATCCATAGCTCAAGCAAACCATTGCATTAGCTTCTTGGGAACTTGAAGAAGCAAACAAGATCATTACAGCAACTTGAATCAAGCTCTAATTTAGAACACGATCTTCAGCTGCAAGGTAAGTTCTTCTGATTTTCATCTCATTATTTGGGCATCGTTAGGCTTGCATTTTCAAAGACAAAATGTAGATATCATTGCTCTGAAACTGTACATATCCATAGATTTTATTTATATGGCCTGACTAGAGAGAATTTAGGATCAGAACTTCTTGAAAAATTAGGGTTCAGATTAGGGCTAGAAAAATTCATGTTTGTTTTTTATTTATAGTTCTAATGCTTTATAGTTATGGAACCATGATGAAATTTTCCATAACTTTCACGTTTACATTTTCCTTCTTGGTTGAGAAATGAATGAGTTGAAGAAGCTCTGGATGGCGCGAGGAAGAAGATGAAGTTCATCAGCAGAACTGATTTTGTAATACATATTTATGATTTTATTTATAATACCGGATGTATAGCCACCCCAGTGGTAGAAATTGCACGTGTAAGGCATTAATGTTAAGGGTCCTGGGTTTTAGCCCCAGGAGCACCTTTTTGTTTTTATTTCCTAACATTTTACCCTATGAATCTCTTAACAACACGCCTAGGCCAGAAATTCTAGCCTATCTCATTTTTGCTCCTAGAATCACCCTCCCCATTTACCTGTTAATAATATGCCTGGGCCAAAACTTCTAGGCCTTCTCATTTTTTTTTTCTTCCAGCATCATCCCCTCCATATACCTGTTAACAGCACAAATGGGCCAGAACTTATAGGCTATCTCATTTTTGCTTCCAGCATCATCCTCCATATACTTGTTAGCAGCACGCTTGGGCCAAAACTTCTAGGTTTTCTCATTTCCTGCTTCCAGCATCATTCCCCCACTTACTTGTTAGTAGAGCGTCTGGGTCAGAACTTCTGGGCTTTCTCCTTCCCACTTTCTAAACCCCCCTAACTTTAATTTTATTTTTTTTATTTTTTTTTATTTTTTATTTTATTATTTTAGTATCATCACTATTATTATTTTTTTATTTTTTTTATTATTAATCATAAAACACCAAAAAATATTATATTAAGTATTTAAATTATTTAGTTTATTTTTATTTAACCTCTTAAAATAAAAAGACCAAAAACATTTTCCTATTTAATTTCTTTTCTTTAACTTCATATTAAATTTAGGTTTAGTTCTTTCTCTTTGTTTAAATTAAAATTAACTTAGTTTAATTTTCTTACTTATAACTATTTATCCTTTTTTAGAAAATAGGGTTAACATATTTTCTTTAAGAAAATCAAAACAAATTCATTTTCTTTTCATTCATGTCTTGTACATTATATACGTTTCAATTCTTGTACATTATTCAAGTTCAATATGGTTGTAATAAATAATTAGGTTTAATTTCTTGCAATCCCCATTTGTAAATTTGTACACCCCATTCCCAAATGATGTAATAGCGTAGGATATTTACTTTCCGCAATTTATCACTTTTATATAAATTCTAGTAATTAAGGTTTGTATAGAAATATAAAATCAATGCTTAGAAAATCTTAATCCAAGATAAACCAAGCATGAAATACAAACACTTGCACACTTTGCACCTCTAGGGTTATCTCCACTTGTTGCCTTGAGAAAATGGTCATGATACGTATGTGAGACATCTTAGCAAAAACAATCGAAACACAAGATCATAGCCCCTCGATGATGCTATGAATGTTGCCTTCAAAATGATCTTAGTCCCTTAAGAAAAATGCTAAGGTATCCCACGACATTTCTATCTATGACTATACGATGACCCACGCCCGTCCCTTTACATCCAAAGATAAGGCTACTTATCAATCAATGGTGAGATAGAAATATCAAAGGAAGGAAGAAATGAACAAAATACTTTTGAGTAGGTAGAACGTTCTTGGTTGCTTGCTCACAATCCATCTTCAAAAACAAACATCTTTTCAAATACACTAAACACTTTCAAAACATGAAATATTTTCAAAAAAGTCCAAAACTTTGTATGCATTCTTATAGAGACGATAATCATTACAAAGTTTGCCTAAACGAAGGCTCTTTTCAAAAATACTTTCAAAACCCACCACAAGCACATTTTAAACAAAGCAATTTCAAAAGTGATCTAGTAAGAAACTAAGAGCCCGTGGATAACTATGGATGAAAAGGGTGCTAACACCTTCCCTTTTCATAACCCACCCCCTGAACTCAAGAAAATATCTCAAAGGTCTTTCCTGTTCTTTTCACCCTTTCTTTATTGGATAAAAGAAAAGTCGGTGGTGACTCTTGCTATCTGCAACAATTGCGATCAAACGCAAAAAGAACCAAGTCAGTTCTCCCACTGTATAATAAGAGGAATGTGTCAAAACGAACAAAGGGATGAGTTTAAACATACTTACATGGGCTTATATGCTTTAAAAACGAAACATATGTGCCGACACAAAACTCATATGTGTCGACACATGCACATGAATTTTGTGTAAAAACTGATTTTTAATTTTTGAGACCAATGGATAACAAACCAAACTTGTTCTATATGCTTCTTAAGGTTCCTAATGACTTCTAATGCAAGGGTGCACACAAATACTCATAGATACTATTGAATGAACAAATAAGCTAAATCAATTCCTAGTTTTGACATCACGCAAAACATCTATAATAGAAATGCATCCATATACTCCCCCTTCTTTTATGATGGCAAAACTCAAGTATTTTAATGATGTTTTTTATGTCTTTAATGACAGCTCCCCCTGAATATGTGCATCCATCTTCTTTCCTTATACTTCTCCCCCTTTGACAATATTAAAAAGAGAAAAAGCACCCGTTGAGAACTATCAAAATTCACACAAATACTGATATATCACACAAAGGAGTTTTTCAAAAGTAAGAGCGCAAACATACATGTTTCCATACACACGATGTTACGCAAGTCTAATAAACAAATAATAGGCCAGACAAAATAAAACAATACTATAACAACATACATTGATATTAATTCTCTGATTTAGGGCAAGATAGATAAACAACGACACAAGCATTTCAACTACATATTATTTTAATACATAAACAAACATGAAACAAACGAAGTTATGATATGTAAGACAGAAATATAAAATGCATGAATAATAGCTAGAGAAACATCAAGCCAGTGATACACAAAGCTTTCACCATTAGCGACCCCTATAATTGTCTCAATGATATATTCTTTCACCATTTTCCATTTAGTTATGCATGTCGTTGTAGAATTTCACACTTTCTTCATGATTGGAGGAGCCAAGATTCATGACACTGCTCAAATTATTATCCATGGTTGTAAAGAGGGTGGACATGTTTTGCTAAGCTGACGATATTTGTGCAGTGGCAGCTAACTCAAAGAGATAAAAGTTAGCATCTTGTGATACTAGATGCTCCTGACCGTGTTTGTATTTTTCATCCTCAGAAGCTTGAATATTTTCTCTCCAAAGCACTTCTTCTTCATACCTTTTATCTTGCTTGACATCCATGTTTTGAAGCAGAGCTATCAAACTTGACTCATTATTTGGTGCAGTCCAAAAGTTACTTTGCAAACCAGATCCATATTCTTGGTACCTACCATCACTTTGTTGTGGCCATCTATCTTTTTGTCTTATTTCTTGATTAGCAGTGGCCCTCATTCATGCCTCATCTTCTGTATAGTTGCCATCGGCCATATTTATGTCTTCTTCACTGTTTCCACCAATGGGTTGCTCCTCCATCACATGAGCATTCCCATTATATTCAAGGGCAGTCAGATCATCAAAGTTAAAAATTTTCTTGTTGCCTACACGAAGATAATACGCGTTCTATTTGATATCCCAAGTATACCCTATGTGTATTAGAGAACTTACATCAAACTATTTAGCAAGTCCCGAAGAGGTTAGAGGTAAGTTTGGACACCAATATTGAATCATTTAAGGATCTTAGAAATCATGGAGGGATAGAAAAAAAGAGTTTCCTTTGTTCTCCTTCATCTCACAGAACCTTTAGCATTTCATTTGAGTGATCTCTCCAATGGAAAAGTTTATGAATGTTTTCATCTGATGTATAAGGCATCACAACATCACCATTAGTAATAGAAATGCCAAAAATTGATTCCACGTGTCATTTGGGAATTTTAAATCCTTACCTCTCATTCTAAATATGAACTCACTTCCTTTGCATTTTTGCAGTCTTGCATAGAAGAACCAATGAGATCTTCATTGTAATCTTGAGATTGATGCAAGAAGTAGTTGATTTTCGGATGTTTCATACAATCAACCACATCAGGAATGTTGAGCTCACAAACCACAATTGGGTTATGGACATGTTGTTTTATAACCCCCATATTTTTTCACTTGTTATCAAATAAATCACGATCCTTGCCGTCAACCAAATCAAATGTATTTTAAGGTTCATCTGTCACTTGAGGAGCCTTACCTTTACCCTTGGTAAACCCTCTCTTTCTTGTCATTATTAGAGACATGGTCAAATGAATAATAGATCTTGCACGGAAGGTGTTTGATGAAATTTCTGATAGAGACAACCTTTTATATGAATGGATTTTGATTACCCATAAAACCAAATTGCTAACATGTAATGCAATCTTATATAACAATGATAATGCAGCACAAATAGATGAAGATGTGTAAGATTTATGATGTGAGTATGTATGGTGGTGAGAAAGAACAGACATTTGTTTGTCAATATGGTGCTAGATGGTTTTAAGATAGGGTGTTGTAGACCTTTTAGTGTGTGGGTTGAACAAATTTTGATTCAACTTGTGTTTTTATGAAACGAAGAAATTTGTGCAAGAGGGATACTCAAAGAAGAAAAGAGAGAACTAAAGACAAAACCAATATAAATGCTTCAATATATTTAGGCGAATACCTTTCCAAAAATTATGTGTCTACACATGCGTCCTATGTGTCGGCATATACTGAACTCAAAAAGATTATTATTATGAAACATTGACACATGTGTCAACTCATACGACACATGTGTTGACTCATACTGAACCAAAAAACACTTATTTAAAATAATGACTTATGTGTTGACCTATACATATCATGTGTCAACTCATGACATGTAAAGAACATAATTTTTCTTGAGAAATAAGATTTTTGGTGGTTTTGAAGTGACACAACCTTGACTTATGCATGAATGAATATGAAATGCAATGAAAATGATTAAGTTTCATGGTTTCATATAGATAAAATACATACATATATAGAACAAAGAGAATACAATAATATACAGTGATAAATTTTTGAATGAGGTCACTATAAACATGTAAATTGAAAACACATAGTTTGTCAATTGAAAATTTTTGGAAATTAACACTCATATCATATATCATTTATCAAGTATATCATATACATTTGAACAATAAAAGGAATAAAAGAAAGAACATACATATAAGGCAGAAATAGAAATGACACAACCTCATTGTTCAACACAAAAGAGAATGCACCATGCATTTCACGAGGGACCTTAAAATGAAGTTTGAAATAAATGCAATAACATGCCATAAGATCTTTTAGATAACAACGCTAGTTGAAGATCATAATTATTTTATTACACTTAGGATAACTTGTCGATGCTTTCATGATAACAACATCATTTTCCATTTGACACCAAGTCAACATGATTTAAATGTTATCACCTATCATATGTGTAATACGGCGGGAGAACTGACTTGGTATTATGTTTTATTGCAAATGTATGGATAGAAAAAGTAGCCACCGACTTTTCTTTTATCTAACAAGGAAAGGGTGAAAAGAACAGGAAATACCATCGAGATTTTGAGTTCCGGGGGGGGGGGGGGGGGGTAGGTTATGAAAAGGGAAGGTGTTAGCACCCTTTTCATCTGTAGTTATCTACGGGATCTTAATCTCTTAGCTCACTTCTTTTTGAAAATTGCTTTGTGTTGTGTGTTTGAAAATATTTTGAAAAGTTGAACTTTGTAATGATTCTCGTATCTGTCCTCGATAATGCGTTCAAAGTATTTGTTTGAAAATATTTTGAAAACTGTCATTTTGTGGAAAAGATGTTTTGTTTTTGTGAGCAAGCGATTAACAGTGTTTTACCTACTCAAAGGTATTTCCCGTACTTTCCTTCTCCTTTAGATAGTGCTATCCTACCATTAGTTAGTATGAAGTCCTATAGTTGGATGTGAAGGGACATGCGTGGGTCATCGTACATTCATCAAAGACAACTGGTATGAACGCTTTAGTAATTATCGTTAAGGGACTAGGTCATTTACCAAAGGCAACGTTGAAGGGTCATCGAGGGACTATGATATTTTATTCGAGGGACTTTTCTAAAGCGTCCCCGCGTTCGAGGGACATGACTATTTTGTAATATCAAGGCAACAAGGGAGGTTACCATAGAGGTTCGAGTGTGCGAGGTATGTTGTTTTTCATTTATGTTTATATTTTGGATTAGGGTCAGTTATCGTTTGTTTTATCTTGACATACAAGACCTAATTACTAACAGTAATATAGTAAAATAGAAAAGAAGTAAATGTGCGGAAAGTAAATATGGAAAGAAAACCCTAGACTATTACAATGCTTCGGGGCAGTTACAAAAAATATAAAAGCGTAAAGTAAAAAACCTAACTATTAGAACCCGTACACAATTGCATAATCAAAAAATGCAATAAGAAATAAGCTACATAAAAAATAAGAATGTGAGAATAAGAAGGGAAACAAAAACTATTTTTTTTTGTGGTGATTTTTGATGAAAAAGGTTTTTTGACGATTAATCGAATAAACCTAAAAAAAATCTAATAAATTTTAATTAAAAAATTGATTAATAAAAATTAAACCTAAAACCTAATTTTGTTAGGGTTTATAAAACAATAGGTTTTGAAAAGAATTAGCTTTATAAAAAGGACTAGGGTTTATGAATTTTAGGGTTTTTAAGTGAAATTGATGAAAAAAACAAGGGGTTAAAAAAATATTGTCAGGGGTGGGTGTTGAACCCACACCCTTAGCTATTTTAGCCAACACCTTACCCATTTCACCAAGCACGCGCTTGTGTTTGAGTTTGGAAACCAACGCATTTTGTTATTATCTTGCAAAACATGAAAAATAATGAAAAAAAACTCAAAATACCAAAAGCAGAGATCGAACCCGTGCCCTGGGACAATAATGACTTAGTGTGCACGTTTTAACCACTGGGGTGGTGATAAATCCATTTTTATTAGTGAAACAAATTAAACATAACATAAAAACATTGCATGAACCAGAGAGACGTCGGAGCCCTAGCTCCGATCGTCTTCTCCGGTGAGTCTCTTTTGTTCCTGCAAAAAATAACAAATATTAGAAGTTCAGAGGGACCCTACCCCCCTAAATCAAGGCTTGTGAATTCAATGGGACCCTTATCTTGGATTGAATCGCGCTAGTTTGAGAGCTATAACAAAAATAGCTTAAATCGGTATTAACATGGCTATTCATTATCCAGCTTTCATGGGACTCCCACAATGGGTTATTCCTGCATCATTGAACCTCAGGATCACGTTATTAACGTCAGTATGCGTTAAAATTCAAAGGAAACAAAAATACAAAATTCATGCAATAAGGTAAATCGGTGATGCATGCAATGGTGTTTCCATCATTTTGGATCGTTGCAAACGATCCAACCTTACCCTATAATCTTCCTGGAAGTGAATGGAAGTGTTGTTATGTGTTGAAGGTGACTGAAACTAGGGTTCTACAGTCATCCCAAAAGTAATAAAAACAACAACTAAAATTTGAACACACTTGCAAACTCCACCAGGGTCCAGCATCAACTCCACCAACCTTTAAGCACTGTCATCAGACTCAAAAGGTTCGGGCTTCTTCCTTTTCTTGTGAGCAATATCAGCATTCTTCTCTTTGTCTGATGTCTCAACATCCTTTGAGACATCTGGATTTGTTTCAGCATTTGAACTTTCTTGATTTAAAGGAACAAAAATTCCAGGAACTAAGTGGTTCTCGTTCAGAATTCTTGTAACAATTTTAGCTATTGCTTGACGAATATAGGCTGACCCTTCCCTATTTGCAATTTCAGAGGGAACAAAAGAAGAAGGATGAGAGGGATTACCAGAGGCAGTAGCTTGGGACCTTCCTGCATGCCTTTTTCTCAGCTCTTTGACCTTGGTGGGGTTAGTTTCCACTTCTCTAAGAGGAGCGATCTCTAGGACTTCAGAATCCAGGCAAGATGAGATTGCCCTAGAATCTTGATCAGAGGAAGAGGATGAAATAGTCGTATTGGATGATGATGGTGTTTGAGACATTTTGATAGTCTTAGAAGACCAATAGCAACTGGAGAGAAAATTCTGATTGAGAGACTGGGTTTTGATGCGGAGACGAGAGGGGAAGGAAGAAAAGGAGTGTCTATTCAACTTCTTAAAAGAATTGAAGGAAATGGGAAAATATAAGTTTAACCCAATCAGAATAGACTTAACAAGCATAACTCCTTCAACCCTTGTTTTAAGCAAAATTAATTGCTACAATTCCTCATGTTGGCAAATACCCAACTTACCCCTCAAGTTTTCAAATTGATTTGCATCAAGAGCCTTGGTAAAAATGTCAGCCAGCTGTAGCTCAGTGGCAACATGTTCCAATTTAATTGTCTTCTCTTCTACAAGGTCTCTGATAAAGTGATGTCTTATGTCAATATGTTTGGTCCTACTATGCTGGATGGGATTCTTGGAAATGTTGATTGTACTCAGATTGTCACAGTACAATGTCATAACATCTTGTGTGACATTATACTCAGTAAGCATCTGTTTCATCCAGATCATTTGAGAACAGTTACTACCAGCTGCAATGTATTCAGCTTCAGCAGTAGAGGGAGACACACAATTCTATTTCTTGCTGAACCAGGAAACCAGATTATTTCCCAAGAAGAAAAATCCTCCAGAGGTGCTTTTTCTATCATCAGCACTACCAGCCCAATCAGCATCACAATAACCAGTCAGAGTTGGTTCACAGCCATGAGAATATAGCAAACCATAGTTGTAAGTTCCACTCACATACTTCAAAGTTCTCTTCACTTGGTTGATATGACTGACTTTAGGATCAGCTTGGTATCTTGCACAAACTCCAACTGCAAAAGCAATGTCAGGTCTGCTGGCTGTTAAGTACAGCAAACTTCCTATCATGCTTCTGTACAGACTTTGATCCACCTTAACCCCACTTGAATCTTTGGAAAGCTTTAAGTGAGTAGGAGCAGGAGTCCTTTTGTGACTGGAATTCTCCATACCAAACTTCTTTAAAATGTTCTTTGCATACTTGCTTTGAGATAAAAAGATTGAGTCCTCCATCTGTGAGACTTGCAGTCCAAGAAAATAAGTCAGTTCTCCCATGAGACTCATTTCGAATTCAGCCTGCATCTGGTCAGCAAAATGTTTAACCATTGGTTCTGACATTCCTCCAAACACTATGTCATCAACATATATTTAGGCTACCATCAACTTCCCTCCTTCAGTTTTGACAAAGAGGGTTTTGTCCAAGCCTCCTTTTCTGTATCCTTTGTCTGAGAGAAATTTTGTTAACCTGTCATACCATGCTCTAGGAGCTTGTTTCAGGCCATATAGAGCTTTTCTCAATTTGTAGACATGATCAGGGTGGTTTGGATCCCCAAATCCTTTAGGCTGTTCCACATAAGCTTCCTCATTCAAGTACCCATTTAGAAAGGCACTTTTCACATCCATCTGAAATAACTTGAACTTCAGAAGACAAGCAATTGACAATAGGAGTCTGACTGATTCCAGCCTGGCTACAGGTGCAAAGGTTTCATCAAAATCAACCCCTTCAACCTGAGTGTATCCTTGAGCAACAAGTCTTGCTTTATTCCTGGTGACAACTCCTTCAGCATCTGATTTGTTCTTGAAGATCCATTTTGTGCCAATGATGTTAGTTCCTTCAGGTCTAGGAACTAGTTCCCAAACTTCATGTTGCTTGAATTGGTTCAATTCATCTTGCATTGCTCCAATCCAATATTCATCAGTTAAAGCTTCCTTGACATTTCTTGGTTCAATTTTAGACACAAAACAAGAGTTTGAGATGATTTCTCTAGATCTTGTAATGACTCCACTGTTGGGATCTCCTATGATGAGCTCTTTTGGATGATCCTTCTGAATTCTGATGGAAGGGATCTTGTTAGCTTCCTTTGATTCAGATTCTGATGTGGTGGTGTTGGGTAGATCATTCTGTTGAGTTGAAGTCTCAAAGAATGTCTCAACATTACAAGGGACATCTGTTTCCTCATGATAATCATCAATTATGACATTTATTGATTCCATCATGGCTTTGGTCCTGAAATTGAATACCCTATAAGCTCTGCTGTTTGAGGAGTATCCTAGAAATATGCCTTCATCACTTTTAGGGTCCAGTTTTCTTCTTTGTTCACGATCTGCCAGAATATAACATTTGCTACCAAACACATGGAAGTACTTCACAGTTGGTTTTCTTCCTTTCCAGAGTTCATATATGGTGGATGAGGTTCCCTTTCTCAAGGTGACCCTGTTATGGACATAGCAAGCTGTATTCATAGCTTCAGCCCAAAAATACATAGGAAGACTTTTGGCATGTATCATTGCTCTGGCAGATTCCTGTTTGGTCCTATTTTTTCTTTCTACAACTCCATTTTGCTGAGGAGTTATAGGAGAAGAAAATTCATGACTAATTCCTTCTGAGGAACAGAATTCATCAAACTTGCTGTTTTCAAATTCCTTGCCATGATCACTTCTGATTCTGACAATACACCCTTCTTTTTCTCTTTGAATTCTTTTGCACAATTCTTTAAAAACTTCAAATACATCAGATTTTTCCCTAATGAAGTTAATCCAGGTGAATCTGGAAAAATCATCCACAACAACATAGGCATATATTTTTCCACCAAGACTCTCCACCTGCATTGGTCCCATCAGATCCATATGAAGAAGTTCTAGAACCTTAGAGGTGGTCAGATGTCTTGACTTTGGATGTGACATCCTAGTCTGCTTACCAACCAGACATTCACCACAAACTCTCCCTTCATCAATTTGCAGTCTTGGAATCCCTCTGACTGCCTCCATGGAGATAATCCTTTTCATTCCTCTCAGATGAAGATGGCCAAGTTTCTGGTGCCACAGTTTCACCTCTTTTTCTTCTTTTGCAATGGAACACACAGTGGAGAAATTAGTGTTCTCAGGCTCCCACAAGTAACAGTTGTCTTTAGATCTGACTCCTTTCATTACAACTTCTTGTTTTTCATTAATTACAAGACATTCAGATTTTGAGAAATTGACCTTGAATCCTAGATCACACAATTGACTGATACTAATGAGATTAGTAGTCAGGCCTTTTACCAGTAGTACTTCATTCAGGTTTGGAACTCCAGGGCAGTCCAAATTACCAACTCCTTTGATTTCACCTTTAGCACCATCTCTAAAGGTCACAAAACTAGTGGTGTGAGGTTTAACATTATTGAGGAGGTTCTTGATTCCAGTCATGTGCCTAGAACACCCACTGTCAAAGTACCAGTCTTCCTTTGCAGAGACCCTCAGGGAAGTGTGGGCTATCAGGGCAGTCGCCTTTTTCTTCCATTTAGGAGTATGTGGTACCTTTTTAGACTTAGGTTTGACACCTGAGTTTTGATTAGGGTATCCATGCAATCTGAAGCAGAAAGGCTTTATGTGGCCATACCTCCCACAATGATGACATCTCCATCTTTGGTACCTTTTCTTCATATGTCTTTGTTCCTGATGTTGAGAGTTATGTTGAGACATCTTCTTTGACATTTGTTTATTAGACCTGATCTTCTTGTCTGCACCTGATTTCTTTGCTGCCACAAATCCTAGACCAGACTTGTTTCTCACAGTTTGTCCAACCTGAAGGATTTCTTCCAATTTGTATGTTCCATTTGTCAGCATCTTGACAGATTTGGTCATCTGGTTTAGTTTTGAGTTCAGCAATTGAACTTCCCCTTCTAGATGACTTATAGTTTCAAGGTCTGCCCTTTTTTCAGCCTCCAGCTTTATGATGAGTTTTGTTTGTTTCTCATTCTGCACACATACTTCAGCACTTCTGATACACAATTTCTTGTAAGTATCAGCCAGTTCTTCAAATGTCACTTCCTCATCACTAGTGTCACTTTCAGAGGTACAAACACCAGTTAGAGCAGTAACTAGTTTGGCAGATTCTTCTTCAGAATTACTTTCTGAATCACAGTCAGACCAAGTAGCAGTCATTCCTTTCTTTTGTTTCTTAAGAAAGGTAGGACATTCAGCTCGAATATGCCCATATCCTTCACAACCATGGCATTGAATTCCTCTGCCTTGATTTCCCTTCTCTTCTGACCTTGGTCTTCTGCTGGAACTGTCAATGTCAGAGGGGATGTTATGAACATTAGACCTTGACTTTGGATCTATTCTTTTGATAAGTTTGTTGAATTGTCTTCCAAGCATGGCTATAGCTTCTGAGATATTTTCTACTTCATTCTCCTTGTTTTCAACATCAGTGTTGGATACAAGTGCTATGCTCTTGTTCTTCTTGTCACCATTTTCAGTGATCCCCGTCTCAAAAGTCTGAAGAGACCCAATAAGTTCATCCACTTTCAACTTGCTGATGTCCTGGGCTTCCTCTATGGCAGTTACCTTCATTGCAAATCTTTTAGGCAAGGATCTGAGAATCTTTCTCACCAATTTTTCTTCTGACATCTTTTCTCCCAGTGCTCCTGAGGTGTTGGCAATCTCCAAGATGTTCATGTGAAACTCATGAATGGTTTCATCTTCCATCATTTTTAGATTCTCAAACTTGGTAGTCAACATATGAAGCCTTGACATTTTTACTTTGGAAGTGCCCTCATGGGTAGTTTTGAGAGTGTCCCAAACTTCCTTGGCCAGTTCATATTGATGTACTAGTCTGAATATGTTTCTATCAATTCCATTGAACAAGGCATTTAAAGCTTTGGAATTTCCCAGGGCTAACTCATCTTCTTCTTTACTCCATTCTTCCTCAGCCTTCAGACTGATTGTCCCATCTTTCTTAGTTATGGTGGGATGGTTCCATCCTTTATCAGCAGCTCTCCAGGCCTTTTTGTCCAGAGATTTTAAGAAGGCAATCATACGAGGTTTCCAGTAGTCATAATTTGTTCCATCTAGAATGGGTGGTCTATTTCCAAAAATTCCTTCTTTTTCCATAGTGCCAGAAAGTGATATCCCTAGATCTCACCCAGTAATACAGGCAGGGTGCCTGCTCTGATGCCAATTGAAATTCTGGCTGCAGATACTCAATGTCACGTTCAATGTTATGACACCGTATCTGACTTTTTATAAGACAGTAAATACAAAAACAGTAAAGAACACAATCAATTGTTTACCCAGTTCAGTGTGCAACAACACCTACTCTAGGGGCTACCAAGCCAGGGAGGAAATCCACTATAAGAGATATTAATTCAGGAATAAACCAACCAGTTTATCTCCTTCACTTAAGACCTACCCAATGCAACTTCAATCTAAGTACAACTTAAACCTGAGTTCCTACTCACTCCCCCTCAATCACAGCAGTGATACTTAAAACAATTGACTAATGATTTAATGAAGACACTCTTCAAAACATACACTTGATTATGCTTCACAGCTTTTTAATCAAGCAACACAAACACTCTTGCTTCACAGCTTTGAGTGATACATAAACCTAACTTGAGTTTGCTTCAAAGCTTTACTCAAGAGACACAAAACACTCTTGCTTCAAAGCTTTGAGTGATACAAAACCCTTACAATTAAAACCTATTCCAAGTCACTTATCACAATGATACTTGCTTGGATTACAATAGTTAAAACTATACAGCTTCTAAAAGATCTTCTGTCAAAAAGGGATAATTTCCAAACAGCAGCCCTGTTGAATATATAGCAGCTGCATCTTCAGTTAGGGTTTCCACAAAAAGCTAGGGTTAATTCCGTTTGACCTTAAGAATTGGTCACAGGACTTTATCAACCAGGTTAGGGTTGAGCTAGGTTAACCCCAAGTCCTCGAGATTTTCTGTTCTGGAAAGACTGAGTCATTTTCCTGAAAAAACTCAGAATTACCCAAAGTGCATAACTGTTAGTTCAGAACAGGATGTCTTAACATTTGTTATGACATCTGAATTCCTGTCTATTGATTTTGGTAAATGTGATCTTTTTTCAAAATGCTCAGATACACACTCATAAACAGCAGCACCTGTATGATAATATTTTTCTGCAAAGGTACCTAATAAATCAGTACCTAATAAACTAGAATGTTATGACATCAGTCATGACATTCACACACCTGGTTTTACCAAAAATGCATGCCAATAACTAAACAACTACATAGTCGATTTAATCTGAGCCAACAACTATTTATGCTTGTTCTTATCTGGAAGAAGCATCAGAATAAATCCATGCTTGATTTAATCTAAGCCAGAAAATGTCTATGACCTTCTTCAACTAGAAGAAGTATCAGAATAAATCTATGCGTGATTTAAACTGAGCCAGAAGATATTTGTGCTTGTTTTCAACTGGGAGAAGTATCAAAATAGATCTATGCTCGATCTAAGATGAGCCAGAAGATGTTGTCTTTGAGAAGAGTGTCTGGTCATACCTGTAGTTGATGATGTTGATCTGTTGTTTGATCTTTTCCTGAAAGGTAAAGAGTTAGCTGTATGCAACGTCATCATGCATGAAATGCATTGTGGAATGATGTTCTCAAAATAAATATATATGTGTTTCGTATGCATATGCTATGACATTTGTAAATGATGTTATGGATGTAATATGTGAGTGTATCAGTTGCTCTTTGTAGTGTCGTTGAACTGGGGAAAATAAATCCCTGACTGCTGCTGGAGATGAAGAATGTAATTACTTATTTTTGTTTGAAGTTAAATTTGCTGGGGATTCCTGCTTTCTATCTGAGAATATTTCGCTAGAGACTTTTGACTTCTACTTGAGGATAGAAACCTTCAAGGAGGGTTAATAACATGTCATGGTTTCTGAAACAGATGGATTACATGCATTCTTGTCGGGGATGAAAGAATGAATATTCCCTTAATGTAAGTGGCTATATCTTCTGGGATGGTTATCCCTATTAATCCTGCTGGAGAAAAAAGTTCTGTTTGAAAAATTTACCAATTTTATGAAATAAACTTCGCCGGGGGATGGACTTCCGTAGCTAGAGAAATAAACTCTACTAGGAATTGAAGCTTCATAAGCTGCTTGGGGATTTTATGAAACTTTGTTGGGTAATCCAAGAAATCAACAGACCATGCTGGGGAATTCTTCAAGATGCTAGGGAAATGATTGAACCTCTTTATCTGTTAGGAAATGTTGGAGAAGTTGAAATCATTAGGCTAGATGTTGAGGATACGACGGTGAACTGTGGGAAGATGTCCCTGTTTCCGTACCTACTGGGGAATATATCTTTGCTGAGGATGAATTTTGTGAAGATAGTCCCCTAGGGCTGGTTTTTCTATGGGGATCGGTGGACGACTTTTAACATGGTCTCACCTCTTAGAGCCTTTAGCAACTGTCTTTCTGTTTTTATGTATGCATTTGTAAATGGTAATCATATTCAAATGCATATGTTCATTAAAAATAATCACTGGATGTTTTTGCAAACATAAAAGATAAAAACAACTAGTTTTTGAACTTTTAAAAGAGACGTTTTGTATTAATTTGAGAAAGTTTTCCTATAACAAGCGTCTTTGTACAAGGAGACGGAGATCCTAATAAGAGAATGTCGTCGTAAAAAATGAGAAATATACAAAGTGGTACACAAAGAAATAACAGTTATGTGAAATAATACCATTGGGTTTCCATTCTGATATTGACCTTATATCTTTCGGCGTCTCATCAATTTGCTTCTTGGTAGAAGTTGACTGGATTGATCTATACCATTCGAACTTGACACTTGATAACGAATTCTGGCTGTAAGGTGATCCAACGGAACATAGTCATACGCTTTTGAATCCCTAATTTTTGCCTGGATCTCCCTTTCGGTTTTTCAATCCACCGGGATACCCTTTTTTGCCCAAGCTGCCTTTTCAGGTTTTCAACTTGCCGGGTGTACAATTTTTATATATATCCCTAATTTTTCCCGAACCTTTTGGTTCGCTAGGATGCCCTTATTTTTTCCTAGGCCAATCAACCTAGCAACACTCTTTTCATGTGTAGTATCTTTTAACTATGTCCGCGTTTACAGGGTGCGGAAGGTCATCACTGTCTATGGTGGTTAAGATCATAGCTCCACCAGAAAATATACTCTTGTAGGAGTCCACTTGCCCCTAGGATCACCTTGTGGCAAGATGATGCACTTGGTTACCAGGTTACCAACCTGATATACCTGACATCTAACCTTCTTGTTAAAAGCTTTGATCATACGTTTCTGGAACATCTGACCATGCCAAACAACTACGAGCCTCTTGTCGTTAATCAGGTTCAATTGGTTGAGTCGAGTCTGAATCCACTCATCTTCGTTTAAACCCGCATTCCTCATAATTCTTAGGGAAGGAATCTGGACTTCGACGGGTAAAACAACTTCCACACTGTATACGAAAGAAAAAGGGGATGCCACTGTTGACATGCGCACTAAGGTACAATAACCGTGAAGATAAAATGGCAATATTTCATGCCAGTATTTATATGTTACCAGCACCTTATGTATAATCTTCTTTATATTCTTATTGGTTGCCTCGACAACGTCATTCATCTTCGACCGATAAGGAGAAAAGTTTTGATGATGGATCTTAAATTGCATACAGAGCTTGGTAATCATAGTATTATTGAGGTTGGTACCATTATTTATGATAATTATTTCTGGGATACCATACCGACAGATAAGATTATGTCTGATGAACCGAGCCATAACGTTCTTGGTAACAGAAGCAAAGGAGGCTGCCTCGACCCACTTTGTGAAGTAATCAATGGCAACGAGAATGAAGAAATGTCCATTGGAAGAAGTAGGTCTAATCTCTCCAATCATGTCAATGCCCCACATTGCAAACGACCAAGGAGCAGTCAAGACGTTGAAAGGAACCAGAGGCACATGTTCTTTGTCAGCATAGATTTGGCATTTGTGACAAGTCCGGAAGTGATGATGACAGTCTGTTTCCATAGTGGTCCAATAGTAATCTGCCCTCAGAATCTTCTTAGCCATTGTGTGCCAACTAGAATGAGTACCAAAGATACCTTCGTGCATATTCTCCATGATCTTCTAAGCTTTTCTCTTGTCCATACATCGAAGTAAAGTGAAATCATGGTTGCGCTTATATAAGATTCTGTTACTCAGGAAGAACTTGGCAGAGAATCTTCTTAGAAACTTTTTGTCATTTATAGATGCTCCTTCAGGGTATTCTTGGGCTTCGAGATACCTTTTCACCTCGTGGAACCAAGGCTTTTCTTCTACTCACTCAGTATCAATCTCATAATAGTATGCCAGTTCGTCTAATATTTCAATAGTGATCGGAGGGGCTTCATTATCCCATCTGACCTTAAACATGGATGACATGGTAGCTAGTGCATCTTCTAATTGATTTTCTTCTCGTGGAATATGCTCAAAGGTAATCTTTTTGAAATATGGGATCAATGTTAATATATTCTCTCGGTAAGGGATGGGATTAGGATGCTTCGTGTCCCATTCTCCCTTAATCTAGCTGATCACCAAGGTTGAGTCTCCGTATACTTGTAAGAACTTGATCCTCATATCAATAAAAGCCTTGATACCCATGATGCATGCTTCATACTCGGCCATATTATTGGTGTAGTTAAAACATAGTATGGCGGTGAAGGGTGTACGGAAGCCTTTGGGGGAAATGATCACAACACCAATGCCATTGCCGAGTGCGTTGGAAGCTCCATCAAAGACCATAGTCCATCAGGATCATTTTTCAGGCCCTTCATCCGGTCCAGGTTCTTCACAGTCAGTTACTAACATAATTTTCTCGTCCGGGAACTCAAAATTCATTGATTGGTAGTTGTCTACAGCCTGATGAGCCAAATGATTAGCTAGTACACTTCCTTTGATTGCCTTTTGAGTAATGTATTGAATGTCATATTCGGTCAGGACCATTTTCCATCTTTCTATTCTTTTGGAGAGAGCAGGCTTCTCGAATATGTATTTGATAGGATCCATTTTAGATATCAATAAAGTAGTGTAAGTCAACATATACTGTCTTAGTTGGCGAGCAGCCCATGCCAAAGTGCAACAAGTTTTCTCGAGTAGTGAGTATCTTGTTTCACAGTCGGTAAACTTTTTTCTAAGGTAGTATATTGCATGCTTTTTTCGACCAGACTCGTCATGTTGCCCCAACACCCACCCCATTGAATTCTCTAACACTCTTAAGTACATGATCAAAGGTCTTCCTTCAACTTATGGCAATAAAACTGGAGGTTCTTGAAGATATTATTTGATTCTGTTAAAGGCCATCGGGAAATCATCGTTCCACTTCACTACTTGATCTTTCTTCAGTAATTTGAAAATTGGTTCACAAGTAGCGGTTAGGTGGGAAATGAATCTGGTAATATAGTTTAGACGTCCCAAGAAACCTCTAACTTCCTTCTCAGTGCAGGGTGTTGTCATCTCTTGAATAGCTTTAACTTTTGTAGGATCTACCTGAATACCTTTGCCACTGAAGACGAAACCTAAAAGTTTACCAGATCTTACTCCAAAGGTGCACTTGTTTGGGTTTAGTATTAACTTGTACTTCTTCAGTCTTTCAAATAGTTTTTGCAAGTGATCAAGGTGCTCTTCTTCAGTTTGAGATCTGGCTATCGTGTCGTCAATATAAACCTATATCTCGTGATGGATCATATCATGGAACAAAGCTACCATAGCACACTGGTAGGTTACCCCGACGTTCTTCAACCCTAAAGGCATAACCTTATAACAGAAATTGCCCCACTACGTGACAAAAGTGGTTTTCTCCATGTCTTCAGGTGCCATTTTGATTTGATTATAACTAGAGAAACCATCCATGAAAGAGAATATCTTATGTTGTGCAGTGTTTTCAACCAGAACGTCAATATGGGGAAGGGGAAAGTCATCTTTGGGTCTCACCCTATTCAAATCTCTGTAATCCACACACATACGCACTTTACCGTCCTTCTTAGGCACTTGTACTACGTTCGCAACCCATTATGGATAATAAGTTATAGCTAAGAATTCGGTATTGAAGTGTTTCATGACTTCAGCCCTGATCTTTTCTGACATTTCAGGACGCATACGCTGAACCTTTTGCTTCACTAGAGGACAATCTTCTTTTGTCGACAGCCGATGAATCACAATATCAGTATCAAGCCCCGACATGTCTTTATATGACCAAGAAAAGATCTCAACATAGTCACGTAACATCTGGATTAACCGTTCTTTGACACCATTCTCCAAGTTGGCACCTATCTTGACTTCCTTCTTATTCTCCTCAGTACCCAAGTTTACCGCCTTGACCGACTCTTCATGAGACTGTATTACTCTTTCCTCTTGTTGTAATAGTCTAGCCAGTTCTCCTGGTACTTCAAAATCTTCTCACCTTCGTCCTCGGCTTGGTAGATCAGATTTTCAAAGTCATAACTGGCAATAGCAGAACTATTATCAATAGGATCCAGGGTGGATGTGGATATGTAATTTGATATATGGGTGTGTGTAACAGCACATAACTATTTTGACAAAATAAATTAAAAATAAAAGACAGAGAGCGTAAAATTTGAATGCAAAACATCCAATGATTCATTAATGACATATGAAAATGAAGTGTGATAACCCTCACAAATAGACCGTTGTGCCTCGGGTAAGACAACATGTTTTTTGAGTTTAATTTGTTCAAAAATTACATATCCTAAAACAGAAGAAAAAATAATTACTCCTGGATAAAAGAGATAGGAAAAAAGTATCTAGTCGTCCAATTATTGAGTCCACCGTTAATAGTAGGTACGATCCAACTGTCCAGGTCGTAGTCACTATCAGCGTCCTCCACAACATTGACTCCATGGTTGCTGATGCGTAGTGGTGGTCCTCCAGCACGAGCACGACGAACAACTTTTTGAGCTCCTGAATTGAAACCCAAACCAAATTTGTCAGACTTATAGGGGATGTCAGGAAGTTGACCCCAAATAGTACACCCACCTTCTTAAGTCACAACCTTGGTGTCCTTCAGAGAAGCCATTTTCAATGAAGGTCTGGTAATCTTTGGAACAACAGTAACAGCTTTGGAAACATTAATCTTTTGAGGAACCTCTTCGAAATTCTGACAGGGATTTTCAATGAATTCACCGTCCATCTTGACATATCTAAAAGAATTCAGGTGGCTTACCATATACTCTTCTTCACCGCAGACTGTAATAATCTTTCCATTTACAGGATATTTCAACATCTGATGTAATATGGAAGTGACAACACCAACCCCATGAATCCAAGGGCGTCCAAGAAAGAAAGAGTAAGCTGGGAAAATGTCCATCACGTAGAAAGTGGGGTCAAAGGTTTGGGAACCAACTTTAATTTGGATGTCTACCTCCCCATGTACCATTCTTTTAGAATCATCAAAATCCCTCACCACAATGTTACTGGGTTTCAATGTAAGACCTTCATAATCCAATCTGTCTAAGGAACCCTTGGGCAGGACATTCAGAGATGAACCAGTGTCCACTAACATATGAGCTAGAGTAGTTCCCCTGCATACAATGGAGACATGCATGGCCTTGTTATGTTTTCTCCCCTCAGGAGTTAGATCAACATCAGAGAAACCTAGTCCATTATCAGTAGTCAGACTGGCAACACGGTTCTCAAATTGGTCGGCAGAAGTCTCTTGTGGCACATGAGCAGTCTTCAGAAACTTTACCAAAGCCTTAGCATGGGCCTCAGAGCACAACAACAAAGCTAGCATTGAAATCTTCAAGGGGGTATTCCCCAATTGTTCCACAACATTGTAATCACTTTTCCGTATGATCTTCAAAATTTACTCCATTTCTTGCTTGGAGGCCTCAGGAATGGCTTCTTTCGGTGCCTCCTTCCAGGCAGGCTCAGTCAATACTTCTTTTCCTCGAGTCTTAGTTGACTCAATAGCAGGAGTAATAACATGGGTAGCAATAATCTTCAGAGAGATTTCTAGAGAGAAAATCCTTCCGCTTCTGGTGACCTTACTGGTCCCAACAATATTGTCAATGTTAGGATTAGTATCTTCAACAACTTCATTCTTGATAGATAAAAGGTCTTGCTTGACGCCATGGTAGTAGATGTCAGCTCCATAATTCCAAGGAACAGCCTTGTCGAAGGAATATGGTATTAGCCCTGGAGAGGTGATGATCAGGGGAGCAACTTTAGGGTTGACAATAATCCTTATAGGACCTTTGGAGGAGACCCTTTTAGGATTATTGGAGATGGTAATAATTGACACGTCTTCATATCTTACATCTTCACATAAGTTTTACACAGAGGGAGTCTTCTCAAACAGAATTTCCCTGTCATTCATCAGGCATTTAATACCTATCTTTAGCAACATACAACCATTGGGCAGGGATGCAAAAAGGTAACAATATTCATCACAACCTAGAAATAAACCGACTCATAACTGGTTCTTCTTAACAACTGGAAGAGGAGTAGCCAGATCATTCACGGAAGAAACAAAAATAACATCATCAACAACATTGATACCCTTGTCATGTTTGGGCATCAGAGCGGTAATCACGTTGGGGGTCTCAGGAGGATCGAACTCAATCTTCTTCGCATAAATAACGTCTTGAACTTTGTTTTTCAGAGCCCAACAATCATTCGTATTATGCCACGGACTGTTGGAGTGGTAAGCACACCGTGCATTTGGATTGTAACAGGGAGAGGAAGTGTTTGAGTTTTGAGGTGGATCCCTCAAAGTGACCAAGTCAGCCTTCACCAAATGTTACAATGCTTGAGATAAAGGCATGTTGAATATGGTGAATTGTCTTCTAGGCGTATCCTGCATGCGCTGATTATTTTTTTGTTTAGCTTGTGCAGGGTTGGATATCATTACAGCTCCTACCGTTGGACGACGTTCAACTTTACTAATTTCCTCTTTGACCATAGGCAGCATTGAACTCCCTCTTTCCACTGAACGACTTCTTTACAATACTTGAGGATGCAGCCCTCTGGATTTTGCCACTCTTGATACCAACTTCCACTCGTTCTCTTGTCAATGTCAGCTCAGTGAATTCGGCTGAAGAGCTTCCAATCAAATGGTTGAAAAATGGGCCTATCATGGTACCCATGAACATATCTACCAATTCCCTATCAGACAGGGGAGGCTGGACTCTACCTGCAAGATCCCTCCACTTTTGAGCATAATTTTTGAAACCCTCACTGGAACCCATAGACATGCTTTGGAGTTGCATGCAGGTTGGAGCGAGGTCAGCATTGTATTGATACTGCTTGTAAAAATCAGCATCCAAATCTTCCTAATTATGGATGTTGGATCCTTCTAGTTGATAGAACCACTCTAACTGCGTTCTCGGCAAACTCTCCTGAAAGAAGTGAACCCATGATTTCCTATCAGTTGTATGGGGTTGAATCTTCTTGACGTAACACCTTAGATGAAGCTTGGGACATGAAACACCATAATATTTTGCAAAGGTAGGAACCTTGAACTTATGTGGTATGACCACTCCTGAGACCAACCCTAGATCTTCAAAGTCTAAACCAGGTACCCTCTGAATCTCCATAGCATTGAGGCAATCCTCCAGCTGTTTATACTTGTCATCAACAGGAGGATATTGTTCCTCGGAATAGTCTGCTTCCTCTTTATCTGTCCCCGACTATTATCTTTTTATTTCACCTTATTTTTATCCTCTTCTTGATTATCCCCTTCATTTGATGGGGTTGCAAATTCTAGAGCTCGCTTGGCTGGTCCTCTAAATCTTCTCCCCATGTTTAGGATGTTTATCTGTTTCTTTGCCTTCTTCTTCTTATCTTTAGTGATGAGAGCTTTCAGATCTTCATGTCCTTTAGCCAGAGCCAGGAACATATGTTGGAATTGAGCGTTATGTGCTTGAAGATCCTTGACGTTCTATTCAAGAGCCATTTATTTTTACTGAAATAAACAATGAAAAGATAAGAAACATGTCTTGAAATACCTGCTTATGTAATGATATGCATGACATGCTTATGCGATGTTTTCAAGGACCTCGTGGGGTTTAAACTCTTTTAATCAAAACATAAACAAAGAATTTTTATTAGTAAGTTCAAATGAAACAAAATTTTACAAAGAAATAAAATTAAAAACTTCTAAAACTTCTAGGTTTCCCATGGACGCTTCCTTTTTATGTTGATATATGCATTAAGGCTCTCCTCCTCGTGAAGATGCTTCATCAGTTCCAACACTTTCTTCTCACTGGCATAAAATTGGGTCTCAAAGGTGTCTTGTTCTTCCTTGAGTTGGATCCAAGACCTTTGTAGTTCTTCAATGTTTGTAGGCATTCCAGGGTGAAGAATAATGCAAGACTCGTCCCCTTGAGCAATAGGCTCTAAGATCACTGGTAAGATGGTGGGATATGGCATCATAAGACTCTGAGAACGAGCTTGCACCCATTTGAGGTAAGGTTCCAAAGGGGTGGGATTCATGTGTCCTAAAGTCTTACCATCAGTCTTCTTAACCATGCCCCAAGCGTGTATGAACCTCTAACGATAACCTTGTAGATCGCTGTCGTAGTCGAACATAATACCCTGGATGAGCATATCATGAGAACCTTCTCTTTGTGTGTAACCAAACTGACGTAAGGCTAAAGAAGGGTTGTAAGTGATGCCTCCTCTAATTCCAAGGAGTGGCACATTAGGAAATTCTCCACAGCGATCAATAATAGAGACATCTTCTTGAGAGCGGGAACACTAATAGACATCAGAGTGAGAGAGAGAGACATCAACCTTTGAGACCATCTAAAGCCTAGCTCATTCTTCATTACTGACCGAGGAAGGTGCGAAATAAACCACCTATAGAGCAAAGGTATACAACACATAAGAGTTCCTTCTTTCTTCATAGTATGGGTATGGAGGGAATGTAGAATATCCCCGAGCAATGTAGGCACTGGATTATGAGTAAGGAAAATCTTAATGGCGCTCACATCTATAAGTTGGTCCAGATTATGGAACAATACCAACCTGTAGGTTAGGAGGGCCAAGATATCCTCAAAATCATGGAAACTCATGGCGTCTAGGAATACCTGAGCTTTCTCTATCAGAAATCTTGCAAGAAGACCTTTAACCCCACTTCTCCTTTCCCACTTAGACTCAATGTCAGATGGCTTCAAATGTAAGGCTGTGACAACATCTTCAGACTTTGGATCCTGTTCTAAACCTGTGAAGGGTATCTGCTCCAATATAGGCATTCAAAGTTGTTTAGAGAATATTCCAACATGGGCACCAACTGATAATCGGGGAATGTGAAGAAATGGTGTTTAGGCAAAGAACTGGAATAGGACGCTCATCATACCCTCGTCCAAACCGGTAGTAACCAAACTGAGCAAGTGACCATGTCTTTTGTTGAATTGGGAACTTTCAGGATCCTTTAAGACCAATTCCCTAAGCTTGGAAGGTATTCCTATGAAGTTGATCTAGATGGTATTTTTGCGAGCGGAATCCATAACCTATAAAACAGGGAAGAGATAAATCCCTAGGTCCTTGAAATGGTTAGTGCAAATGATATGTCATGATGTTTATGATATTATATTCATGCTTAAAACAAAATAACAAACACAAACAAATCACACAAAGACCTTAGGTTTAAAGGCTCGCACGAGGTCTATAGCTGAGTACCCTTTTGAAGTTTAGTTGGCTCAACCTGTCCTAGTAATAGTAATCGGGTTCTAGGGATATCATATCATTGATCTTTCTCTCACGCATTATTTTAGTTCAAGCATCTGAATTGCGACCGAAATATCCCAAAAGTCCAATCTCAATCAGTGTAGCATCGAGTATTAACCAACTTTAGTCTGCACCAAAGTCGACCATCTCACTACTTTCTAATGGCTAAGATGAGTCAATTTAAGGTTCTAAAGGTCAGTTAGCGCTTAATGACACTATGTGAAAGCCTAATGTTATCCTTGACTGTCTCAAGGAACATTAGTACAAGCCAGAGTGTCACGCTAACGTAGCTATCATATCATCCATATCAGTCTACACCGTACAACCTCCATGATTTATTGCTACTTACCTAATGGTGTTCCCCGATCCGAGTGTAGGATCTTTGCAAGAAAATACCCAAACAAAACCCTTAAATATAAAGCAATCAAGGCAAACAGTTTAAAGCAAGTAAATGTGACCTAAACTCTTAAGGTAACCCCTCTTTTTAGGTATTACTCCCCAACAGAGTCGCCAGTTCTATAATACGGTGGGAGAACTGACTTTTTGGTTTTATCCAAAATGTGGGGATAGCTAGAGTTGCCACCGACTTTTCTTTTATCCAACAAAGGAAAGGTTTAAAGAACAAGAAATACCTTTGAGGATTTTCTGAGTTCGGGGGGTAGGTTATGAAAAGGGAAGGTGTTAGCACCCTTTTCACCCGTAATTATCTATGGGCTCTTAATCGCTTGCTCACTTTATTTGCTTTGCGTCTGTATTTTTGAAAAAAATAAGTTTTGAAATGCAAAATAGCAAGGCAGTTTGTTTTATGATAACTCTTGTATCAGTCCTCAAGAGTGTTGATAAAGTGTTTTGAAAATGTTTTAAAAAGTGTGAGGTGTGAAAAAAATGTTTTAAGTTGTGAGCAAGCGATTAACAGTAACTACCCTTACTCAAAAATCTTTCGCATTATTTTCCTCTTCCTTTAGATAGCTCTATCCTACCATTAATTTCTAGAAAGACTTATCATTGAATGTTTGAGGGACAGGTGTAGGGTCATCGTATAGTAACAAAAGCCACTCGTAAGATACTTTAGCAATTACCCTAAGGTTTTAAGATCTTTTACCGAGGAAGCTTCGAAAAGGGTCATCGAGGGACTTATGATCTTATAACCAAAGGGACATTGCTAAAATCTCCTACGTTCGAGGGACATGACTATTTGATTTTCTGAGGCAACAAGAGAGGTTAACCCTAGAGGTAAAAGTGTGCGAGTGATTCAATTCAGTTCATTTATCTTGAGATTAGGGTTAGCTAATTATTTATTTTACGTCTTGCCATACAATATTATTGATCTAAGCAGTAACAGTAATAATAAAACAGTAAAGCAGAAAGAAACATCCTACGCTATTACATCTCTTTGGGAAGGGGGTTCAAACCATACAAAATTTAGGGATAAGACAGTAAATAGCCGTAGTTTAAAACTATTACAAATTGTATGCAGATACAACATAAGAATACAAAAAGTAACGAACGCGCGAAGCTTAAGACGGGTACAAGTTTGAAACCCTAGAGAATCTAATTACTTTACAAAAAAAATTGGTATTTTATTGGGAAAAAGATTTGAAATTTTAACCTAGCTCTAATTAACTTTAATTAATGAAATAAGTCAAAACAATTAAATTAATTAATTTGAAAAATTAAATTAAATTATAAAACCCTAAGTCTATTTTTTATTACTTTATTATTAAGATAAAGTTAGTTTTTTAAAAATGATATAAAATAATTAAGTAAATAAAATAGAGAAATAATAATAATAAAAAAATAGGAGAATTAGGCCTGATGTAAGAAGCAATTGGAGGGTATGCGTCTGAAATTGCTAGGCCCATAACCAACATCAGCCCAAGGTCCTGCATGTGGTTCAGTGTTGTTGGCCCTTGTGAGGTCTCTCATGAACGCATGGATCTTGATCGTTTGATATGACGCTCTGATGGATCCAATGATAATGATGATAGAACGCATGGTATATGTGCCTGCCCCTGTAACATTGGATATGCAAGAATGAATTACAAAAATAACAGGCAAGAGGTAGGGATCTAACCCCTACCCTTGCCCATAACAACACCTTAACACGCACTTCCTCTTCCGTTGGGACGGTTTTACTTCCGGTATTATAAACACAATAATAAATATATAATGTAAATTCGGTCCTAAGTGTTGGTTGTACAACACGCGCGCTCAAAGTGGGGCCCTAAAACTTGAACAAACCAATCGTGTTATCCCTTTCTTCCACGCATTATTCAACTCCATTCAAGCCACCGTGGGCGGTGGCTCTGGTCATCCCTTCCGTTTGCTCAAAAATCCAAACCTGCCAAAATCGAACATAACAAAAACAATAGGGACCCTACCCCCCTAATTTGGGATCTACGAATTCAATGGTGATGCATATTTGGCCTGAGAGTCTCTGTATCGTAAAACGAATATCATCTGAAGCTTTTCCCTAACAATGGCAAATCTTCATCCTAGCGTCATACCTTACATGTAATGGTTCAAAACACGCATAAACATTAGTAGAAACACAAATATATGCATGGAATCCATTTATATTACACGAAATAAGAGTTTGAGATCATAACAATATACAAAATGGTGCAACAATGATGAGCTTGATCCAGGCGTTGAAACGCTTGCTTGAGGACTGGACTGGGTTCCTGGAAGCCTTAGGGATGTGTTTGAATGCTTGAAAGACTCTGACAACGGCCGACACACGAGATATGTGTTTGCAATATTCTTTGAGAAAGTTTTTGAAGTTTTTTTAGGATTTTGGGAGGCAGTTGCATGCATGTTCGTGGTCTTGATCACTTTTGCTTATATGTGGTAGGAATTAGGTTAGCAAAACTTGTACAAAATCCCTATTGTTTATGACAAAATATTGGATTTGAAATTTGTATCAAAAGTTGCCATTTTTGCTTCAAACATGTTCCAATCTATTTTTGCACATTTTTGACAGCTACTCATGAGCTTCTTGGACCCTTGACTGATGCAATTGATGCCCATCTACATCTTAATCCATTTATTTAATATTTTACTTAATTCTTTTGCAAAAATTAAATAAAAATTGGAATAAATAGAATAAAATCCGTGGTCATACACCAATGGTTTTTGAAGTCTTTTAACATGTTATAAACATGTTTGGATTTAAAAAAATAGGGCCACAAACTTAGAAACTCAAAATTGCTCAATATATACTTTATGCATTTCCAACAATTTTCCCAACTTGAGAAAACCATAACTTCCTCAATTATATTCTTTTGAAGATGATCTTGGACTTTTTGGAAAGCCCAAGATGTGCCTTACAATCTCTATTTTGATAAGTTTTTCATTCGGAGATTTTATATTGACGTAATTTGTCTTTCCATAAAGTGCCTTTTTGTTGACTTTCAAAAAGACCAATAATGTATTGGTTCATATCTTTCCACTGATGCATTTTTATGACTTGAGAATAAAAAATAAGTTTTAGTGGATTGGATTCTCTTAAAAATGTGCTTTGGTTGGGGGAAAATGGATGAAACATGTGAAAGTTATGCCTTGTCAAAGTTCAGTTGACTTCTCATAGGAAACCCTAATTTAGTAACTTTTGGTTCTTGATGATTTGAGACCATTCCTTGAGGAATCATGATCAACCATGGATTAAATGATGAATATCACTAAAAAATGTTGATGTTGACAAAAAATATTAAAGTTTGATTGTATATTAACCACAATTGACTTTTGACCAATACAGTTGATTTTCAGTCATCTGAACAATTGACTGAGCAAACTTGTGATGCAAGACATGAAACTTGGCATGAGCATTCTGAAGGATATATTAGAAACCATGGAAACCTCTTGAGGCCTTTAAAACCAAAATTTATTTGTGAAAAGTAAAACCCTAGTTGGAAGTTCATTGCTTAGGAGGAGAATTTGTCTGGTTAATGCTTGGTCAACCTTGAGAATTTGAGGACCTCTAAGAGTTATATTTTGAATAAAATGAGAAGGAAAATTTTGGGGTACAACAAATACTATCAAATAGTGTATCCAAAAGCTTTCCATTTCCTCAAAATGAATCCCTATTTTCAAATCTCACGTGTGATACGGTGGCAAAACCGACTGTTTAATACTGGTTTGTGTTTTGCGTTTTTTGTTCGCAAAATGTCGCGGTAAACAAGAGTCGCCACCGACTTTTATTTCATCCAATCATGGAAAAGGAAAAAGAACAGAAAAAACATTTTTTCGAGATATTATAAGTACGGGGGGTAGATTATATAAACGGAAGGTGTTAGCACCCTTTCTATCCATGGTTTTCCATGGGCTCTTTGGTACTTGCTCATCTTTTAAAATTGCATGTGTTTGTGTGCTTGTTTTTGAAAATGTTTTACTTCGTGATAAACCTTGTATCAGTCCTAAGGGATGTGACGAAGTTTATTTTGAAAGTTTGTTTTGAAAGGTGTTTGTGTGAAAAGTTTTTATTGAGCAAGCACTTAAGATTCTACCTACTCGAAAAAAGATTATCCGTTCTATTTCCTTTAGACAACACTATCCTACTATTAAGGAGTAGGTAGCACCATTGTTGGAGTTGTAAGGGACATTCGAAAGGGACAAGTACAATCACTAAAGCAATATTTAGAAAAAATTTGTAGTAACCCTAGAGTCTTAATATCTTTCTGAGGCAACATTTCTGAGGCAACATTTCCGAGGCAACATTTGAATGGGACAATTTGATCTCTTTAGACTGGAGGACAACCACTAAAATCTCCTATGCTTAATGATTGTTTACCGAAGGAAACTGAAGTGAGGTAAACCCTAGGAGTGAATATGTGCATATGATTTGTTTCAGTTATTTAATCTTTGCACATTAGGTGATCTACCGTTTTAATTTTCCAGACATTCTTGCCATACAATCCTATTAGCCATACATCTAGACAGTTAAAGATTACGGAAATTAAAAGCGGAAAAGTAAATCTAATTATTACAAGTGTTGTACCCCAAAATTTGCCCTCTCATTTTATCAACATTTCTCATCACAAGGCTCTTGGAATTCAACACAAGCTAGGGTTTGCTCTGCTCAAGACACCTCCTTGCACTGTTGACCTAAATTAGGGTTTGAGTTTGAACAAGGATTTTTTTGACCTACAATGCCCAAAGTGACTTTCATACTTAATGTTGGACTCATAAGTTTGTCCATACCAAGTTTCAAGCCTTGAATCACATTTTTGCCCAGTCAATTGGACAGTTGACCTAGAAATCAGTTGTATTGGGAAAAAGTCAACTGTGGCCAATTTACAGTCAAACCTCATGAATTTTGACCCACATCAACATTATGAACTCATATGAACCATTTGATCAAGTTTGAACCACAATTCCACAAGCAATTTGATCAGATCACCAAAAGGGCAAAATGGTCATTTTTAGGGTTTTGATTGTACAAAGGCAATTTCTAACTTTTTGACCTAGCCAATGGCAATTCAAGCTCAACCAAGGACTCAAGTACTCAATGGAATCATCTTGACCTATTCAACAAGTTCAAAAGATCTCAAATGCATGGGATTGACAGATGAATTTTTTAGTCAACTGATCAAAATTTGACTGTACACTGAAAAGTCAAATTTTGACTTTTTGGTCAAAATCAAGTGCCAAGGGACATTTTTCATCAAGATGTGTCAAATTATGAAACTTGTTCATCAAGAAACCCAAAATTGCAAATTAGGGTTTGAAATTGAAAATTTTCATAACTTAGAATTTTTCTAAGTTATGAAATTTTCTTAATTTTTCCTAACTTTGCCCCACATTTTCACCATGATGCAAATAGATTCAAACAAAACTTACAACATGAACGTTGTAGTCCTACACAAAGTCTACAACTTTTATTCACAAAGTTTTCTCAAAAGAAGCTTGGATCTCAAGTTATGATTTTTGGAACAAGGGTCCCTAAAACTTTTAACTTAGAGAAATTTTGCCCTAGTTTAGGAAGGATTTTGACCCATCTTCTTGGACATTTTTCACATAGTTCCACTTAGAATCTAAAGTTGCATTTCAAAGATGGATTATAGTACATGTTGCAAGCTTTCAAAATTGTCCAAGAACTCCTCAAACACAATTGTGGTTAGGGAAAATCGAATGCTTGAAGTTGGCAAAAACTCACTTTGTATCCATGGCCAATACATGTTGACACAAGTTGCAAAATCTGTCCAAACTAGCTTAGTACTTGATTACAGGTCTCTAAACCCTTCAACACTCAAAAATTGAATGCAAACTCATTGGACATTGGTGTTATTCTGATCATTAGAGCTTGGCACAATGAATAAATTCATTTATGGCATAAAGGTTGCAATACCATTTCCATAAAACATACTTTTTGCAATTTTGTATTTCTTGAGCCTTGGACCTCTTTCTTTGCAGCAAACAAGTTCCACAAACTCAGGCAAAGGTACATGAAACTTGTGCATGCTTGGAGATAGCCTGTACAGGCCTACCTCATATCACTTCACACTTTTCTTTCAAAACAAGTCAACTTGCCAAAAGGACATAACTTGCATATCTGATATAATCAACTCTTGCCAACATTTCAAACAAGTTTTGTGCATTATCTTGAGCCAGAAACACGAGTTGTTGAGCCCTCAAGCCTTCCAAAACACCAAATCACATTCTTCTTGCAAAATAGGGCACTCCCTGCAGATTCACATCCATCACACAAACCACTCGTGCGTTTGGCCTCAAACTTGTTCCAATACCTTCCATTCAACTCACTCAAGCTATCCCAAACCTCCATTGCTAATTGTAACTCCATTTACAGTGTTCACCATTTCTGTTTTGAAGCTTTGCAGGTTGAGTTCTATAGAGAAATTCAGACCATTTCAAAACAAACTAAGTATTGGGAAAGGTCCAGGGAACATCAAGCAAGCTCAAAAGAACCTCAGGCCTCACTGAAAGTTGCTACATTGCCATACTCGAGCTTGACTGAAACAGGTATTTCTCAAACTTCTATCTCTCTATTTAGGAACATTTAGCCTTAGGTTTGTGAATGAAAGATGTAGTACTCAATGCCATGAAGCCATACACATGCTCAGCTTTCATTTATATTAAGCGTGCTAAGAGAATTTCATCCATGAACATGCTGAAAAAACTAGGTCAGATTTTAGGGCCAGGGAAATTCTATCTGGTCTTTGAGAGTTAGATTAAGTTTTTTATATGCTGAGAATCGTGGTTTAATGCTCTACAAGTTTCATGCTTTGAGTTTTGGCAAAAGATCACAAATACAGGAGTTAGCAGTTTGTACAAGTCGCTCGTTTTTTCTGTTTAAACAAGGAAGAAGATGAAGTGGAAGTGGGTTGGGTTGGCTTGTTCTGCTTCTAACACCCCTCATTTTCAGTTTTACACCCCTTGGCCCATTTTCTTTATATTTTGTTATTTTTGTATTTTAATTTCATTTCTGATTTTATTTATTTATCCCCAAATATAAAAAATGCTCAAAAATATTTTCACATTTTTTTTACATTTATTTGGCATTTTTATTCTTTTCTTTCTAACATTAAAAACATTTTTAATACTTTTATTATTTGTTTAAATTTAAAAATAGTGTAAATAATAATTTTATTTTTATTTCTTATTTTTATTCACATTGAAAATATTTTCTTGAATATATTTTATTTTTGTTCACATTGTAAATATTTTATTTTCTTGAATATATTTGAATATATATATATATATATATATATATATATATATATATATATATATATATATATATATATATATATATATATATATATATATATATATATATATATATATATATATATATATATATATATATATATATATATATATATATATATATATATATATATATATATATATATACACTTGTATTTTATTAAAAAAAACATAGAATAAAAAAACAAAAATATTACCATTTTTATTTTTTATTATTATTTATACTAAAAAACACTTTTTCTCAATATATTTTATTTTTGTACATATTAATATATTTTTGTATATAAATAGTAGATAAATTATTTTCTTAAAGAAAATTAGGGTTTATCCCTTTAATAAATAAAATCAATCTTAATTTATTTCTTTATACTCTTCCACATTAAAAATACTTTACATACATAAACAAATAAAAACTTCTTTTTTGCATAATACATTTTATTTAATATTTATTTATCTTGTTTATTTAAATATTGATGTATTTATAATTCAATTTGGATGTAATAGTAATCTAGGGTTTATATTTCTTGTCAAATACCCCCTATGAAAAATTGTACCCCCATCCCCATAATCATGTTGTAATATCTTAGAATTTAAATTCTCGCACTTTTACGCTTTCAATTATGCCATGATTAGATAATTAGGGTTTGTATGCCAAAATCAAATTAACAAATAGTTTGACCTAATCAAAGACAAAAATGCATGAAAATCAAACACAATGCACACTTGCACCCCTAGGGTTACAATCCACTTGTTGCCTTCAAAAATGGGCCATGGTATGCATGTTAAAGTACTTTGGCAAAACAAAAACAAAACAAAAGATCATAGTCCCTCGATGACGCTATCTTGGTTTCCTAAACAAAAATGATCAAGTCCCTCAAGAAAATTGCCAAAGATACTTGACACAATTGCTATCATGGTCTATACGATGACCCGCGCCTGTCCCGTTTAACATCCTAACACAAGGTTGTTCACCAAATACAATGGTGAAACAACACTGTTAAAAGGGTTAAAAACATAAGAAAGATCTTTGAGTAAAATAGGATAGATAACTCTTAGTTACTTGATCAAAAGCTTGCAAAAAAACATCCTTGCTATTTTTCAAACACACTTCACAACACAATTTCAAAATCCAAAAAAACAAAAACACCTTTATATACATTCAAACAAGAATCATTACAAAGGTTGCCACAACGATGGCCTCTTTACAAAACATCTTTCAAAACCACACACAAAGCACCATTTCAAACAATTGAAGAGCACCATTTCAAACAATTGAAAAGCAAAGCAAGTGATCTAAACAAGTAACTAAGAGCCCATGGATAACCATGGATGAAAAGGGTGCTAATACCTTCCCTTTTCGTAATCTACTCCCCGAACCCAAGAAAACATCTCAAAGGTCTTTCCTGTGCTTTTTGACCTTTCCTTAGGATAAAATAAAAAGTCGGTGGCGACTCTTGCTAAACCGAAACATTTGCGAACACAAACGCAAAACCTCAAGTCAGTTCTCCCACCTTATTACAACAAGGCTTCGGGGAATGGGGATTACATAACCAAAACTTGGGGGGAAATTAAACAGTAAATAAAACCCTAGTTTAAAAGACTATTACAACCGCGGAGCAATTACAAACGTATAATGAAAAGTACGTACGACAAACGTAAATGCGAGAAATTAGGGTTTTAACCCTTGAAAACCAAATTGAATTTAATTAAAGAAAAAAAAATTATTTTTTGTCATTTTTATTTAAGGAAATAAAGAATAAATTGGAAAATATCCTAATCACTAATTAAGTTTTAATTATGAAAAATCATTAAATTAATGGGGAAAAAACAATTAACCTATTTTTGTGTTTTTATTTTGAGAAGGAATTAAAATTAAGAATTAAACCTAATTTCTATTTGATTTTAATTATGAAAAAAAGATTTAAGTTAACCTAATTAAACTAATTAATGCAATTAAATATTTTATGGAAAAAAAAGACTAAACCTAATATTGTTTATGATTTTCTGATTTTTATGTTTTGATTAAAAATGATTTTTGGAAAATAAATAAAATAAATAAATTAAAACAATAAAAAGAATTGAAATAAAATAAAAAAGAAAAGATTGGGCCTGTGTGGTAGAATGCAGACTGGGGGGCGCATTGCCAAATTGTTTGGCCCAAATTGGTTGGCCCATGTTCCTTGCGTGCGATCCCATGTGGATTAGCTTCAGAGAGTGCACCATGGGCTGCTGTGGTTGGATGCTGGATTTGGACCAAGGGATGATCTAAAGGGTAGGATTTGTGAGCGTATGATGAACGCATGGAATGGTGATGTACTAAATCTGCAGTAAATTGTTAGGAAAATAATAAAAGTGTGAATTAATAATTAAAAACCTAACTCTGATTAATTTACAAGTTAATTATGAAATAAAATCAATATTGATTAAATCAAAACAACTTTTATGTCAAAAATTATTTTAATTAATTGAAAGCCTAAAACTAATATTTAATGATTTTTTTGTGATTTTATATGTTAATTAAATTAATGATAGAAAACAAATCAAGTGAAAAATAAATAAATGAAAAGGATTAGAAAAGAAAATAGTCAAAAAAGTGAAAAATGCATGGGGTGGATGATGAACCCATGCCCCTTAGGTCTCAGTTAGGTGCCTCATCCACCAAGCCAAGCTATTGTTTGTGATTCAAACATGTTCTACGTAACGACAAGAACTCATTTGGACAGTTAATAAACATTAGCAATGCATGAAATTAATTATATGAATGTTTGAAAGAAAAGCAAATCGGAGAAGATGAGTATGCTTGTTTCAAGCATCAATGACCATGACTTTCGACCTATTCTTACCCTTAGATACCTCAGGAATGATTTGTAATTGATGGCTTGGACTGAAAGTGGCTGGATCTTCGGTTTTGACTTTGCACTAGTTTTGACAGAATTTGAGGTTTTTAGAGAGCGTTCTTTGACAGCCAATTTTGTGCTCCCTAGTCTATGAGGGTGTTGTGTTTATATAGAGGAGGAATTTAGGTCAAAAATAATGGAAGAAATCTCATGGTATCTTGAGGAATTATGAAGATTTGATTTGATTTTGGCCTTGTATGATTTCTTTCCAAAATAGCTCCAATCATGACTTTTTCAATCTAAATAATCCTTGCACGAATTACATGCCATGCTATTTGTATATGGACTCATAATATGCAAAAAAATCCCAAGATTTGATTTGCTTTTATTATTTTACCATTTAATTTGATTTATTTTGGTTTAAATGAATAAAAAATCAAAATAAATGATAAAAATAATAAAATAATAGATGGAAAAGCTCAGGGGTCGTGGGTCCTATTATAAACATGTTTCAAACAAGAAAGCATGGGCCCCTTTAGAAAAAAAAATGCAAATTTGATCAATGTTGACTTTTGACAATTTTCCAAAAATTGCCAAATTTGACAATGCACAACTCTCTCAATTTTGACTCTAGGAGGGTGTTCTTAGAATTTTTAGAAAGCTTAGGGTGTCCTCTAAACAAAACTTTTGGTTTCATCTCAATTGGATCTTCCATGTTCATGTATGAATATTTGACCCAAAAGGTGTTTTTGTTGACTTTTCAAAAGGGCCCATAATGTCAAAATTCATATCTTTTTATGAGTGCATATTTTGAACTTGAGAATTGAAGATGAATTGTAGGTAATTGCATCTTATTCAAAAGGATACTTGGATGGAAACTTTCTGATAAAGTATGAAGAAGTTATGCTTGGTCAAAGTTGGGTTGACTTTTACTAAAAAACCCTAATTTAGCAACTTTTGGGTTTTGATGAATTTGGAGCATTCCTTGAGGAATCATGATCAACCCTTGATCAAATGATGGAAGTCACTTCAAAATGTTGATGTTGACCCAAAATATCGAGGTTTGACTGTATGTGGGCCACAATTGACTTTTGACCTAATATAGTCGATTTCCCAAGCATCTGAGAAGTTGACTGAGCGAACTTCTTATGCAGGGCTTGAAACTTGACATGTAGGGTCTTGAGAACATATTAAGACCATTGAGAGCATATGATACCTTTGTGGTCCACCCATCTTGATGAAAATAGAAACCCTAATTTTGGGTATACTACTTTATGAGAGAGTTTGTCTGGTCAACTCTTGGGTAACCTTGAGCAAATTGGGGACCTCACTTGACATTTGTTGAGTAAAATGAGAGGCCAAATTTTGGGGTACAACATCACGCAACCAAATACTTGCATTTACAAGAAACAAAATCGTCTTGATTAAAGTAAAACCACAAGCCCATCTCTTGCATCATGCTTTGTATTCAATCCACTTTAAAAATAATGCCCTAGCCTTGAAGGTTAAAATAAAACCTTGAATCTTTTGAAATAAAACCTTGAGTCTTCAATAACCTCAAATTCTAATTACTCAAACCTTTAAAACCCTTGCAAACTTAAATTCTCTGATGACACAAAGACTCAACTTAAGACGTCACAAAGCCTTATAGTCCTTAGTAGCTTGAACCAATAGGATAAAAGATCTATTTCGGATTGATTGACAAGAGTCAAATTCTACTGCTTGAAGAAAAATTTGATCTCGTCTAAGTGCATGGATGCATATAATGAAACACAAGCCATGTAAACTAAAATGAAGAGAAAATTTTTTGGGGTACAACAACTGCCCCTGTTCAATCTTTTTAAACATAAAGAGTTAGATTGGTGTGTCCGCCACTCGTGACTTGAAGGTAGAAGATGATTGAACACTTAAGTTCCCGGAAATTTGCACTTGTCGGTGCACGAAGTGACATTGTTGGCTGAGTATATCGGGAATGGGCTTATAGATGCCATCCAAAGGTGACAGAGAATCTTCGGAGATGGGCTTATATATGCCATCTAGAGGTGATGGAGATGCATCAGAGATGGGCTTATAGATGCCATCCAGAGATGATGGAGATGCGTCAGAGATGGGCTGATAGATGCCATCCAGGAGTGACTGTTGGTAAGTCTAATGCTTGACTTGATCTTTTAAAAGATGTATCCGAAAGAGAGTCTACATGCAACTACTACTTCAATGGATAATGAAGGAATCTGTGGCGACTACTACTTCAACAGGTAATGAAGGAATCTGTGATGACTTCTACTTCAATAGGTAATGAAGGAATATGTGACGACTTCTACTTCAATAGGTAATGAAGGAATCTCTAACGACTACTACTTCAACAGGTAATGAAGGAATATGTGACGACTACTACTTCAACACGTAATGCAAGAATCTCTAACGACTACTACTTCAACAGGTAATGAAGGAATCTCTAACGACTACTACTTCAACAGGTAATGAAGGAATCTCTGACGACTACTACTTTAACAGGTAATGAAGGAACCTCTGACGAGTACAACTTCAACAGGTAATGAAGGAATCTCTAACGACTACTGCTTCAACAGGTAATTAAGGAATCTATGATGACTACTACTTTAATAGGTAATGAAGGAATCTCTGATGACTACTACTTCAACAGGTGTAGCGGTATAAATCTTCAAGACTAAGCCATTGGAATAACTAGACTTTATACAAATCAAAATAAAAATCGCCACCGCGCTTTATTGTTTCCAAAGGAATGGGAAAAGAGAGAATAACCCAAAAAGAGGGGGAAAGATTCAAGGTAAGGGGGTTGGTTATGCAAAGGGAAGGTATTAGCACCCTAAACATCTACGGTACTCCGCAGGAACCTCTTTGAAAAATCTGTATATTTTGGCTATAAAATATGTTGTACAGAAATAGATGGCGGAGGTGAGAAGAGGAGTATTTTTTTATGATTTTTGCACCCGCCGCAGTTGCGAACCTTTAGTGCCTACGTACCACCTTTCGTGCAATAGGGGATCAGGGTACACGTAGTTCCTCTTTTAAAAATTTGAAACACAAGTGTGTTGGTTATTTTTATGAGATAAAACATCATCGTCATTGTCCGTGTGGAAAACATACCTACTACCCACAATTATGAGAAAGGAGAATTTGCATCATCTCAAAGTGGAGGATATGGCTTGGATTTTAAAATCAACAATACCTCACTCAACACCCAAGTGGAAAATATCTCTCTTCACTACATATTGTAGAAGTATAGTTGTTTGCATCACTACAAGGATTGACAAGAGTTTAATCTTTTAAGAAAAGTTTAAATATAAAAAGCCAAAGTAGAAAAATAGTTTGAAATGAGATTGATTGACTTTTAGTCTTCTCACAAAAAATGTCAAGGTATTATTAAATTGATTGAAGTTTATTTATAAAAATGTTTTGAAAATGCATGGACATAAGTCCAAGTTTATTATGAAAGTAGTTTAGGTTTAAAAACAAGAAGAGTTTTCAAAAGGAGGAAGAAAATTTTGAAATTAAAGAAGATGGGAGGAGAAGAAGAGGATATCCTAAAGCATAAGGTAAAAGCTAGGGATAAGAACCATCTAACCAACACGAAGTCAAAATTTGACATTATGAGCCAAGATAGATTTCTCATTCTTTGGATTGATACCAAGCAAGCAAAGATACTAGACCTCTTGAGAGAACCTAACTTCAAGTGTATTAAGTCTTCACAAAAATTGGGCAGAGTAACAGCTGTATACGGGTGAATTCTAGATTACAGACAAAGTATGTAATCACAAAAACCTGCACATAAAAACAAACAAGCAACCCAATGTCTTGAGGTAAACCTCAATAACTCCATACAAAATAATCAGATAAGATCACAAGGTCTCCAAGATAGGCCAAGGTTTCTAATCCTAAGTCCAAGAAAAAGTCTCGTGCTCCATAATGCCAAGGATAATAACCAAATAGTCCAAGTGCCATTTCAATGTTTTTTAGGGTTTATGTTGATTATTAAGTATCTTAAGAAAAGAAAATCTCATGTGAGCAAAGTAAAAATGGCAAGAAAATAAATGCTCAAATGAGCAAAGATGAAAATGGCATGAAATGTAAATGCTAAAAGTAAATAGTGCATAAAGAATAAAAAGAATAAAAAGCATAAGGTAAAACAAGTCAATAATTAGTGGTTAGTTGGATGACCATCTTGAAACTTGAATTTGGAACTCCTTAGAGGATTGGTAGAACCAAAGCCTCCACACAACAAGTTGCATTTGCTTTTTGTCAAGTATATCATCCATTTGGAATTCTTACAAGTACCATTTAATGATCAGCGATGTTTAAGTGATCCGCGTTGACCAAAGGTGTTGTAGATCCATTAGAGGATTGGTAGAACCAAAGCCTCCACACAATGAATCTCAAGGTTATTGTATCAAAGAGATCAAATTAACATACTTGGTCTTGCAATCATAAGTTTGGGCCACGAATGATCATTTATTCGAATGGGGACAAAATTTAGCGTTATGTTAAGCAATCGTAAGTGGACTTATATACAAGTCGCACCTATTTTGAGGCCGGTCAATAGCAATCTATACACCGTTTATTTTGAGACATTATATTGAGATCATGCTCCAACAACATTTAGTGCAATAAGAAGGGGATGAGATGAGGAGGATTAGGGCAAAAACGATACACAAACCACATTTGAATTAAATTTTAATCAAACTATTATTAAAATCATTCATCCATTTTTGTGGAGTTAAACTCAACACCATGGATCCAATGATGTTAATAAAGTTCGTGATCCAAAACCTAACCCAAGATCAGCCAGAAAATAATCACAAAATAATATCACATTTAATATACACAAAAGGGGTTTTAAAAAATGTTTTTAAAAAAAATTAATGAGAAAAATATCAATTATGTTCAAATTAATCAAGAAGTGAGAAGTAAGGCCATAGAAAAATCAGAAATGAATCCAAATATTTTTATAAAAATTTTGATAATTTTTAAAAGTCAGAAACTATTTTTAAACTATTTAAAATTGCTAAAAAAAACATAAAATAGGTCAAAAAAATAGTAAACCTTATTATAAAATTCCATAAAATTTTCAGAAAGTCAAAAATATGCAAAATAATATTTATGAATTTTTTCAGAATTAAAAAATGTCATAAAGTATTTTTTAAGTAATTAAAAGAAAGCAAATAATACAAAAAAATATAAAAAAATACAAAATGTTAAAATAAAAATGTGAAAAAAATAGTCATGAGATCGGAAATAATTCAAAGTATTTTTTTGAATTTTTTCATAATTTTTGGATAAAAAATAAAAGAGTTATGAATTTTTGAAAATTTAATCAATAAAAATATGAAATCAGATAATAAAATAAAACCAAATAGATGTGGACCATCAGATCATAGTTAAAACGCGTTAGTAAGCTAATCTAATGGACCAGATGCGCTATGCTTGATATGGACCTTAGTGAAATACACATGGGATCAGAAAAAGGGCAACCAATGAAATTAAAATGTTTGGCACGCTATCATTGGCTGAGACGAGACATGTCATCATCTTCAACCTCCAGACACCCTGCAATGGGGATTTTGTGAGATCCTTCAAATGGAAAAATTAGGATCCCAGGCCAACATCATTAAACTCTTCTCTTCAAGACGATTCTGACACAACCATCGCGCCAAATTTATATAAGGTATGGAGAGAGATATGAATCAAAAACCCAGAAAATAGGGAGCACCTTCAATTTGAGATTTCTCTCTCAATTCTCAATGGATTTAAAAATTGTAAGCAGCAGTAGAATCATAAGAAGGAGTAGAATAAATTAGTTCTTGATTTGGATCCAAATGGTGGAGAATTCTACCTTTTCGAAGTTCAAGTAAGACGATCTGAAACTGGGCTTCTGTAGCTTGAATTATGGCTCATTTTGATTGGTTTAAGTGCTGGAGAGTTTATATGATGCTCAAGGATGATGAATGCGCAAAAAAATTTGGAAAAGGAAGCTTAAATCTCAGAAACTGAATTCAAAAAAAGTGGGTTCGTGTGAGGTTTTAGCAGGGTGTTCTTGTCTCTCTAAGCTTGGGAAAATGGATGGAGGGTGACCCTCTATTTATAGGGAAGTGAATGGGAATGAAAATTTGAAGAAACAAGGAAGTTTGGAGAGAAATTGAGTGTAGGTCGAGCACGAGTGAAGTGTGACGTCATTTCCATCAAAACTCAGCCAAACCTTACATTTTGGGGTGCTAATCACTTTTGGAAAATTTGCTAATCAAGTTTAAATCAAAAACGCACATAAATCTTGTGTTTAGAAGTCACATTATGGATTTCAAAATTCTGACTTTGTGAAAAATTCAGTTTCAAGTTACCAAATTCAAATCCATTGAATTTCCAACTCAATGGGTCTTAGGGCATGATTCTTGATGCTTTAGAAAAATGAGGTTACAAGCTTTGCAATGGAAAAGAATGGAATAAAATGGATGCTTGAGCTGAAAGTTACATGGAGTCAAAGTTGAAGAAAAAGAGTTGACTTTCCATAATTAGAAATATTTCAAATACTTCTTCAAAAATGACCTATAATCTTTTGTATCCAAACATGGCCTTCCTCTTAGAATTTGCTCTTGACCAAAAAAGATGGAATGAAGTAGATCTCTTGAATGACATTTTTAAATTTGAACCACTCAAAATCTCCAAAAAATGAGCAAGTTATGACTTGTTGAAGTTGGCTAAAAATCAGGAAAAGACCTATAATATTTTGCATATTTAAGGCAACTTCCATCCATTTTCTCACTTTGCCCATAAAAGGAGGCATAAAGTGAATATATTTAAGATCATCATGGAAAACGAATGGACTCAAGGTGATAAAAATTGACCAAGTTATGACCATTTGAAGTCACATATGGAAAATTGTGGATTCATCTGGATGACTTGTAATCTTTCTTCTTCACAAAGTTCCTTCCACATGAAAACTCCTTGGAACTTTTGAAGTGATTTGTTGGTAACTCTTTGAAGATAAATATGTCTTTGGAATCACTCAAAAATACAAAAAGGTAAGCAAGATATGCTCCTTTGAAGTTTAAAACCCTAGCCTCTAGATCAAGAGAATGCTTTGAGGAACTTTGACAATTTTGAAACAAACTTTTTGTGCCAATATTCTTTCTTTATGAATAGAAGTTGTTGAGGACAATGATGAGGAATCATAGCCACCAAAACCACTTCCATATCTTGAAATTTGAGAGAAATATGATCTTGTGACCAATAGGAACAAGACCTTGTCCAATCATGACAACTTCTTCCCTCAACCCCTTGTTCTTTTGAATCAATTTTGATAACTTTGAAATGTGATGAGCCAAAGCAACTTTGCCATGCCAATTCTTCCAAAACCACTCCAATAGTGAAGTTTGAACTCCTCAAGCTATGTTGAATAGGGCATGGAAATAAACTCATAAACCCATGGAGCAACTTGCTAAACCTCATTGCCTTTACCTACATTATTAACAAGTAAGACAAACCAACATTGCATTTTATTAGTTAGAAAGAAAATCAAAGCAAAATGTTCATGATCACAAAAGAAAACAAGTCAAGGTGCTTGGTAACTCCTCAAAAGAGAAAAGCTAAATGTAGGGAGGGGAACCAAGAATCCTAGTGTGATCTTTTTGTGAGTGAAACAACATGGTATGATGAAGGGATCATAGGGGGAAAATTGGGGTACAACAGCTGCCCTTATTTAAGTTTCTTCTATCCGGAGATATGAAGGTTAAAAATCTTCGTGTCGACGCGATCGAAGATACTTAAATATAAAACAAACCCTATTTTTGGCCCTAAGATTCCATGCAAATGCTTATGCATATGAATGCATATGAACAGTACCAAAGAGACGCAAAGTATCAATGGGGATGCAACAAAGATAAAGAAACAAAGGAGCAACTCCACCAGGAAAATAAATCACTGGTGGACCAAAAGAATTGAATCAGAGAGAAAGATAACAAGCATCAACGTTCACTGCCGATGGTCTACCAACATTCACTGAAGGTAGAAAGAGAATATCATATCACCACCGTAAACTGACGATGAACTATCAATGTTCACTGAAGATAGCAAAAAGATAATAAACACTGACATTCACTGTCGATGTCCTACCAACGTTCACTGAAGGTAAAAAGAGAAAATATATCATATCACTGTCGTTCACTGATGATGAACTATCAATGTTCACTGAAGAGAGCAAAAAGATAATAAACACCGACGTTCATTGCCGATGTCCTACCAACGTTCATTGAAGGTAGAAAGAGAAAATATATCATGTCACCTCCGTTCACTGACTATGAACTATCAACGTTCATTGAAGATAGCAAAAAGATAATAAACACCGACATTCACTGTTGATGTCCTACCAACGTTCACTGAAGATAGAAAGAGACAATATATCATATCACCACCGTTCACTGACGATGAACTATCAACGTTCACTGAAGATAGAAAAAAGATAATAAACACAGACGTTCACTGCCGATGTCCTACCAACATTCACTGAAGGTAGAAAGAGAAAATATATCATATCACTGCCGTTCACTGATGATGAACTATCAACGTTCACTGAAGATAGAAAAAAGATAATAAACACCGACGTTCACTGTCGATGTCCTACCAACGTTCATTGAAGGTAGAAAGAGAAAATATATCATCAAGTTTTCCCCAAAATTCTTTGTGTTTCACCTAGAACGGGTCTCAACTTCTTCTTTAACCAAGGAAATCTTCCTGGAAAAAGTCAAACATAAGTTGTCTCAAATAAAGAGACTTGTTACTTGTTGTCATGGAGAATTACAAAAAGAAATGACTTTCTGGGGATAGAAATATGACTTCCCGTGGAAATGCCACGATATTCCTGCTGAGGAGATAAAGTCTTCTCGTGCAAAATAAATGCACAAACTAAAACTCAAAGTTTTCAGAAATCCAAAGTAAATAATATTGTCATGCAACCACAGATCCAAATCAGAAATAAACTGGAGCAAGACAGCCAACGAAGATATATCCTTTGAGAAATAAACTCAAGAGGGAAAATTGAATCCATCTAAGCAAGGAGCGTTGTAGGAAGGCCAGAGAAAAATGTCAATGAGCAATGATTTGTCAATTTTAGCCATGCATGATGTATATATGAATGTATGAGTGCTATCGTGCGTATGCTGGTAAAACAGACACACAATCAGTAGGAACAAACAAACAAAACCGCCTCGGGTACTAACAACACTTGGCTAAACTTCAACCAGAAAGATCATTCCAAGAAAGGTAAAGGCCAAATATGGAAACCAAACCTATTTCCTGCCTTTAACTTTACTAAAGAGAAACATAATTTGGAGGTAGACAAATTAAACAGATACCGAGATAGAACATCCTTCTTCCGGCTTCATCGGAGAAACCAGTTTTTTTTTCAAAAGCAACATGCCTACTGGAGATTGCAAGACCAGCCTCAAATAAAGAAGACTGGCACCGAAACAATCAAACTTCACTGGGGAATTCAAGCCTACCTCCATGGAGAAAGATGCGGATTGAAACTTTACATCATGAAAACTTATTCCAACAAAAGATGCCCTGGGATAGCCTTCCTAGGGAATCAAGAACTCAACATTATAGAAAGAGGTCAAACTCATGGGTATTTTCAATCAAACCCAGCACTTGGCGGGTGAAAACCCAAAGGTTGATAATCATTTCAACACTTCTTAGAAAATATATTGCCCTAGTCTAGTTGCTTGGGAAATAAATACCAACAATAATGTCAATACTGCAGAAAAAGTGACATCTCAGCACACCTAGGGAATAAAACCTTTCATCATATGAGGGAATACTTCGTTGGGGAATCTGGGACATAGGCTTTCTAACCATGGAAACCCAAAATCAAACATGAACCAAGACCTAACTGGGGACAATGGGATCACAAACCCAATACTACACCTTACACCGATTGGTATCGTCTTTAACTATCTAAGAAACATACAAAGATCGTGCACATACCAGTAAAATGACCTGAGAGATCCTTCATGAAGGAAGTAAATCTTCTCAAAATAACCGTAGTTTGTTCATTCTTGGGAACACCATTTTTTGTTGTCATTGTGTCATCACAAATCTCAAAGTAAATAGAATTTTAAAGATCTCTTTTTTTTAAAAGTCAATTTTTCTTTTCAATCTTTTTGCTTTGAAAGTTATCATCAGTAATAAATGGAGTATTTGCAAGCAAAATAAAATAAGAACACAAAGAATTGGGTAAAAGTTTGAATTTCATTAATAGAATGGTAGTCTGCGAATGGCGAGACTCCATGGATGATTACAAAGTTTGGGAAATGGTAATACATAATGGAAAATATACATTGAGATACAATGACCACTATTCCCCCTAACAACTTTTGAAATCCTGAGCAGCAGCTTTTGTTGAAGTATGGTGAGGATTCGAGAAAATTGTTGCTTCAACGATCAAGTCTTGTCTGACGTAGTTACTTGCCAAGAAAAATCCCTAACTTTTGCCTAAGCTGCCCTTGCGGGTTTTCAACTTAGCGGGAAATTTATTATGTTTATGTCTCTAATTTTTTCCTAGACCGCCCTTTAGGGTTTTCGGCCTACCGAGACGCTCCTTTTTGCCTAAGCCGCCCTTTCGGGTTTTCAACTTAGCGAGTTGTTTTTTTTATTTCTTTTAGGCGAAGTATTTCTTGACTGCGTCAGCATTCATGGGACGTGGGAACTCCTCGCCATCCATAGTTTCAAGAATTAATGCACCACTAGAGAAGGCTTTCTTGACAACATACGGGCCTTCAAAATTGGGAGTCCATTTGCCCCTACAATCAGTGTTGAAAGACATGATCTTCCTGAGCACGAGGTCGCCTTCTCTGAATTCACGAGGTTTGACCTTTTTATCAAATGCTTTCTTCATTCTTCTCTGATATAACTGCCCATGACATAAAGCTGTCATTCTCTTTTCCTCAATCAAATTCAATTGGTCAAACCTGTTTTGGACCCATTCATCCTCTGTCAATTTGGTTTCCATTATCACACACAACGAGGGAATCTCTACCTCGACCGAGAGTACAACTTCCATTCCATACACCAGGGAGAACAGGGTTGCTCCTGTTGAAGTGCGAACAGATGTTCGATATCCATGCAGAGAAAAGGGGAGCATTTCATGCCAATCCTTATAAGTAACAACCATTTTCTGGATAATTATCTTGATATTCTTATTAGCGACTTCAACAGCCTCATTCATCTTTGGCCTGTATGGATATGAATTGTGATGGACAATCTTGAATTCTTCACATAGTTCTATCATCATCTTGTTGTTCAAATTTGAGCCATTGTCGGTGATGATTCTGCTCGGCACACCATACCGGCATATAAGATTATTTTTGATGAAACACACAACCACCTATTTGGTAACATTGGCATATGAAGAAGCCTCTACCCATTTGGTGAAGTAGTCAATTGCTACCAAGATAAAACGGTGCCCATTCGAAGCTTTGGATTCTATCATCCCGATCATGTCTATACCCCACATAGAGAAAGTCCATGGGGAGTAAATCACATTGAGAAGTGTTGGAGGCACATGAACCTTGTCCGCATAGATATGGCATTTATGGCACTTCGTTGCAAATTTGTAACAGTCAGATTCCATTGTCAACCAATAATAACCTGCCCTTAGCATCTTTTTAGCCATCGAATGTCCATTAGCATGAGTGCCAAATGAACCTTCATGAATCTCATGCATCAACATGTATGCTTCGTGTCTATCCACGCATCTGAGTAAGACCATGTCATAATTTCTCTTGTATAACACATTTTCACTGAGGAAGAAACTGCATGCCAATCTTCTCAATGTCTTTCTATCTTTCCTCGATGCGCCAATCGGGTATTCCTGAGTCTGAAGAAAATGCTTGATATCATAGTACCAAGGTTTTTCATACGCTACCTCCTCTATCATAAATACATGAGCGGGCCTATCTAGCTGTCGAACTGTAATTCGGGGTATATCATTCCAAGTATTCATTTGGTACATGAAAGCCAGAGTTGCCAGAGCATCCGCCATTTGATTTTCATCTCTAGGGATGTGATAGAATTCAACTTTATTAAAGAAGGGTAATATCTTCTAGCATAATCTTTGTAAGGGATCAAGCCAGGGTGACGAGTGTCCCATTCTCCTTTAATCTGGTTTATTACCAAAGCTGAATCACCATACACATCTAGAATTTTGATTTTAAGATTAATAACTTCCTCAAGACCCATGATGCAAGCCTCGTATTCTGCCATATTATTAGTGCAATCAAATGTTAACCTTGCAGTAAAAGGAATGTGAGATCCATGAGGAGTGACAATCACAACACCAATTCCTTTACCATAAGCATTCACAACTCCATCAAATATCATACTCCAACGAGATTCAGGGTCAAGACCTTCCTCAGGCAATGGTTCATCACAATCTTTCACTTTTAGGAACATCACATCCTCATCGGGGAATTCATATTTTGCAGACTGATGATCTTCCATCGGTTGGTGAGCAAGGTAATCCGCCAACACACTACTTTTAATAGCCTTTTGAGTGCGGTGCTCGATATCATATTCAGATAACAACATCTGCCAGCGGGAAATTCTCCCGGTAAGAGCAGGCTTTTCAAAAATATACTTGATTGGATCCATTTTGGAGATCATCCAAGTGGTATGATTCAACATATACTGCTGCAAACGCTTTGCCGCCCAGGCCAAAGCACAACATGTCTTTTCTAGCGTGGAATATCACGACTCACAATCAGTGAACTTTTTGCTGAGATAATAAATGGCGAACTCCTTCTTCCCTGTTTCATCTTGTTGTCCCAAAATACAACCCATGGATTTATCTAACACTGTTAGATACATAATCAACGGTCTTCCTTCTACGGGAGGGAGCAATATAGGAGGTTCAAGAAGATATTCTTTAATACTCTCAAATGCCCTTTGGCAGTCATCCGTCCACACACAACCTTGATCATTCTTTAACAACTTAAAGATCGGTTCACATGTTGCAGTCATGTGGGAAATAAATCTGGAAATATAATTCAAACGCCCGAGGAAACCTCTGACTTGCTTTTCAGTTCTTGGTGCTGGCATTTCTTGAATTACTTTGACTTTATCAGGGTCAACTTCAATTCCTTTCTGGCTAACAATGAAACCCAACAATTTCCCCGATCGAACACCGAAGGTGCAATTATTTGGATTCAAGCGGAGACGATACTTCCTCAAACGCTGAAACAACTTCAACAAATATTCTATATGCCCTTCTTCAGTCTAGGATTTGGAAAATATCATCAACATATACTTCGATTTCTTTGTGCATCATATTATAGAATAGGGTTTTCATAGCCCTCTGGTACGTTGCACCAGCGTTCTTCAACCCGAAGGGCATCACTCTGTAACAGAATGTTCCCCAGGGTGTGATAAACATTGTTTTTTCCATGTCCTCTAGAGCCATTCTTATTTGATTATATCCGTAAAATCCGTCCATGAACGAGAATACTTTGAATTTTGATGTGCTGCCCACTAACATGTCGATGCAAGGAAATGGAAAATCATCTTTTGGACTAACTTTATTTAGATCTCTGTAATCTACGCACATGCGTACTTTTCCGTCTTTTTTCGGTACTGGGACAATATTGGAAATCCATTGAGGATACACTGACGTCACAAGAAAACCAGCATTAATCTGCTTTAGGACCTTCTCTTTGATCTTTACTGCCATATCTGGGTGGGTTCTTCTCAACTTTTGTTTAACTGGCGGACACTCTAGCTTCAATGGAAAACGATGCTCGATAATATCTGTATCTAGACCATGCATATATTGATAAGACAAAGCAAAAATATCCACATACTCTTTCAACAACTCAATCAACCCGCTCTTTACATCAGGATGTAACGATGCTCCAATCTTGACTTTATTTGGATCTTCTTCTGAACCCAAATTGATCACTTCCAAAGGCTCCTTATATGGTTGAATGGTATTTTCCTCGTGCTCAAGCAACCGTGAGACCTCTTCTGGAATCTCATCATAATCTTCTTCTTCAGCCCCAAACACAGGACATTCAAAGTTGGGAGAGGGTGCAGGGTCATTGTATTCAACGGGTTTTTTAATTAATCTACACATATGATTTATGATTGCTTTTAGAAACTGACACATATAACAAGTGATCATGCAGATTAATTTTTAGTTATTATTTATTTTGAAAGGTTTTTTCTGATTACCATTTTCCAAGAAAAAGCAGAAAATGAAGACATAATTTTGGAAGCAAAGACAACTTTTATTAATGATCTTAAAAGTCACAGCAAACAGATAAGCCCTACAACACTAATACTTCCACCTTGGGCAGAGTGAAAGCTTTTCAAAACAAAGAAACAGATTAACAAAACAAATTACTTTGAAACATGTATGCAAGAAGGAACATCAATGGTGACCCAGTTCCGAACTCTGACTCCATGCATCACATAATTCGGTACTTCCTGCTCTGCTTCATCCTCTTCAACAACATTAATTCCAGAATCAATTGGATGGAGGTAGCCTCCGCTGCGGAAAACATCATGATAACTGCTCACAGTAGACTTTGACTTCAAACTTTCGCTTTTACCAATCTTCGAAGAGAAACCCAAACCAGTTCTGTTTTTGTTCACGGGTGGTTCCATAAGTCGTCCACAAACTGTATTATGACCACTGCGCACAACCTGCTGCGCGTCCTTCAGCGAAACCACATAATTCTCATTTTTCCTTATGTTGTCAATGGATAGGGCTTGGAAATAGGTTCCAACAGCAGCCTCATCCGCTTCTACAATACTGAAAAAGAATAAATGGGATATCAACAGCGCCTGCTCCCCATTTATGATCACTACTTTCCCTTCACGCACAAACTTTAGCTTCTGATGCAAGGTTGAAGTGACAGCCCCTACTTCATGTATCCATGGCCGTCCTAGCAAACAACTATATGCGGGAATAATGTCCATGACCTGGAAGGTTATCAGGAACAAATGTGGTCCTATATGGATGGGTAAGTCCACTTCACCGATGACAGATTTCCTCGACCCATCAAATGTCTTCACAATAATGCCACTCGGGCGCATAGGTGCTCCTTGATACTTTACCTTCATGAGAGTACTCCTTGGTATAACATTCATCGCGGATCCATTATCAATTAGCATATTGGATAGCGAATCATTCTTGCGATTCATAGATATGTGGAGGGTCAGGCTATGATTCCTCCCTTTATCTGGTAACTCATCATCGCAGAAACTCAAGTTATTACATGACGTAATGTTTCCAATTACGCTGTTGAATTGATCTAATGGCATGCCACTCTTCACAAAAGCTTGGTCTAGTACTCTCATCAATGATTCTCTATGAGCAGAGGAATTCATCAATAAAGCTAGGATGGATATCTTTGAAGGAGTCTGCAGTAGTTGATCTACAATTTTGTAGTCGCTCATCTTAATTATCTTCAAAATATCATCCACTTCTTTCTCTAATGTAGCTCCACTAGTCTCTCCTGTAGCCTTCTTAGGCTCATCATTCTCAGCAATTTTCTTTCCAGCAACAACATCTCTTCGAACAACCGGCGCAAACACATGACCGCTACGGGTCACCCTGCTATTTTCAGCTATATTTCCAACATCAGGCATTGGCTGGATGGGAACCTCCACCCCATATTCTAAGATTGTAGCGTGGTATTTGTAAGGCACAGCCTTATCTGATTTGTAGGGAATACAACCTAGAAAACTAATTACCAATAGGGTAACAGCTGGTTTGCTATGGTACTCCACTTCAAGATGAGCGGGTGCACCAAAACAAGGTACAATGACATTTACCCCTTCTTCAACATAACCAGTCATCAAATAGTAATTTCTGGGAAACAAATCTTCGTATGAAGAGAAATACTCATCCACGGAAGCATACTCTTCCTCTGACTCTTCTTCCATTAAACAAACATCGACCATATCAATCTCATGATAATCATCCCTCTGACCTGTGATCTTGATAGTTCCATTGTCTAATAGCAACTGAACACCCTCCCTCACAATAGAAAATCCTCGGGGGTCTCGACAGCAAACTATGCAAGACCCATATTGGTGTTCCACCTGACCAGTAGTACGGCAGAAGGTAGCATGCAACTGCACGAGATCCTCATTCAAATACTCCACATCAAAAATTCTGAATTCACCAGGACATCCAGAAACCATATTCACTACCTCTTCATACTCTTCCGTAGGCCTGATTATATGGATTAAACCCTCATCCATCATCTCCTGTAAATCAGTCTTTATCTTCTTGCAACCCTGTATGTCTGTACTGCAAACAGCACAACTGGCGTGGTCATGCGTATAGTAGCTGAATTTAGAGGTCTGCGTTCATTTTCACTAAATCTCCTCTAACCAGATTGATGTCAAAAATCCGGAAGTCGCTGGACAACCAGCCACCATATTTACAGCATTCACTCCCCCGTGCTTGGGTAGAGGATTGTCTTTCACATTAGGTCCCATGTCTTTAAAAAATAGAATTCCAGACTTCACCAACCTTTGCACTTCAGTCCTCAAAGGATAACAATTCTCAACACTATACCTTGGTGCTCCCTGATGAAAACCACATGTTTGGTCTGCCTTGTAATACCAAGGCAATGGTGATGGTACGGAGGGAGGTGGTCGTGTCTGGACCAACTTCTTCTGAATCAATTTCGGTAGTAGCTCTGCGTAGCTCATGGGAATAGGGTCATAGTTCTCCCTTCTCTGATTATTCCCTCGGTTCCCCTGCTGAGATGGTCTTTGATAAGCAACGGCAATCGGAGTGGCACTCATCACAGGAGTAACTGGGGCGACTTGCTGGTGACGCTGATAATTCCTTCTAGGAGCGTTTACCCTCCTCTATTGTATAAAAACATTTGTATCCCCTTCTTTCTTCTTGGTAAACCCATAAGATGGCTTCTTCACACCTCCGGGTCCTTCACTCTTCGTCAAACGGCCTTCTCTTACAGCCTCTTCTAAGTGGATACCCATTCTTACCATATCTGTAAAATCACTTGGTGCACTTGCTACCATCCTTTCGTAGTAGAAAGCTCCCAGCGTCTTCAGAAAAATAATAGTCATTTCTTTCTCTTCCATGGGAGGAATCACTTGGGCAGCTGCTTTGTGCCATCTTTGTGCATATTCTTTGAATGATTCCCTGTCTTTCTGAACCATGGCCTTAAGTTGGTTACGGTCGGGCGCCATGTCCACATTGTACTTGTATTGTTTGATGAATGCTTCTCCCAAATCATTAAAAGTATGGATGTTAGCGATGTTTAAACTCATATACCACTTTAACGCTGCGCCTGTCAAACTATCCTGAAAAAAGTGAATCAGCAGACGCTGATCATCAGTGTGGGTAGACATTCTCCTCACGTACATCACCAAGTGAGCACGAGGCCAAGTGTTTCCCTTATACTTCTCAAATTCTGGGACCTTGAACTTAGCAGGTATCTTAACATTCGGGACCAAACATAGCTCATTCACATTCTGCCCAAATAGTTATTTTCCCCTAAGAGCCTTCATCTCTCTTTGCATTCTATCAAACTGCTCTTAAAAATCATCCATTATGTCATAAAGACCCAAGTCTTCACTCAGCGGAGGTAAAGGACGACACACATCTTCATTAACAAACGGAACCAAATTCACCGAAGGAGGTGCAGCAGGAACAGTATGCACCACAGGAGGTGCCGGAGTAACAACAGTCTGAACCACTGGAGCATCTTGAGGGCCAAGATTGAAACCTTCAGGTTCAAAATTCTCTAGCATTCCCCATGGATAACCTTGAGGCATACGGTTTTGCACAACAGTCGGAGTAGCGGATACAGGAACAGTCGGAACTTCAGTATTTGCCCTTGTTGGTTGAGGTTGAACATTCGGTGGCTGATTCTGAGCAACCACCAGAGCTTCCATCAGAGTAGTCAAATTGGCCAAGCCGGCCTTCAAAGCAGAAATTTCTTCGCGCAGCTCACGGTTCTCCTGTTCTAAGTTGTCCATCTTCTTTTTGAAATTAGCTCGAGTATTGTAGTGATGAGTCAGCTTGCTAAATGAAGTAAAGAAGCTTGATAAGGCACCTGGATATGCATAATAAATTCAAGAAATGTGTGCAATACGATGCATGACATGCAATGCACATGATTATTTTTACTTCATTATTTAATACTTCAAGGGATTTTAAGATTTATAGACATATTGCAAACATCAAAGTAATAAAGCTTTTGAAATACTAAAAAATTTATTATAATAACTTCAAAATGGATTACAAGTTTCAATGATCCCAAGTACAAGATGAAAATACATTCTAAAATCCTGAGAAAAAGAACTGATGGAGATCAATCTGTACGCTGGCGCTTCCCTGTGAGCCTTACAAGATGAGCCCTCAGCCTCTGGTTTTCTTCCATGTATCTGATGGCAACCTCCTTCCAATCATCTGGATCAGAAAGTGAGTAATCGGAACCTGTTTAAGGCTTAGGGGAAAATAAATCCCCTTGCCTCTCCATAGACTCTACCGCTCGACTCTCAAGGATCTCGACCAAATCGTCTTTCTCCTTCAGGTCTGCTCTGTAGGAACTCTCTAAAGTATGGAACTTGTTCTTCCAAGCATCCCTTTCCTGTTTCATCCTAACCAAAGCGAGTTGCAGCTCTTCTAGATCATCTAATAAGGGAGGAGTGGTCTTCACATATAGATCAGACATGGTTGTCTCCCGAGTGTACGGCATCTTCAACTGAATGGCTCTCGATCGGACCCACTGAAGATATGGCTCCAAAGAAACAACACCCCTAGGTCCCAAATCCTTCCTACTCTTCTTATGAATGTGACGCCAGGCCTTCGCAATATGCTCCCTAGCTTCCCTATGGTCTTCTCATTCTTTCAGAAAGAAACTACTCAAATGAATGTTATTCGATTTATCCCTCATCAGGTAACCAAGTTGTCGTCGTGCAAAAACAGGGTTATAGTTAATTCCTCCCTTTGTACCAAGAAGCGGTACATTGGGGAAACTACCACAACTATCAATAATCTCCACATCCTGATAAGCTCGATGATATCAATCAATATCTGAGTGAGTAAGTGCCATAATCTTAGGAGCCCAACGGGGTTCCTTCCTGGCATCCCAAAAAGCATCAGACTGAGGCATATGAGAGATGAACCATCGGTACAACAAAGGCGTGCAACAGATAATCATTCCCCCATGATAAGAATTTCGAAGATGAACAGAGTAATAAGCATCACCCAACAGTGTAGGAACTGGGTCTCCAATCATGAAAATCCTGATAGCGTTAATGTCGACAAACTTGTCCACATTAGGAAATAAGAACGATCTGTAAGCAAGTAAAGTAAAGATGGCCTCAAAAGCAATTGTACTCTTCATTCTGGAAAAGTAACAAGCTTTCTCCAATAAGAACTGAGTTGGTAATCCTCTAATCCCTCCTTTAGTAGTCATATGGGTTTCCACCTCGGACTTTCCCAGATGAATCAAAGCAGCAATCTCATGTGGTTTTGGCTCACCCTCTAAACCAGTAAAAGGAACATGATCGATAACAGGTAAATCCAATAGATAAGAATACTCCTCCAGTGTAGGCATCAACTGATAATCAGGAAAAGTAAAGCATTGGTACATCGGATCATAGAACTGGACCAAGGTCGAGAGAAAACCCTCCTTCATCTTCAGCTTCATGAGAGGAATAATGGATCCATACTTCTTTCGAAATTCTGCAGAACACTCGATCTCTGGAATTAGACTGACCAACTCATCTATCTTAGGATCCTTGAAACTGTATTTCCTGTCTTTCCCTTTCTAGAATCCATGGTTAAAAGTACCTGAGATATTCACAAATAGTCAACCTTTAAATCCCTTGAAATATTGTTTTCTTCAAAAGATGCTTATGAGTGTATAGATGCATGATGCAACAATCACACACAAGATCACACATATAGGGTTCATAGGTTCAACGTCAAGAGCATGAGGTCGAAGGTACTACCCATAAGGTCTTGGTCTAAAAATTTATCACCTGCCAAACAAGGTTCTAAAGGTTCCCAAAGTCTACATCCTTCCTTCGGATATTACCAACTTCCTGATTAACTCGGTAATTAGTAATATTCTCAAGAAAGACTCGTTCGAGCGTAGTATCGCGTGACAACTATTTTCAGATTACTCCGTCATAGCTTCCTCACTACACCTAAAAGGCCAAGATGGGTTTGGTATTCTACGGTCCTCAGTTTCTGCAGGCTCCCAGGTCAAAAGCAGTATGTCTTCCCCATTACTTGGTAAACGACACTACAGTCAAAGGAGCCTCCACTGAGTGGGGGATCTCATGCCTCCTTTTTTGGGATTACTCCCTCAAAGTTAACATGACTATACCGCCCGTCCTGTCTTAAAGTTTGCCTAAGTCCAGGTATAGGACTTATGAGTAATCACCAAGCACCCTAAAAACCAGGAAAATACAAACAAACATATATATAAAATATAACACATAAACAACAATAGCACATATACAAATATAAACAAAGATAGGCTTAACCCACATAGGGATGGACCCGACCAGCAAGAGGTCAATCTCTCCCTAGTGAAGTCGCCATTTTTCTGTAGCGCTAGAAATGTTCAAGACTAAGCCATTAGATTGACTAGACTTTATACAAATCAAAATAAAAATCGCCACCACACTTTATTGTTTCCAAAGGAATGGGAAAAGAGTGAATAACCCAAAAAGAGGGGGAATGATTCAAGGTAAGGGGGTTGGTTATGCAAAGGGAAGGTATTAGCACCCTAAACATCTACGGTACTCCGCAGGAACCTCTTTGAAAAATCTGTATATTTTGGCTATAAAATATGTTGTATAAAAATAGATGGTGGAGGTGAGAAGAGAAGTATTTTTTATGATTTTTGCACCCGCCGCGGTTGTGAACCTTTAGTGCCTACGTACCACCTTTCATGCAATAGGAGATCAGGGTACACGTAGTTCCTCTTTTAAAAATTTGAAACACAAGTGTGTTGGTTATTTTTATGAGATAAAACATCATCGTCATTGTCCGTGTGGAAAACATACCTACTACCCACAATTATGAGAAAGGAGAAGTTGCATCATCTCAAAGTGGAGGATATGGCTTGAATTTTAAAATCAACAATGCCTCACTCAACACCCAAGTGGAAAATATCTCTCTTCACTACATATTATAGAAGTATAGTTGTTTGCATCACTACAAGGATTGACAAGAGTTTAATCTTTTAAGAAAAGTTTAAAGATAAAAAGTCAAAGTAGCAAAATAATTTAAAATGAGATTGATTGACTTTTAGTCTTCTCACAAAAAATGTCAAGGTATTATTAAATTGATTGAAGTTTATTTATGAAAATGTTTTAAAAATGCATGGACATAAGTCCAAGTTTATTATGAAAGTAGTTTAGGTTTCAAAACAAGAAGAGTTTTCAAAAGGAGGAAGAAAATTTTGAAATTAAAGAAGATGGGAGGAGAAGAAGAGGCTATCCTAAAGCATAAGGTAAAAGCTAGGGATAAGAACCATCTAACCAACAAGAAGCCAAAACTTGACATTATGAGCCAAGATAGAATTCTCATTCTTTGGATTGAAACCAAGCAAGCAAAGATACTAGACCTCTTGAGAGAACCAAACTTCAAGTGTATTAAGTCTTCACAAAAATTGGGCAGAGTAACGGTTGTATACAGGTGAATTCCAAATTACAGACAAAGTATGTAATCACAAAAACCTGCACACAAAAACAAACAAGCAACCCAATGTCTTGAGGTAAACCTCAAGAACTCCAGACAAAATAATCAGATAATATCACAAGGTCTCCAAGATAGGCCAAGGTTTCTAATACTAAGTCCAAGAAAAAGTCCCATGCTCCATAACACCAAGGATAGTAACCAAATAGTCTAAGTGCCATTTCAATGTTTTTTAGGGTTTATGTTGATTATTAAGTATATTAAGAAAAGAAAAGCTTAAGTGAGCAAAGTAAAAATGGCAAGAAAATAAATGCTCAAATGAGAAAAGTTGAAAATGGCATGAAATGTAAATGCTAAAAGTAAATAGTACATAAAGCATAAAAAGAATAAAAAGCATAAGGTAAAACAAGTCAATAATTAGTGGTTAGTTGGATGACCATCTTGAAACTTGCATTTGGAACTCATTAGAGGATTGGTAGAACCAAAGCCTCCACACAACAAGTTGCATTTGCTTTTTGTCAAGTATATCATCCATTTGGAATTCTCACAAGTTCCACTTAATGATCAGTGATGTTTAAGTGATCCGCGTTTACCAAAGGTGTTGTAGATCCATTAGAGGATTGGTAGAACCAAAGCCTCCACACAATGAATCTCAAGGTTATTGGATCAAAGAGGTCAAATTAACATACTTGGGCTTGCAATCATAAGTTTGGGCTATGAATGATCATTTATTCGAATCGGGACAAAAATTTAGTGCTATGTTAAGCAATCGTAGGTGGACTTATATAGAAGTCGCACCTATTTTGAGGTCGGTCAATAGCAATATATGCACCATTTATCTTGAGACATGATATAGAGATCATGCTCCAACAACATTTAGTGCAATAAGAAGGGGATAAGATGAGGAGGATTAGGGCAAAAAAGATACACAAACCATATTTAAATTAAATTTTAACAAACTATTATTAAAATCATTCATCCATTTTTGTGGAGTTAAACTCAACACCATGGATCCAATGATATTAATAAAGTTAATGATCCAAAACTTAAAAAAATGTTTGGCACGCTATCATTCAACTTTTTGTGTATATTAAAACGTTTGGCACCCTATCATTGGCTGAGACGAGACATGTCATCATCTTCATCCTCCAGACACACTGCAATGGGGATTTTGTGAGATCCTTCAAATGGAGAAATTAGGATCCCAGGCTAGCATCATTGAACTCGTCTCTTCAAGACGATTCAAACACAACCATCGCGCCAAATTTTTATAAGATATGGAGAGAGATATGAATCAAAAACCCAGAAAATAGCGAGCACCTTCAATTTGAGATTTCTCTCTCAATTCTCAATGGATTTAAAAATTGTAAGCAGCAGTAGAATCAGAAGAAGGAGTAGAATAGATTAGTGCTTGATTTGGATCCAAATGGTGGAGAATTCTACCTTTTCGAAGTTCAAGTAAGAAGCTCTAAAACTGGACTTTTGTAGCTTGAATTATGGCTCGTTTTGATTGGTTTAAGTGCTGGAGAGTTTATATGATGATCAAGGATGATGAATGCGCAAACATTTTTCTAAAAGGAAGCTTAAATATCAGAAACTGAATTCAAAAAAAGTGAGTTCGTGTGAGGTTTTGGCAGGGTGTTCTTGGCTCTCTAAGCTTGGGAAAATGGATGGGGGATGACCCTCTATTTATAGGGAAGTGAATGGGAATGAAAATTTGAAGAAACAAGGAAGTTTGGAGGGAAATTGAGTGAAGGTCGAGCACGAGTGAAGTGTGACTTCATTTCCATCAAAACCCATCCAAACCATGCGTTTTGGGGTGCTAATCACTTCTGGCAAGTTTTCTAATCAAGTTTAAATCAAAAACGCACATAAATCTTGTGTTTAGAAGTCACATTATGGATTTCAAAATTCTGACTTTGTGAAAAATTCAGTTTCAAGTTACCAAATTCAAATCCATGACATTTCCAACTCAAGGGGTCTTAGGGCATGATTCTTGATTCTTTGGAAAGATGAGGTTACAAGCTTTGCAATGGAAAAAGAATTGAATCAAATGGATGCTTGAGCTGAAAGTTACATGGAGTCAAAGTTGAAGAAAAAGAGTTGACTTTCCATACTTAGAAATATTTCAAATTCTTCTTCAAAAATGACCTATAATCTTTTGTATCCAAACATGGTCTTCCTCTTAGAATTTGCTCTTGACCAAAAAAGATGGAACGAAGTAGATCTCTTGAATGACGTTTTGAAATTTGAACCACTCAAAATCTCCAAAAAATGAGAAAGTTATGACTTGTTGAAGTTGGCCAAAAATCATGAAATGACCTATAATCTTTTGCATATTTAAGGCAACTTCCATCCATTTTTCTCACTTTTCCCATAAAAGAAGGTATAAAGTTAAAATCTTTAAGATCATCATGGAAAAATAATGGACTCAAGGTGATAAAAATTGACCAAGTTATGACCATTTGAATTCACATATGGAAAATTGTGGATTCATCTGGATGACTTGTAATCTTTCTTCTTCACCAAGTTCCTTCCACATGAAAACTCCTTGGAACTTTTGAAGTGATTTATTGGTAACTCTTTGAAGAGAAATATGTCTTTAGAATCACTCAAAAATACCAAAAGGTGAGAAAGATATGCTCCTTTGAAGTTCAAAACCCTAGCCTCTAGATCAAGAGAATGCTTTGAGGAACTTTGGCAATTTTGAAACAAACTTCTTGTGCCAATATTCTTTGTTTGTGAATAGAAGTTGTTGAGGACAATGATGAGGACTCATAGCCACCAAAACCACTTCCATATCTTGAAATTTGAGAGAAATGTGCTCTTGTGACCAATAGGAACAAGACCTTGTCTAATCATGACAACTTCTTCCCTCAACCCCTTGTACTTTTGAATCAATTTTTATAACTTTGAAATGTGATGAGTAAAAGCAACTTTGCCATGCCAATTCTTCCAAAACCACTCCAATAGTGAAGTTTGAACTCCTCAAGCTATGTTGACTAGGGCATGGAAATAAACTCATGAACCCATGGAGCAACTTGTTAAACCTCATTGCCTTTACCTACATTATTAACAAGTAAGACAAACCAACATTGCATTTTATTAATTAGAAAGAAAATCAAAGAAAAATGTTCATGATCACAAAAGAGAACCAGTCAAGGTGCTTGGTAACTCCTCAAAAGAGCAAATCTAAATGTAGGGAGGGGAACCAAGAATAATAGTGTGATCTTGTTGTGAGTGAAACAACATGGTATGATGAAGGGATCTTAGGGGGGAAATTGGGGTACAACAATAGGTAATGAAGGAATATGTGACGACTACTACTTCAACAGGTAATGAAGGAATATCTGATGACTACTACTTTAACAGGTAATGAAGGAATCTCTGACGACTACTACTTCAACAGGTAATAAAGGAATCCGTGATGACTACTATTTCAACAGGTAATGAAGGGTTATCAGAGATAGGATTATAGATGCCATCCAAATTAATTGTTGATAGAGATTGGAAGGAATATCAGAATAAACCTTTGGTCGATTTATCTAAACTAGAGAAAGTGTCTACCGGAAACAAATCAGGATAAATCATTGGTCGATTTAAACTGGATAACGAATAAACATAAATCTTAAGAGCGATTTAACTGAACCAGAGAAAGTGTTTACCAGAACGGAATCAGGATAAATCATTGGTCGATTTAAACTGAACCATCATAGGTCTTGAATTATCTTTAATTGGATAAGCATCAGAAAAATCTTAGGATCGATTTAACTGAACCAGAGAAAGTGTCTATCAGAATGGAATCAGGATAAATCATTGGTCTATTTAAACTGAACCAGTGGATGGTCTTGAAATTAGTGTTTGTCATGTAGATAGTCGCCCTGTCATGTTTCGGGAATTGATCTACAATCAGTTTGTTGGTAAACACGTCCTATTTCGGGAGTTCATACCATTGGCGATAAAGATATTCGCCCCGTCCTATTTGGGAAATTAATCTTTATCTGACCAAAGAGAAATGAAGATAGTTTCCCCATCTTGTTTCGTGAGTTAATATTCAATATGTTCATGTAGATAGTTGTCTTGTCTTGTCTCAGGTATTAATCTTCAATTTGTTGTTCACAAATAGTTATCCTGTCTTGTTTCAAGTATTAATCCGGAACTCGCTTTTTGTTGGTCGTAGAGATAGTTATCCTTGCTTATTTCGGGAATTAATCTCTGACCTAATTGAGAAATCTTGATGATATTTATTTGTTGAAGGTAAGTGTTTGTTGGCACCAATTTTGGTAAAATAATGACCTGATAATGTTTTTCTAAATGTATTAACATTTGAAGTAAACTGTTTTGAATGATGTCAAAGCATATGTCTTGACATCTCCCTCCTAAATTGAACCCAGCCCAATATCAGTTTAAGTTTTTTGTTTCCTGTTTTCATGCGCGCCATAATTCAACATTTGTGACTCATAGGCTGCGAAAAATATGGAGGAATATTTTTCTATTTGAATTATCTTTATGGAATATATCTTGGCCTGTTTTCATGGAAATATTAAAAAGATTGAAATATTTAAGTTTCAGTCCAAGCCCACTGTTGCGCATATATAAGGACCTGCTTCCTTATTCATTCAACTGCAACTTTTGAAGAAGAATACTTTCTTTCTGTTTTAGAAGTCTAAGCATTTTAATTGTCAAACAATCTAGTATTGATTTAATACTTGTGTTGTTATTTAAGTTGTTAATTGTGTATCATTCATAAGCTTTTAAGCAGTGAATGATTGAAGTCTTTAAAACTTATTAATTTTGTTGTTTCTTCATTGTAAGTGATTGAAGGGATTTGAGGAGGGCCTCATACCTAGGAGTGTCTTAGGTAAAATTATAGCACGTGAAGTGATTAAGTGATTAGATCATAAACTGGTTGTTTACTAAGGGTCTATGAATTGATACTATTTAGTGAACTTGTCTCTGGCTTGGTAGCCCTCAGAGTAGGTGTTGTTGTACACTGAACTGGGTTAACAATACCTTGTGTTTCTACTGCTTTTATTATTGTTGCACTTTACTTTGTCCTTAGATATTTTTGCCGTGACATCTCCTTCAACGTCACATATTTGATACTAGAATTTCATTTGGTATCAGAGCAGGCACCCTGCTCTTTATCTAGGTGAGATGCAGGGAAGATACTTTCTAGTACAATGGACAAGGAAGGAGGATTTGTGAACAGACTACGCATTCAGGATGGAGGTAATTATGACTATTGGAAACCATGTATGGTGGCCTTCTTAAAGTCTTTGGAAAATAGAGCTTGGAAAGCTGGTTTAAAAGTATGGAAACACCCTGTCAAATTGGGAGAAAATGGAGAACCTACTTCTGAGTTAAAACCCGAAGAATATTGGTGTAAAGAAGAAGATGAAATTTCTCTTGGAAATTCTAAAGCCTTGAATGCTATATTCAATGGAATTGACAAGATCATTTTCAGATTAGTGAACACATGTGAAATAGCTAAGGATGCGTGGGGAATTATTCAATCTACTCGTGAAGGCACATCCGAAGTTAAGATGTCAAGACTTCAGTTGATCACCACAAAATTTGAGAATTTGAGAATGAAGGATGATGAAAGTATTAATGACTTCCATATGAACATTCTTTAAATTGCTACTGCATCCGGTGCTTTAGAAGAGAAAATACCTGAAGACAAATTGGTGAGAAAGATGCTCAGGTCTCTTCCCAAGAGATTTGATATGAAAGTGACTGCTATAAAAGAAGCTCAAGACATTGACAAAATGAAAGTGGATGAACTTTTTGGATCCCTTCTGACATTTGAATTAAGCATCAATGGAAGATCTGAAAAGAAGAACAAAAGCATAGCCTTTGTATCAAATACTGAAGATGAAGAGGAGGACTGTGATTTGGATACAGATGAAGGAACATCAAATGCCTTAGCGATGCTTGGAAGACAATTTAACAAAGTGATAAAAAGAATGGATAGGAACCAAAGATCAAATGTCAAGAACATCTCATCTAACATCCATAAGTCAAATGAGTTTGGAAGAAAAAGGGTTGAAGAAAAATACACTCAAGCGAAGGGAATACAATGTCATGAATGTGAAGTTTTTGGTCACATTAGAGTTGAATGTCCTACATATCTTAAGAAACAGAAGAAGAATATATCTATTACTTTGTCTAAAGAGGACTCAGAAAGTGATCTTGAAGAATTTGCTAAGTATGTGAAAGCATTGACAGGCAAATATGTATCTGATGAAGAGTCTAGTGATCAGGAACTAACCTTTGATGAGTTAGCTGCTTCATACAAATAATTATGTCTCAGAATTGCAGAAGTGTGCCTAAAAGGGGAGAAACAGAAATCCCTCATAACTCAGCTGAAGGCAGAAAAGGAAGAGCATCTAAAAACTATCTCAAATCTGGAAAGTGAAGTGACTTCATTGAATTTAAAACTTGATAGAATGGTAAAATCTGTCAAGATGTTGAATAATGGGTCTGACACATTAGATGCAATTCTTCAAGCAGGAAGAGTTACAGGAGACAAGAGTGGTCTAGGGTTTATTGAGAAAAAGGAACCAAATTCAGAAAGACCTTCATTAGAGTCTAAACCAAGGATGTCAAATCAAATATCTAAACATCATGGTAAGAAAGGACATCATGGAAAACATCATGACAAGAAAAAGTTTAATCACACTAGAGGGAATTCCCAGCCCTAGAGATGTCATCATTGTGGAAGACTTGGTCATATAAGACATTTCTGTTTCAAGTTGTATGGATACCCTAAAACTAGTCCTCTTCCCAAAATTGATCAAAATTCCAAAAATAGCAAAAAGAAGAAACAGTGGGTTCCCAAGTCTAATGTTTCTAGTTTCATAGATCATACCTCTCTCAGAGTATCATCCAAAGATGATTGGTATTTTGACTGTGGTTATTCTAGACACATGGCAGGTGTCAAGAATCTGTTGACATATATCAAATCTCACTCCACCAGTTATCTGACTTTTGGTGATGGAGCCAAAGGTGAAATCAAAGGAGTTGGAAAGATGGAATGTTCAGGAGTCCCTAAGCTTGAAGATGTGTTACTTGTTAAAGGGTTAACAACTAACCTGATAATTATAAGCCAATTGTATGATCAAGGATTCAAATTTAAGTTTACCAAGGAAGAATGGCTTGTTTGCAATGAAAAGAATGAAGTTATTATGAAAGGAATCAAATCTAAAGACAACTGTTATTTATGGGTTCATCAAGAGTTGAATTCTCCTCAACATGTGCTTTGGCCAAAGAAAATAAAGTTAAACTATGGCATCAAAAATTAGGACACTTGCATCTAAAAGGAATGAAAATAATTATATCTGAAGAAGTTGTGAGAGGGATTCCTAAGCTCAAGATAAAAGAAGGAAGAGTATGTGGTGACTGTCAGATTGAAAGAAAACTAAGATGTCACATCAGAAGATCTAACATCTTACTACATCAAAAGTTTTAGAACTTCTTCACATGGACATGATGGGACCTATGCAGGTTGAAAGTCTTGGTGGAAAGAAGTATGCCTATGTTGTTTTAGATGACTTCTCTAGGTATACATGGATAAGCTTAATTAGAGAAAAATCAGAAACTTTTGAAGTATTTAAAGATCTCTGTCAAAAACTTCAAAGGGAAAAATATAGTCATGTCATTAGAATCAAAGTGATCATGGAAATGAATTTGAGAATAATAAATTTGCTTACTTTTGTTCTTCTGAAGGAATCAAACATGAATTCTTTTCTCCCGTTACTCCTCAACAAAATGGGATTGTGGAACGTAAAAATAGAACTCTTCAAGAATCTACCAGAGCTATGATTCATGATAAGAAGTTACCCTACCACTTTTAGGCTGAAGCTATGAATACTACATGATATATGCATAACAGAGTCATTCTAAGGAAATGAACTTCAACCACCTTGTATGAAATATGAAGGGGAAGAAAACCAACTGTTAAATACTTTCATGTTTTTAGAAGTAAGTGTTACATCTTAACTGATCATGAATAAAGGAGGAAGATGGATCCCAAGAGTGATGAAGGAATATTCCTGGGTTACTCTACAAATAGAAGAGCTTATAGAGTTTTTAACTCCATAACCAAAGTTATGATGGAGTCAATAAATGTTATTATTGATGATAGAGGATGGAATGTTGAAGAAGATGTATGAGAAGATGTTGGAACATCTTTGTCTGATATTACAACATAATCAAATGACAGAAGTATTAATTCTAATCCACCTCAAAAATATCTTGAGCCTAGTCATCTCAATAAAGGACCTTTAATTATAACCCAGAGAGATCATCCTAAGGAGCTTATTATAGGAGATCTAAATAAAGGAGTGACTACTAGATCAAGAGATGGAATATCAAACTCTTTCTTTATGTCAAAAATTGAGCCTAAGAATGTCAAAGAGGCCCTAACTGATGAGTTATGGATTAATGCTATGCAGGAAGAGCTAGATCAATTCAATAGAAATGAAGTTTGGGATCTAGTTCCAAGACCTGATGGGACAAATAGGATTGGAACTAAATGGGTATACAAGAATAAATATGATGAAAAAGGGGTGGTCACTTGAAATAAGGCAAGGTTAGTTGCACAAGGATACACTAAAATTGAAGGAGTTGACTTTGATGAAACCTTTTCTCCTGTGGCCATACTTGAATCAATCATACTACTCTTGGGAGTTGCAGGCATACTGAAATTTAATTTGTTTCAAATGGATGTAAAGAGTGCCTTCTTAAATGGCTATATGAATGAAGAAGTCTATGTGGAACAACTAAAGGGATTTATTGATCCAAGTTTCCCTAAACATGTCTACAAACTGAAGAAAGCTCGGTATGGATTAAAGAAAGCTCCAAGAGCTTGGTATGAGAGATTGACAAAATTTCTTGGTGAGAATGGATACAGGAAAGGTGGCATAGACAAAACTCTTTTTTTCAGGGAAGAAGAAGGAAAGATCATGATTGCACAAATTTATGTTTATGACATTGTGTTTGGTGGGATGTCAAATGAGATGGTTCAATATTTTGTCAAGCAAATGCAGTCAGAATTTGAGATGAGCCTTATTGGTGAATTAACCTATTTTCTTGGTCTGCAAGTTTAAAAAATGGAAGATTCCATATTTTTATATCAGAGCAAGTATGCTAAGAATATAGAAAATAAGTTTGGGATGGAAAATTCCAGTCACAAAAGAACTCCTGCTCCCACACATCTTAAGTTGTCTAAAGATGAAAAAGGAGTAAGTGTGGATCAAAGTCTTTACAGCATTTTGATAGGCAGTCTTCTATATCTCACAGCTAGCAGACGTGACACTGCCTTTGCTATAGGGGTGTGTGCAAGATATCAAACTGATCCTAAAGTTAGCCATGCCAACCATGTGAAGGGAATTCTTAAATATGTGAATGGGACAAGTTATTATGGTATGCTATACTCTCATGGACCTAGTTCTACCTTAATTAGTTTTTGTGATGTTGATTGGACAGGAAGTGCTGATGATAGAAAAAGTACATCAGGTGAATGCTTCTTTCTGGGAAATAATCTCATTTCTTGGTTCAGTAAGAAGAAAAATTGTGTGTCTTTGTCCACTGCAGAGGCTGGGTATATTGCTGCGGGAAGCAGTTGTTCTCAATTGGTTTGGATGAAACAAATGCTAACATAATATAATGTCAAACAAGATGTCATAACATTATTCTGTAACAATCTAAGTGTTATAAACATATCAAAAAATCCTATTCAACACAGCATGACCAAACACATTGATATCCTCGATCACTTCATAAGAGAGCTTGTTGAAGAAAAGATTGTTGCCTTAGAACATGTAGCCACTGAATTGCAACTGGCTGACATTTTCACTAAGGATTTGGATGTTAATCAGTTTGAGAACTTAAGAGGAAAATTAGGGATTTGCCTATATGAGGGTTTGTAGAAATTAAAGGCGTGTGGGAATATCATTAAAGTGATACTATATTATTTATGTTTCCAACAAATCAAATTTAGAAAGCAATCATTACAAGACTGTCTCAAATTGTTTTCCACACGCTACAAAATCACATCTCTCTACTTTCACAAACTCTTCATTCTCCTCTATAGAAAAAGAACCCTTGTCATTCTTCATCTCTTTTCTCAAAAATCTTCAAAGATGTCTCAACACCACACACCGTCTTCCTCTAAATTTGTCAACCTCCATGAGAAACTCTCTCTTGACAAAGTACTTAACGTTACTCCTCTAACAACTATTCCACCGCTTGAGAAGAAGGTCAAGAAACCTAGATCATCACCTGCAAAGAAATCCAAGGATGATAAAGGTAACACTTCTACTACTACTGATGATAGGACAAAATAAGAGATTGTTAATGTTGATAGAAGCATTAGAAGACTAATATATAGAGTGTTAAATGAAGGTTTTGTTATGCATGGAATTTCTACCCCTCTTGCTCGTATGCCTGCTCCAGCTGACAAAAGAAATGACCCTAAAATTGTTGCTGAATCATCCATCTCCAAGAAAGATGATGTTGTAAGAAAACTTGATAAGCTTGTTGCTTCTTCTCTAAAGGAAGTGGAAGAGGATTTTGAATAAGATATTGAGGAGAACTCTCCAACTAAGGAAGGTGTTGCTGGCTCCAAGGTTGCAGAAGGTCAAAATGATGAGAATATGGTTAATGGAGATGAGTTGTCTGATAATAAGCTCATTACTAATGTGGTGCCTGGAATTTCAAAGAAGCTCAAATCTAGGAAAGTGAAGGATGTAAGTGTCACACCTCCTGCCAAGACTGCCAAGAAGAAAATCATGTATGGTCCCTCAAATCCCGGAAGTAAATTGGTTCCTCCCTCTTGCAAAAGAAAATCTAGACCTGATAGCTCCAATGATGATGATGATGATGATGATGATGTAAATAGATCTAAAAGTAAAAAGAAAGTTGTGTTAGTTGAAGAAGCTGACTCTGACTATGATGTCGAGCAAGATGTCCAGGAAATCTCTGATATTAAAAAGTTTGCAAGCAAGAATATTTAAGTTAGGGTTCCTGATGCTCCCCTTGACAACATTTCCTTCCATTCTATTGGGAATGCTGAAAAGTGGAAGTATGTTTTTCAAAGAAGAATTGCCCTTGAAAGAGAATTGGGAGTTGGTTCTCTGGAATGCAAAGAAATCATGGAGTTGATATCTTATGATTGATTGACGAAAACTGTTACCAGGTTTACCAAATGCTATGAGACTCTTGTTAAGGAATTTATTGTTAATATTCCTGTTGATTATGCTGATCATAAAAGTAAGGAGTATAGAAAGGTGTATGTTAGGGGTAGGTGTGTAGAATTTCCCATGCTATTATAAATAGATTTCTAGATAGGTTGAAGATGACTTTTGTGAGCTGGAAGTAACAGATAGTCAAGTGTGCAGAGCCATCACTGCTAATCAAGTGAGTGAGTGGCCCCTGAAAAACAAACTTCCTGTTAGCAAGCTAAGTGTGAAATATGTTATTTTGCATAGAATTGGAGCTGCTAATTGGTTCCTAATAATCATACTTCAACCATCACTATTGGCTTAGGAAGGTTAATTTATGCTATTGGAAACAAGAAACTGTTTGATTATGGTTCTTACATCTTTGATCAGACTATTAAGCATGCAGGAACATGTGGCATTAAGATGCCCATTGCCTTTACTTCCCTCATCTGTGAAATTATTCTTAATCAGCATCCTGGAAGTCTGCTTTGACCCTTCACTTTAAGCTTTTTTTCAGGAAAACATGTCCTGGACATTGTTTTGACATCTGCATCTGCTGAAAACAAGACCTCTACCAAGGATGACATGATCACTGAATTAAGGGAAGCATGCAAAGAACTTGATGATGTGATCAGAGTTAGTACAAAAAGGAAGCTAACTTTTGAAAAGATGATCAAGGAGCTGCAAAAGGATAACAACTTTGATGGTAGAGTGAGCTCTGAAGGAGGAGATTCTAGTGAGGAAGGAAGTTCTGGCTCAGCAAGGTCTATTGGTCCTGAAGACAGTTAGACTATTTGATGTTCATTTATCTGACCCCTTTCTTTCTTTTTGGCACTTGCATGTGCTTGACTTTTGAATTCTATGGTATGTGCCTATATTACTGACACTCTCTTGAATGCATCCTGTTTTTTGGCATATTATGACTAAAAAGGGAGAGAAAAACTGACTGACTGACCACTGACTGACCACTGATTGAGGGGGAGCTTAATACTTGAGGGGGAGCCTCATGTCTCAGAAGATGTTTTGACATCTTCCTATGCTAACAGCTGACAGCTAACTGAGTCTTTTAGGTTTTGCTTGCTTTGCTCATGTTGCTTCTCTGATAATGCTCTAATACTGCTCAAATAATGTTTTAGCCAAAATTTGCCAAAGGGGGGAGTTTGTAAGTGTTTTTTGGCAACAATTTTTGTAAAACAATGACCTGATAATGTTTTGATAAATGTCTTAACATTTGAAGCAAACTGTTTTGAATGATGTCAAAGCATATGTCTTGACATCTCCCTCCTGAACTGAACTCCGCCTAATATCAGTTTAAGTTTCCTGTTTCCTGTTTTCATGCGCGCCATAATTCAGGATTTGTGACTCGTAGGCTGCGAAAAATATGGAGGAATATTTTTCTATTTGAATTATCTTTATGGAATGTATCTTGGCCTATTTTCATGGAAATATTAAAAAGATTGAAATATTTGAGTTTCATCCCGAGCCCACTGTTGCACATATATAAGGACCTGCTTCCTTATTCATTCAACTGCAACTTTTGAAAAAGAATACTTTCTTTCTATTTTAGATGTCTAAGTCTTTTAATTGTCAAACACTCTAGTATTGATTTAATACTTGTGTTGTTATTTGAGTTGTTAGTTGTGTATCATTCATAAGCTTTTAAGCAGTGAATCATTGAAGTCTTTAAAACTTATTAATTATGTTGTTTCTTCACTATAAGTGATTGAAGGGATTTTAGGAGGGCCTCATACCTAGGAGTGTCTTAGGTAGAAGTATAGAACGGGTAGTGATTAAGTGATTAGATCGTAAACTGGTTGTTTACTGAGGGTCTATGAATTGATACTATTTAGTGAACTTGTCCCTGGCTTAGTAGCCCCCAGAGTAGGTGTTGTTGTACACTGAACTGGGTTAACAATCCCTTGTGTTTCTACTGCTTTTATTATTGTTGCACTTTACTTTGTCCTCATATATTTATTTCGTGACATCTCCTTCGACATCACATATCTGATACCAGAATTTCATTGATAATTTGAAGAAGTAAATCTAAACCAGAAGAGGTCTTTCGTTCGCCTGTCTTTAACTGGAAGAAGTAAATCTAAACCAGAAGAGGTCTTTCATTCACCTGTCTTTAACTGGAAGAAGTAAATATAAACCAAAAGAGGTCTTTTTATCGCCTGTCTTTAATTGGGAGAAGTAAATCTGAACCAGAAGAGGTATTTCGTTCGCCTGTATTTAACCAGAAGAAGTAAATATAACCAGAAGAGGTCTTTTGTTCGCCTGTCTTTAACTGGGAGAAGTAAATATGAACTAGAAGAGGTCTTTCGTTCGACTGTCTTTAACTGGAATAAATAAATCTAAAACAGAAGAAATCTTTCGTTCGCCTGTCTTTAACTGGGAGAAGTAAATCTGAACCAGAAGAGGTCTTTTGTTCGCATGTCTTTAACTGGAAGAAGTAAATCTAAACCAGAAGAGGTCTTTTGTTTTCCTGTCTTTAACTGGGAGAAATAAATCTAAACCAGAAGATGTCTTTTGTTCGTCTGTCTTTAACTGGAAGAAGTAAATCTGAACCAGAAGAGGTCTTTCGTTCGCCTGTCTTTAACCGGAAGAAGTAAATCTAACCAGAAGAGGTCTTTCGTTCGCCTGTCTTTAACTGGGAGAAGTAAATTTGAACCAAAAGAGGTCTTTCGTTCGCCTGTCTTTAACTGGAAGAAGTAAATATAAACCAGAAGAGGTCTTGCGTTCGCCTATCTTTAACTGGGAGAAGTAAATCTTAACTAGAAGAGGTCTTTCGTTCGACTGTCTTTAACTGGAAGAGGTAAATCTAAACCAAAAGAGGTCTTTTGTTTTCCTGTCTTTAACTGGGAGAAATAAATCTAAACCAGAAGAGGTCTTTATGTCTTCAAACCGAAATAAGTATCAGAACTTAATCTAAGCCGGAGAGAGATCCACTGAAAGAAGTATCAAAACTTAATTTGAGCCAGAAGATGCCTATGTCTGAAAGCGGTATCAGAAATTAATCTAAGCCAAATGAGGTCTTTATGTCTTCAACCGAACGAAGTATCAGAACTTAATATGAGCCGGAGAGAGAGAGAGAGAGAGAGAGAGAGAGAGAGAGAGAGAGAGAGAGAGAGAGAGAGAGATAGAGAGAGAGAGAGAGAGATCTATTGAAAGAAGTATCAGAACTTAATCTGAGCCAACAGATAATCTGTATTTGTCTTTTGATTGATCTTTCCTGAAATAGGTAAAGAATTAGTTGCATGCATTGCACAATGACGTTCTCAAAATAAATGAGATTGTGTTATATTTTTTGTATGCATATTCTATGATGTATGAATGTGAAATGTTATTGAAGTATATCTTTGTTTGGGAAAATAAATACCTGATTACTGCTGGGGAGTTTTGGGAAGCTAAATCCCGGACTACTTCTAGAGACAAAGGGTATATTTATCTTTAACCTTGCTTCCGCTAGGGAATCCCGTTTGTTGTTTTAGGAAACTCTGAAGGGGATGTTGATTTCTGCTTGGGGAGTATAGTTTAGGAACCTTAGTCGTCTGTTGCTCTATTGGGGAATTTAATTCTTATATGCCCTAACTGGGGATAAAAGAAATGATTAAACTTCCATCTTGTCAGATAAAGTTAACTGGTATCTGGTCGAATTCCAAGACTTGCAACAACTTTCTGGGGACAGTGGCAATTCTACTAGGGAAGAGGAATTTTGTCAGTGGTTTGTAGTACTCTGAGGAATAGAATCAAGTTGGGGAGATTGTAATCTGTTGGGGAAATAAACCCTGTTGAGGAAAGTATTCCGGTGACCTTACTGGGGAAATGAATTCTTCTTTTGCAAGGTTTCTTTTCCAGTTTTGGAAGGAGAAACTTGGTTGGGGAATGTCAGAATAAATCCAAGCCTTGATTGTATCAGAGGATGCATTGAATGAGTATCAGAGTGACATCCATATCTGGATCGTATCTGAACTATATCGGGAAGAGAATGAGTGCCACAACGAATCTATATCTAGATTGTATTTGTAATGTATCAGAAAAAGAATCTAGAATGAGTGTCAGAATGAATCTGCATTTAGATTGTATCTGAATTGTATCTAGGAAGATGTATTTGATTGAGCATCAGAATGACATCAATGTATGGATCATATCTGAATTGTACCTGCAAGAGAATCTGGAACGAGTGTCGTAATGAATCTATATCTAGATTATATCTGAACTGTATCTGGAAGAGAATGAGTGCCAAAATGAATCTATATCTGGATTGTTTCTGTATTGTATCTGCAAGAAAATATGGAATGAGTATCAGAATGAATATGTATTTAGATTGTATCTGAATTCTATCCGCAAGAGAATCTAGAATGTGTCATAATGAATCTACATTTAGATTGTATCTGAATTATATCTAGGAAGAAAATATGGAATGAGTATCAAAATGAATATGTATTTAGATTGTATCTGAACTGTATCCGCAAGAGAATCTAGAATAAGTGTCAGAATGAATCTGCATTTAGATTGTATTTGAACTATATCTAGAAGATGATAACCCGTTGGCAATCTCCCTCTGTTTGGGAACTGGCGTGATGTGTGCAATGTATTTTGTGAAGATTAATTTGTGGGGATAATCCATGGAAATGTCCTTGTGGGTATTTGTGGACAACATGAATTTTGTCTTATCTCCTAGAGTCCTTAGTAAATGTTGATCAGAGTGGCAAATCTTTTACTGATAGGCAAGTGATGAGATAATGGGATACATTCGTACGCTTTAATCCCTAACTTTTTCCTGAACCGTTATTGTACACCAAAATTTTCCCTCTCTTTTCTCAAGTTGCTTCTCACAAAGATCTCCAATGATTTAAGTTTGCACAAGTATTTACTAGGTCACGCCATCTCCTCAATGCTGATGCCTCAAAACTAGGGTTTGAGTTTTGCACAAAGACAATTGGATTTCTAATATTTCAAATGAATTTCATGGATTATTATGGACTCTAAAGATTTCTCCTGTCAAATTTCAAGTCTTGGATCACAAAATTGCTCAGTCAATTGATCAGATGGCCTAAAATCAGTTGTATTGGAAAAAAGTCAATTGTGGTCAACCTACAATCAAACTTCAAGATTTTGGACCAATATCAACATTTTAAAGTCATATGTACCATTTGATCAAGATTAACTCATAATTCTCCAAGAAAATCCTTCAAATCGTCAAAAGGGCAAAATGGTCAAATTGGGGTTTTGACTGAGAACGACAAATCTTTGACTTTTGACTTAGTACATGACTTATTGGTTTGAAAAATTATCTCAAGGATTCAAGTGCATCATTTTGACCTAATCGCATATTTCAATCCATCTCCCGAGATTAGTGGATTTATAGAAAAAATTTGGTCAACTAATGAAAAAAGTCAAATGTGCACTGAAGAGTCAAACTTTGACTTATTGGTCAAATTTGAGTTTCAAAGATCGCATTTCATCAAGACATGTAAAATATGAAATTTGATCATCAAAAATCAAGAAAGTCAAAAATCAAACTTTGCAAGACTTGGAAATTTTTTTAAAGTATTTTCTATACAGGATTAATTTCATTACCTCATGACATTTTTCTTCACCACAATTCAAGATAATTCAAATTTTTCAAATAAACAACCAAGATGCATTTTTTAAAGTTAAAATTACAAATCCTAAACTTTGTCTTGGTTGAACTTTTCCCTTTTACTCAAACCTTTCCACTATGTTGTCCATAAAACCAAACTTGTATCATGCTACAAACAATGCTGTCCAATTTACTGTTAAGTAAAGACCAAAGTTTGCACCAACCAGTCCAAGCATATCAATCCAAAACCATTTGTTCCTACACAAAACAGTCTATGCAAAACCAGTCCTGCTATGCTGCCTCTAAACACTGTCATAGCCTGCTCCCAAAACCTATTATACTGTCCAAGCCTGCACTATATCAGTCCCCATATTTACACCAAATTAGCATATAAGAGCTGCATATCAAAAGCTATGAAACAAAATACCCAAAAAGTTCAACAAAACTTATTTGTTTCCCCCCCAAATCTCAGCCAAACTTCATCTACAAATAAATTGTTTTCACAACACACAAAGGGGTTGGCTTTTAGAGAGAGAATATAGTGTTTTGAACAAAAACCTAACAGAACTTTCTTGTAACTTCTGATCATCTTAAGTTCTATCTTCATTTACAAAAACAAAACCTTAACCCATTATCCCACCTTGCAAGCTCTCCCACAAACCAGCCATCCAAATACTTCATATCATATAGAGATTGTTCAAACACAAGAACAATTTTTGTAGTGCCATTATCATCACTTTTCAAACACAAACAAAAGATAGTGTTATATAACTTGATTGGGTTGGAGTTGTTTCAGAAGCTTCCAATACATAGAGAGGACTGGAGCAGCTTCCTAGAGGTTCATTAAAGCCATCGCAGCATCTTGAAAGAGGTTCAGACTCAAAAAAAATTGTAGTCTCAAGGTAAGTCTTCTTGACTTGAACCTTTCATTTCAAACATCATTAGTGATTTATTGTTGAAGATAAATGTAGTAACCATTGCCTTTTGAAGCTAATCATTTCCTTGCTTCTCATTCTTGTCAATATTGTGTTAAGAACTGACCTGTACACACAATAGAACAACGTTCAAGGCAAAAAACTGCAACATGAGTTGATGCATACTCACATGTGTCGACTCATTTTAGTGACAGAACAGGGTATGAGTCGAGACAAGGCCTTATGCATCGATACATACTGGTATCCAGACCCAAAACAGAAAGACAAAAGGTGTATGGGTCGACACCAAACACGAATGTGTCGACACAAACAAGAAATGAGTCGACACATACCATTATGTATCGACTCATACTGAGTTAATTTTGGTTTTACAGGAACAAGAAAGGTTATGTGTTGATGCAAAGATGCACGTGTCGACACATAATGGTTAAAAAAATATTTTTTCCTTTCTTTTACACTGTTTTTATGTTTTCTATATATTTTCTTCATTTCTATTCAATATGGTTATAATAATTAAGGTTATTTCATCACCATTTGTAAATTGTACCCCCATCCCCCCAAGTGATGTAATAGTGTAGGATTTTAATTTTTGCAATTTATCGCTTAAATATAATTGTTAGTAATTAGGGTGTGAATGGTAAGATAAAATTAACCGTTAGAAAACCCTAATCTCAAAGACAAAAGTGCATGAAATCTAAACACAATTCACACATGCGCACCTTTAAGGTAATCCCGCTTGTTGCCGACGAATAAATAGTCATGTCCCTCGAATATGGGACGCTTTAAAAAAGATCCTCGATAAAAAGATCATAGTACCTCAATGACCCTTTGATGTTTCCTTCGATAAAACAATCTTAGTCCATACGAAAATTGCTAAATCGTCTCATAAGTTGCCTTCTACGACTATGTGACGACCCACGCTTGTCCCTTCACATCCAAAGATAAAGCTTCTTATCAATCAATGGTAAGGTAGCAATATTTAAAGGAGGAGGAAAAGAACAAATACCTTTTGAGTAAGTAGGAAGCTCGTAGTTTCTTGCTCATAAACTAAAACCATCTCCACACTCACACTTTCAAAACATTTTCAAAAAACGAACATCTCTTTGAACTATTTTCAAAACCAACACTTTGTATACATTCTTATAGAGACAAGAATCATTACAAAGTTTTCTGAAACAAAGGCGTTTTAAAAATATTTTCAAACTTACACCAATGATAAACACATTTCAAATAAAGCATTTTCAAAGTGATCAAGCAACTAAGAGCCCATAGATAACTACGGATGAAAAGGGTGCTAACACCTTCCCTTTTCATAACCTGCCCTCCAAACTTAAGAAAATATCTCAAAAGGTCTTTCATGTTCTTTTCACCCGTTCCTTTATTGGATAAAAGAAAATTCGGTGGCGAATCTTACTATCCGCGACATTTGCGATAAAATGCAAAACACCCAAGTCAGTTTTCCCACCGTATTACAGAACTGGCGACTCTGTTGTGGATGACTTAAAAGTGGGGTTACCTTAGAGACTAGATCATATTTAAATTCTTTTATTGTTTGATTTGGTTGCTTTACACTTATGGGTCCTTGTTTGGCTTTGTATTGATCCTCTAACCGGATCTGGGAACATCATTAGGTAAATAGAAAAAATTGTGGAGACTGTACGGTGTAGACCGATATGGTTGAGACAATAGCTATGTTAGTGTGACACATTTGTGGGTACCGGTATCCCTTATGGAGAATTAAGGAGAATACGGGGCCGGTGTGTGGTGTCATGAAGCACTAGCGAACCTTAGAACCTTTAATTGAACAACTTGGCCATTAGGAAGTAGTGAGATATCCGGCTTTGGTGCAGTCTGAAGTTGACTGATACTCGATACTACGCTCATTGAGATCATACTTTTGGGATATTTCGATCGCCAATAAAGAGGCTTGCACTGAAATAATTCCTAATGAAGAAAGATCAATGATATTGAGATCCCCTAGAACCTGATTACTTTCTAGGACAAGTTGAACCAACTAAACTTCAAGAGGGTACTTACCTATGAACCTCATGCAAACCTAAACCTAAGGACTTGTTTGCTTTGTGTGTATGTGTTTACTTGTACATAACATCATGATATCATACCATTGCATTTGCACTAATCATTTCAAGGACTTTGGAATTTATCTTTGTGCTATTTTATAGGACATGGCTTCCATGCAAAGAAATACCATCTGAATTAACATTGTGAGAGTGCTCCCTCAACTTAAGGAATTAGCATCAAGGGTTCCCAATGATTCTCTGTTCACCAAGAAGTACGGTAGTCTCATCAACTTGGTTACCAAAAACTTTGAAGAGGACATGGTACATGTGCTTTTTCAATTCTTTGATCCTAAACACCATTGTTTCACATTTCCTGATTACCAACTAGTGTCTACCATGGAAGAATTTTCTCAACTCTTGGGGGTGCCTATTCTTAATCAATTACCCTTCACCAGTATTGAGAGAGAACCTATACTTGAGGAGATTGACCGAGCTTTACATTTGCAATGGGCCGACATCGCAAATTTGTAAATAAGAAGTGGTGTTAAAGAGTTTCTAGCCAAGTTTTTGTTTGAGCGGGCTCAATATTTTTGGGATGCTCTGGATTTACAAGCCTTTGAAGAAGTGTTGGCTCTTCTCATCTATGGGATGGTACTATTTCCTAACCCGGACCAACTCATAGATGTGAATGCAGTCAAGGTTTTTTTATCTTGCAATCCGGTGCCTACCTTACTCGGGGATATCTTGCATTCTCTTCACGCTCGCACCATGAAGAAAAGGGGAATTCTTATGTGTTGCACTCCTATGTTGGCTAGGTCGTTTATTTCACACCTTCCCTGATCTATTTTCAAGAATGAGCAAGGCATGAGATGGTCTAATAGGTTGATGTCACTCACGCATTCGGATATTCTTTGGTGTTCTCGATCTTTGGAGGATGTTATCATCATTGATCGATGTGGGGAATTTCCTAATGTCCCTCTCCTTGGCATTAGGGAAGGTATCACTTATAATCCTTGTTTGGCTTTGTGTCCGTTTGGGTATGCTAGGAGGGACGGTCCTCATTATGCACTTGTCCAAGGAATTGCATTTGACTATGAGAACGATGTCCAAGGTTACCGTCAGAGATTCATACGAGCTTGGGGTATGGTGAACAAAGTTGATAGCAATACATTGGGGCATAAAAACTCCATTCCTATAGAGCCTTATCTCAAGTGGGTGCGAACTCGTGCTCAAAACCTCATGATGCCTTAGGAGGCCATTCTACCTATCATCATGGAGCCTATTATCGAGGGAGATGTTCCTTACACTATTCTTCATCCTGACATGCCAATTACTCTCGAGGAATTGCAAAGCTCTTGGGCTCAACTCAAATGGGAGCAAGACACCTTTGAAAACCAGTTCTACACAAGCGAGAAGAAGTTTTTGGAGCTCACGAGACAACTTCATGAATAGCAGAGTTTGAGTGCCTACATTGCACCGAAGAGGATGCGCTAATGGGAAGCTTAAGTCCTTTTTGTTTTAGGAGTTTATTTTGTATTATCTTTGTTTCTTCCATTGTAAGCCCAAGAGGCATCTTGTAACTGTTCGAACTTATTATTGCAATTAATGTTTATTCTCTCTTTGTCTAAACAAATTTAAATCATAAAAGTCCTTGAAATCATTTCCATGGGCATTTCATGCATCATAACATAAGCAGGTTTTCAGGTACAAGTTTCCTCATCTTTCTACTGTTTATTTCAGTAAGATGGATATCGAGCAAACCGTGAAAGACTTGCAGAAGCAGAATTCTCAATTTCAAGAAACCTTGCTTACCTTGGCCAAAGGACAACAAGAGCTGATATCACTTCTGGTGGCCAAAAAGAAGACAAAGAAGAAAGCACTGATCAACATGGGGAAAAGGTTTAAAGGTCTTGTCCGTCAAGTACAAGTGGTTAAAGAGTCATCTAAGGAGGATGAAAATCATAATGAAGATGCAAGGAGCACCCGTGCTAGGGGTGCAAACGATCAAGCTTCTGAGGACAATGATTACTTTGATGAACAGTATCCATCGACTGAGGATAAGTACAAGAAACTGGAAGAGAGGTTGAAAGATGTGGAAATTCAAGTTGCGACTGGCTTGGATTTTGGTGATTTGGGCTTTGTTCCTGGGATATTCATCCCCCACAAGTTCAAAATTCCAATCTTTTCTAAGTATGACGGAGTTTTATGACCAAAACTTCACTTGAGGTCCTACGCCCGCAAGATACAACCACATACCACTAACAAGAAATTGTGGGTACATTTATTTCAAGAGAGTCTGTCTGGGGCTCAGTTGGAATGGTTTTACCAGTTGGAGGTTTCCAACATTCATACTTGGGAATATCTGGCCACTGCTTTTTACCGTCAATACTAGTACAACGCTGATTTGGCGCCAACTAGAGTTCAACTTCAAGGAATGACAATGGGTACTAATGAAGGGTTTAAAGAGTACGCACAAAAATGGAGGGACCTTGCTGGTAGAGTTCAACCACCACTGACTGATAAGGATCTGGTGGACATGTTCATGGGAACATTAACTGGCCCATTTTTCAATTTGTTAATTGGGAGCTCATCATCCGGTTTCACTGAGTTAATTATGACTGGTGAAAGGGTCAAGAGTGGTATCAAGAGTGAAAAAATTCCCATGACATCTGCTTCTACATCAAACACTGTAAATAAGCCCTTTACTGGAAAGAAAGAAGCCAATGATGTATATGGGTCAATGGCCCATACCAAGAAGGATCACCGTTCATCTGTTAATGCTGTTTTAATCTCCAACCCTCCATCTACTCAAAGACATTCACAACAAGCTAACCGTCAAAGGTTTGAGGTTCCAAGAAGACAATTCACGAGGATTAACATGTCACTGTCCCAAGCCTTGCAACACATGTTGAAGGCCAACTTGGTAACATTGCGTGATCCACCATCAAATCCCAATGTTACATCACCGAAGTACAATCCTAATGCCAAATGCGCATATCATTCCAATAGCTCTGGGCATGATATTGATCAATGTTGGGATCTAAAAAACAAAATTCAATGTTGGGCATGATATTGAGTTTGATCCACCTACAACTCCAAATGTTATAACTGCACCAATTCCAAATCATGGAAAAGGTGTTAATGCAATTGAAGACATTGTTATTGTCTCCTCTATTGAATATTTGACCACTCCCCGGACCTTGTTAAAGAGAATCTGCTAAGAGCCGAGGTTTTCCCTGGCTGTTTGAAAGACTATATTTGCTGCGTCGAACAAGTTAATGAATGCAAATGGCTGAAACAAGGTGTTCAACTCCTGATCAATAGTCATGAAATCCTGTTCGAAAGAACTCCGACCATCAAAAGTTTAACCGATAAAACTGAAGACGTTTCCATCATAAAAATTTCCAACAAGCCTCTTAGGATCTCTTCAAAGGGTCCTATTAGGATTTCCAACAAACCGATGATTTCTCCCTTGATAATTACTACTCCTGGGCCGATTCCTTACTCATCTGATAAAGAAGTCCCTTGGAATTATGGTGCCGAAGTTTACTATAATGGAATTAAGAAGATTCCTGGATAAATGAAGACAAGGCTGATGGTGTTACAAATATTGCTGGTTCTAGTAGGGCAGCGAGAACGGGGGGGATTTTTTCTCCTAACATTTCACCCCAACTACTATGATGACACATGTCCGCATTACCATTGATAAGCCTAGTACTGACACTAGGGGTAAAGAGAAAGTAGTTGAGCCTACCCGAACGGAGGCGCCAGCCAAAGACGTTACTACTGAAGAACCTTCCACCCAAGAGATGGAAGAAATCTTGAAGATTATAAAAAAGAGTGATTTCAAGATAGTAGAGCAACTGGGGAAAACCCCCTCCAAAATATCTATGCTATCTTTGTTGCTTTGTTCTGATGCTCATGCCTAAGCTTTAATAAATTTTTGAAGAAAGCACATGTTCCACAAGAGACCACAACCGATCAATTTGAAAACTGTGTGGTGAGTCTGACTGCCGATAATGGATTGGGGTTTTCTGATGCCGACTTGACACCAGTTGGAAGGAATGATAACGAGGATTTTCATGTCTCTATTGAGTGCAAAGGAACTACCCTAGCCCATGTCCTGTTTGATATTGGTTCCTCTCTAAACATTCTACCCAAAGGTGCCTTGGATCGGTTGGATTGCGAAGGTCTTGTGTTAAAACCAAGTGACATAGTTGTGAGGGCTTTTGATGAATCCAAGAGGATGGTACTTAGAGAAGTTGATCTCCCTATTAAAGTTGGTTCACAAGTTTTCAATTCTACTTTCTACGTGATGGACATCCATCCCGCTTACTCTTGTTTTCTTGGACACCCTTGGATACATGGGGCAGGAGCAGTGACGTCCACCCTTCACTAAAATTTGAAATATCCAGTCAAGGGAAAGATTGTTACTGTTTATGGAGAATAAGAATTCATGGTTAGCCACCTGAATTCGTTCAAGTATGTGGTGATGGACGGTGAGTTTATAGATACCCCTTGCCAAGCCTTCGAAGTAGTCCCTCTTATGGTTGCCACCACCAAAATCTCTTCTGACATTCCAAAAGCTGATAAAGTTATGCCAAAAATGGTTTCCCTCGAAGACGCTCGTGCCGTGATTGAAGATGGAAGTAGTACAAATTGGGGACAACTCACTGACATTCCATTCAAAGAAGACAAGTTTGGGTTGGGTTTCACTGCCAAAGCTCAAAAGGAGGTCTGACGCGATCGCATAGGAAAACCACCTCTTCGCATTGGTAATCATGAAGTGGATGTTGTTGAAGACTCTGAGGATGACTACGACTTTGATGACTGGATTTACCCGACTTCTGGTGAAGGACTCAACAACTGGCATGAAAATGATTTCATTCCCATCTCCTTCAACGAGGAGTAATCACCATTTACTGTTTTGTCTATTCAAGAACTTTGTATGTAATTTAATTCAAACAATGACTTTAAGCCATGTTCCTTGCCCGGGGCACCATGGTCCATTTGTTAAGGGTTTGTTCATTTTCATATGCCATGTGATCATTTAACGAAAAACATTGGACCTTTTGCATTCAAATTTTGCGCTTATTGTCTTTATTTTTCTTATTTGCATTTTCAAAACAGCCATCTATCTTACATGCACGCACACACACACACACACACACAGACACACACACACACTTGCATATCCTCATCCACTTCGTATCTCATTGCTAACGACTCTGTTATTTCCATTTATGACTTTGAACATCCAATCAACCAAGTTGAAGACGAAGGCGAAGAAGATTGTGAAATACCAGGGGAACTAGCCAGACTTCTGATGCGAGAAGAAAAAGCCATTCAACCTCATGAAGATCCAGTTGAAGTGATCAACCTAGGTACTGAGGAAGACAAGAAAGAGGTCAAGATTGGCGCCAATTTGGAAGATAGTATCAAAGGCAGATTGGTCCAAATGTTGCATGACTATGTCGAGGTGTTTGCTTGGTCATATGAAGATATGTCGGGGCTTGATACTAACATCATGGTTCATCGTCTACCAACAAAGGAAGATTTCCCTCCATTCAAGAAAAAAGTGCATCGTATGCGTCCAGATATGTCTGAAAAGATAAAGGCTGAAGTAATGAAGCAATTCAATGCAGGTTTCCTGGTTGTGACATCATATCCTCAATAGGTTACGAACGTGGTCCCCGTGCCGAAGAAAGATGGGAAGGTCCATATGTGTGTAGACTATAGAGATTTGAATAGGGCAAGCCCCAAAGATGATTTCCTGCTACCTCATAATTACATCCTGGTTGACAATACAACTCAACATAAAGTTTTCTCCTTCATGGATGGTTTCTCCGGCTATAATCAAATCAAGATGGCTCCTGAGGATATGGAGAAGACCATCTTTATCACACAATGGGGCACCTTTTTTTATAAAGTCATGCCATTCGGTTTAAAGAATTCAGGGGCAACATATCAACGAGCTATGGTGGCCTTATTTCATGATATGATCCATCATGAGATAAAGGTCTATGTGGATGATATGATTGTAAGGTCGAAAAATGAAGAAGAACACCTTGATCACTTACACAAGCTATTTGAAAGGCTGAAAGAGTACAAGTGGGGCTGAATCCCAACAAGTTTACCTTTGGGGTAAGGTCTGGAAAACTCCTAGGGTTTGTTGTCAGTAGTAAAGGTATTGAGGTCGACCCTGCGAAGGTTAAAGCCATATAAGAAATTCCATCTCTCCGTACTGAGAAGGAGGTCAAAGGTTAATTGGGTTGACTTAACTACATTTCTCGATTCATATCTCACCTAACTGCTACTTATGATCCAATCTTCAAACTCTTGAAGAAAGATCAAGTAGTTAGATGGAACGATGACTACCAAGAAGCCTTCGACAAAATCAAGGAATATTTACAAGAACCTCTTATTTTGATGCCTCCAGTTGAAGGAAGACCTTTGATCATGTACTTGATTGTATTAGAGAATTCAATGGGGTGTGTGTTGGGCCAACATGACGAGTCTGGCCGAAAAGAGCATGCAATATACTACATGAGCAAAAAGTTTACCAACTGTGAAACAAGATATTCATTGCTCGAGAAAACTTGATGCGCTCTGGCATGGGATGCTCACCGGCTGAGACAGTATATGTTGACTCATACCACTCTATTGATTTCTAAGATGGACCCTATAAAGTATATCTTCGAGAAGCCAGCTCTCTCTGTACGAATAGCTAGATGGAAAATGATTTTGACTGAATATGATATCCAGTACACTACACAAAAGGAAATCAAAGGGAGTGTATTGGCATATCATTTGGCACATCAAGTTGTTGACGACTACCAATCCATTAACTTTGAATTCTCGGACGAGAATATCATGCTAATAACTGACTGTGAAAAGCCTGGACCGTATGATGGACCTGAATAAGGATCCCGATAGACTATGTTTTTTGATGGGGCTTCCAATGTGCTGGGTAATGGAATTGGTGATGTGATTATTTCTCCTAAAGGTTGCCATACACCTTTCACTGCTAGACTGTGCTTTGACTGTATAAACAACATGGCTGAGTATGAGGCGTGGATCTTGGGTCTAAGGGCTGCCATTGACTTAAGGATCAAGTTCTTGTATGTATATGAAGATTCTGCTCTAGTGATCAGTTAAGTTAAAGGAGAATGGGATACCAAACACCCTAATCTCATCCCTTACAAAGAACTTGTGCTAACTCTGATCCCATACTTTGAGGAGGTCACTTTTGAACACTTCCCAAGAGAAGAAAATCAGTTGGCGGATGCCCTAACAATAATGTGTTCAATGTTCTAGGTCAATTAGGACAATGAGGCTCCCAAAATTACAATCGAAATATTTGACGAACCTGCGCACTGTTATGAGCTTGACACTGACGAAGAGAAGCCATGGTACCATGAAGTAAAGAGATATCTTGAAGAACAAGAGTAACCTGAAGGTGCTTCCGTCAATGATAAGAAATTTTTGTGGTGATTTTCAGCCAAATTCTTCCTAAGAAATGGAATCATGTACAAACACAACCATGATTCTACTCTACTTCGGTGTTTGGATAAGAAGGAGGCAACAAAGATCATGGAAGACATGCATGATGGTATCTTTGGGGCTGAATCTAGTGGACATACTATGGCCAAAAATATTCTAAGGGCTGGTTACTATTGGTCGACAATGGAAGTTGATTGTCACTATCACTCGAGGACTTTCCATAAGTGTCGGATCTATGCCGACAAGGTCCATGTGCCGCCAATTCCCTTGAACATCATGACTGATCTGTGGTCGTTTGCAATGTAGGGAATTAACATGATTGGAGAGATGAAACCCACTTCTTACAATGGACACTGTTTCATCCTTGTTGTTATTGATTACTTCACCAAATGGTTCAAAGCTACTTCATTTGCCTCAGTCAAGAAGAATGTTATAGCCAGGTTTATCAAGCATAACCTCATCTGCCATTATGGTATTCCCAAAAGGATCATTACTGACAAGAGAACTAATCTCAACAATGCTATGATTACAGATCTTTACACTCAGTTCAAAATTAAGCATCACAATTCTTCTCCATACAGACCTAGGATGAATGGGGCAGTGGAAGCTTCCAATAAAAACATAAAGAAGATTATGCAAAAAATGGTAGTAACCTACAAAGACTGGCATGAGATGCTACCATTTTCTCTTCATGGCTATCGTACTTCAGCTTGAATGTCAAATGGGGCAACTACATTCTCTCTTGTCTATGGCATGGAAGTTGTCTTGCCTATTGAAGTTCAGATTCCTTCCCTAAGGATTATGAAAGAAATAGACCTGAGTGAAGACGAATGGGTACAGACCAGGTTGGATCAGTTGAATTTGATTGATGAGAAGCGACTGGCTGCTGTTTGTCATGGTCAAATGTATCAAAAATGCATGATCAAGGCTTTCAAAAAATAGATCAAGCCTCGAGTGTATCAGACTCGCGACTTGGTAATCAAGCGCGTCATTCTTCCATAAGGCGATCCCAGGGACAAATGGACTCCCACATACGAAGGGCCATTTATTGTCAAAAAAGTATTCTCTGGCGGTGCCATGGTGCTAACTACTATAGACGGCGAAGATTTTCCACATCCTGTGAACGCGGACATAGTCAAAAAATACTACGCATAAAAAATTGACCCGCTAGGTTGACATACCTAGGCAAAAAATAAGGGCATCCCAGTGAACCAAAGAGGTTCGGTAAAAAGTTAGGGATATACACAAAAGACTATACACCCGGCAAGTCGAAAATCTGAAAGGGCGGCTTGGGTAAAAATGGGTATTATGGTGGACTGAAAACCCGAAAGGGAGGTCCAGGAAAAACTTAGGGATTAAAGCGTACGACTATGCCCTGTTTGATCTTTGCATCCAGCTTTATTACCAAGGTCAAAAGTTCAAAAGGTCTGAGATCAATTCAATCAACTTCTTTCAATGACAAGGGATTATTTTCAAAGACATAGGGGAAATAGCGGAGTTGGAACCCATTGAGGTCACTTCCACATGGCTATTATTTTTGTTTTAACTTTATATTCCTTTCATTCTCTCGATGATTTCCTCTTACTAGGATCTTTGTCTCCTTGTACAAAAACGCCTATTTATAGGCAAACATCAATACAAACATATTTTGAAGTGAAAACTTTTTGTTTTTTCTGTTTTGAATGCAAAAGTGTCCAATGACTAAATTTAATGAACATATGCATATGACCATGATTAAATTGTTAACAAATGTATACATAAAAATAGTAACAAGCATATCCTTTAGGATTTCGGACGTCCCCATAGAGTTACTTCAATCAAATTATCCCCACAGATTTAGATTCATGAAATCCTCAGCCAGAGTTCCAATCTCCAGAAAATTCTTTCCTCGGCTAAGTTCGTCTAAAAAGAAGAAGTCTTATGGAGTTCCTTCTTGAGAAATACACCTCCCCTGTAGATTGTCAAATATTCTCCTCAACAGGTTTTATTTCCCCAACAAATTACAAACTCCCTAGCTCGAGTTTACCTCTCAGACTATTATCAAGGGACCAAAACCCCTAATCCCCTGAAAAATCATTACAATCCTCAACGGAGTCGTCACTATCACCGCAAGTTATTGTGAAGCCTGGAATCTGACCAGATAATAGTTCAACTTCATTCTTTCAAGAAAGTTACTACGAAGCATGAACCCGACCAGATTCTAGTTCAACTTTATCCCATCCAAACAAATTATTGTGAAACCTGGACCCGACCAGATAATAGTTGATTCAATTTACTGTAAATCCTGGACCTGACCAGATAACAGTTTGAGTTGCTGAAACCTGGACCCGACCAGATAACAGTAAATCTCAATTTTAAGTTACTAAAGCCTGGCCCCGATCGGATAATAATTTAACTTCTTCAGTTACTATAAATCTTGGACCCGACCAGAAAACAGTTTGAGTTGTTGAAACCTGGACCCGACCAGATAACAGTAAATCTCAATTTTAAGTTACTAAAGCATGGACCCGACTAGATAACAGTTCGAGTTACTGAACCCTGGACCTGACCAGATTCCAGTTAAACTCAAGATCAAATTACTGAAACCTGGACCCAACCAGATAATAGTTTGAGTTACTGAAACCTGGACCCGACCAGATACCAGTTAACCTCAAGATCAAATTGTTGAAACCTAGACCCGACCAGATAACTGTTTGAGTTGCTGAAACCTGGACCCGACGAGATAACCGTTCGAGTTACTACGAAACCTGGACCCGACCAAATAATAGTTTAACTTCTTCAAATCACTAACAAAACTCCTCTTCCCCAGTAGAGTTTTCCACTATCCCTAATGAGTTGCTGCATAGCCTTGAATATGACCAGATAACAGTTAACTTCTTTATCCCTAGCAAGTTGTTGTGAAGCCTGGAATCTGACCAGATATCAGCTAAACTTTCTTCCTCTTCAATCAAGAAATAGCTCCCCGATAGAGCAATGGGCAACTAAAACTCCTGAATTCTAGTTCCCAAGCAGAAATAAACACTCTCCATAGAGTTTTCTCAAGCCAAAGTCAATATTCCCAACAGAGTTATCCTCAACAAAATAGGAAACCCCGGTAGAAACATTCTAAACAATGTATGAAGATGTGCGTACTCTTCATACTCTACAACAGCAGTCCAGGATTTAACCTCCCAGAGCTCTCTAACATTTTTCGAGGATTTATTTTCCAAGACAAAGATACACTTCAACAATATTTCACATTCGTACATCATATTACATACATGACAAATGCATATGGCAGAATCTCATTTATTTTGAGAACATCATTGTGACATGCATACATCTTCATACAACTAACCATTTTCCTTGCAGGAAAAGTCAATAAACAAGACAAAGACCTCTACTATTTAGAATTCAATTCCACCAGTTAATGACATGCAATCAACAAACCTCTTCTGGTTAAGATTATATCCCCGGTGAAGTCGCCAAGCAACAGACCTCTTCTGTCACTCTGGATGGCATCAGTAATCCCATCTTCGGAAAACTCTTCATCGCCTCTCCAAATTGCATCTCTAAGCCCATTCCTGACACAATCAACAAATACATCATCAAGTGAAAATTTATGGGCACTCTAAAGTTCAATCATCTTTCACCTTCAAGTCACGAATGGAAGACTCGCCAACCTAACTCTTCAGGTTTAAGAAGATTGAACAGGGGAAGTTGTTGTACCTAAAAAATTTCCCTCTCTTTTCTCAAGTTGCTTCTCACAAAGATCTTCAATGATTTAAGTTTGCACAAGTATTGACTAGGTCAAGCCATCTCCTCAACATTGATGCCTCAAACTAGGGTTTGAGTTTTGTACAAAGACAGTTGGATTTCTAATATTTCAAATGACTTTCATGGATTATTATAGACCCTCAAGATTACTCCTGTCAAATTTCAAGTCTTGGATCACAAAATTGCTTAGTCAATTGATCAGATGGCCTAAAATCAGTTGTATTAGAAAAAAGTCAATTATGGTCAACCTACAGTCAAACTTCAAGATTTTGGACCAATATCAACATTTTGAAGTCATATGTATCATTTGATCAAGTTCAGATCATAATTCTCCAAGAAAATCGTCAAAAGGGCAAAATGGTTAAAATTAGGGTTTTGACTGAGAACGACCAATCTTTGACTTTTGACTTAGTACATGACTTATTGGTTTGAAAAATTATCTCAAGGATTCAAGTGCATCATTTAAACCTAATCTCATATTTCAATCTATCTCCTGAGATCAGTGGATTGATAGACGAAATTTGGTCAACTGATGATAAAGTCAATTGTGCATTAAAGAGTCAAATTTGAGTTTCAAAGATCACATTTCATCAAGACATGCAAAATATGAAATTTGATCATCAAAAATCAAGAAAGTCAAAAATCAAACTTTGCAAGACTTGGAAAAATTTCTATGTATTTTCTATACATGATTAATTTCATTACCTCGTGACATTTTTCTTCACCATAATTTAAGATAATTCAAATATTCAAATAAACAACAAAGCTGCATTTTTAAGTTAAAATTACAAATCCTAAACTTTGTCTTGGTTGAACTTTTCCCTTTGACTCAAACCTTGCCACTATGTTGTCCATAAAACCAAACTTGTATCATGGTACAAATAATGTTGTCCAATTTACTATTGAATAAAGCCCAAAGTCTGCACCAACCAGTGCAAGCATATCAGTCCAAAACCTATTGTTCCTACACAAAACTCTCTATGCAAAACCAGTCCTGCTATGCTGCCTCTAAACATTGTCACAACCTGCTCCCAAAACCTATTATGATGTCCATGCCTGCACTATATCAGTCCCCATATTTACACCAAATTAGCATATAAGAGCCACATATCAAAAGCTATGAAACAGCATACCCAAAAAGTTCAAAAATACTTATTTGTTTCCACCCAAATCTCAGCCAAACTTCATCTACAAATAAACTATTTTCACAACACACAAAGGGGTTGGCTTTTAGAGAGAGAATATAGAGTTTTAAACAAAAGTGTAACAAAACTTTTTTTGTAACTTCTGCTCATCTTCAGTTCTATCTTCATTCACAAAACCAAAAACTTAACCCATTATTCCACCTCGCAAGCTCTCCTATAAACCAGCCATCCAAATACTTCATATCACATAGAGATTGTTCAAACACAAGAATAGTTTCTATAGTGCCATTATCATCACTTTTCAAACACAAACAAAAGACAGTGTTATATAACTTGATTGGGTTGGAGTTGTTTCAGAAACTTCCAATATAGAGGGAGGACTGAAGAAGCTTCCTGGAGGTTCACTAAAGCCATCACAACATCTTGAAAGAGATTCAGACTCAAAACAGATTACAGTCTCAAGGTAAGTCTTCTTGACTTTGAACCTTTCATTTCAAACATCATTAGTGATTCATTGCTAAAGATAAATGTAGTAACCATTTCCTTTTGAAGCTAACCATTTCCTTGCTTTTCATTCTTGTCAATACTGTGTTGAGAACTGACCTGTACACACAATAGAACAATGTTCAAGGCAAAAAACTGCAGCATGAGTCGATGCATACTCACATGTGTCGACTCATTTTAGTGACAAAACATGGTATGAGTCGACACAAGGCCTTATGTGTCGATACATACTACTATCCAGACCTAAAATAGAAAGACAAAAGGTGTATGAGTTGACAGAAAACACGAATGTGTCGACACAAACAAGAAATGAGTCGATACATACCATTATGTATCGACTCATACTGAGTTGATTTTGGTTTTACAGGAATAAGAAAGGTTATGTGTCGATGCAAAGATGCATGTGTCGACACATAATGGTTAAAAAAAATATTGTTCCCTTTCTTTTACACTGTTTTTATGTTTTCTATATATTTTTTTCATTGCTATTCAATATAGTTGTAATAATTAAGCTCATTTCATCCCCATTTGTAAATTGTACCCCCATCCCCCAAGTGATGTAATAGTGTAGGATTTTAATTTCCGCAATTTATTGGTTTAATATAATTGTTAGTAATTAGGGTGTGTATGGTAAGATAAAATCAACCGTTAGAAAACCCTAATCTCAAAGACAAAAATTCATGCAATCGAAACACAATACACACGCGCGCATCTTTAAGGTAATCCCGCTTGTTGCCTACGAATAAATAGTCCTGTCCCTCGAATATGGGACACTTTAGCAAAGACCCTCGATAAAAAGATCGTAGTCCCTCGATGACTCTTCGATGTTGCCTTTGGTAAAAAGATCTTAGTCCCTACGAAAATTGCTAAAGCGTCTCATAATTTCCTTCTACGACTATGTAGCGACCCACGCCTTTCTCATCATATCTAAAGATAGGGATTCTTATCAATCAATGGTAAGGTAGAAATATCTAAAGGAGGAGGAAAAGAACAAAGACATTTTGAGTAGGTAGGACGCTCATAGTTGCTTGCTCACAAACTAAAACCATCTCCATACTAATACTTTCAAAACATCTCCAAAAAACCAACACCTCTTTGAATTATTTTCAAAACCAATACTTTGTATACATTCTTATAGAGACGAGAATCATTACAAAGTTTGCCAAAACAAAGGCGTTTTCAAAATATTTTCAAACTTACACCAATGACAAACACATTTCAAATAAAGCATTTTCAAAGTGATCAAGCAACTAAGAGCCCGTAGATAACTACGAATGAAAAGGGTGCTAACACCTTCCCTTTTCATAACCTACCCCCCGAACTCTAGAAAATATCTCAAAAGGTATTTCCTGTTCTTTTCACCCTTTCCTTTATTGGATAAAAGAAAATTCGGTGGTGACTATTTCTATCCGCGACATTTGTAATAAAACACAAAACACCCAAGTCAGTTCTCCCACTGTATTACAACCGTCCTTTCAGATTTTCAGCCCACCGAGATACCCTTTTTTATCCAAGCCGCCTTTTCAAGCTTTCGACTTTCCAGGTGTATAATATTTTGTATGTATATCCCTAATTGTTTCCTGAACCTTTTTGGTTCGTCGGGATGCCCTTATTTTGCCAAGGTATGTAAACCTAGCGGGTCTCTTTTCATGCGTAGTATTTTTCGACTATGTTCGCGTTCATAGGGCATGGAGAGTTGTCATTACTATGGTAGTAAGTGTTGTAGAAATTCCATAAAATATATGCTTGATTGCACATGACCTTTCATATGTGGGAGTCTGTTTTCCCCTGGGGTTAATCTGGTGTACCTGATGTTTGAAGTTTTGATCGAATTTCTGATAGTCTTGAGCTTCCTATGTGTCTTTTCTAAGAACTATCATGGAAGGATCCGAAGACATGATACTGACACCATTTGATACTACTAGAACAGACAAGCAATTTGGTGGTACCAAAGATCTTTTGATCAAGTCTCAGTATTTTAAGAACTTTTATAGAAGGATCCGAAGACATGATATTGACACCATCTGATACTACTGGCATAGACAAACAATTTGGTGGTGCTAGGGATGTTTTGATCAAGTCTCAGTATTTTAAGAACTGTCATAGAAGGATCCAAAGACATGATACTGACACCATCTGATACTACTGACATAGACAAGCAATTTGGTGGTCCCGGAGGTTTAACTTTCCAAATGGCTTTTGCTAAAACCCTTGATCAATGTAACATTGCCCCTAAGTGATTCAGATGGGGATCTGCCCCTAGCTATTCAGCACTTTTTAAGAGATTCTTTGAATCTCCACTTGACCACCCCAAATGTGCTTGGACAATGATCGTGTCATGCCCCTTGATATGGGAGATTTGGCATTGGAGGTGTCTTTCCATTTGAAGTGATTTTGTTCATTGAGAGGGTTTCTGTTCATTGGATATTCGTCGTGTAAATTTCTCCGTTGTCGAACAATTGGTCATATGCAATCAGTGGTATTCAACATGCAAAGCTTATGTCTGTCTCGAGAAAAAAATTTGAAAAATGCACTTTTAATTAGCAACAAAATTTTGTAAGAATATGAATTCAACTCAGGATTTACAGTAAGCCTTACAGGAGTCAGGATACCTTTTGTAACAATATGCTTTCTATCTAACCTATGCTTCAATTAAAACTTTTAAAGGGTTGTCATGTAGCCTGGTTGACGGTTTAAGAAACAAAGGATAAGGCTCAAAGTTTATTCGTACCCAACCCGTTCTCCATGATGTCCTTCGACCCTATACTCAGTTAATTGCGCATATGGATTCCAATTGAGTCTAGAATGGTATTTTAGGTAATGATTCGGATATTGGAAGTTATTTGAGTGGGCAGTCAATTTTTGCAACCTTTCTATGTTGTCGAGGATTTGTAACGAACTCTTTTTTTATTTTATTATCCCTAATTTTTTTCCTGACTGTTTTTGTCTTGAGACTACAGTCAATGGGATTCCCCAACTTTTCCTTCATAGGTTTTGACTCAGTGGGATTTTCCTTTGAGAGATAATGACTGCCTATTTTACGGGGAACCATCACCGTCTTTTCATTCAGAATGATGTTTTTGTTGTGTATGAAGTGAAAGCTTACGAGTGTATGTGTATTTGAATTAATTGAGAAACTACCATGCCCTAGGTTATGATTAAAGGTTTCAAATTATGCGAAAAAGAAAACTCCTACTTCTCAGGCTCAAAGGGGTTGACAAGGGATTATCTTCCTTATAACTCCACTATTTAGGATTTGAAACAACGGCAGTACATCGTCAGCAAGGTCTGTATGGAAGCATACTATATGAGATTATGGTATTGTTTTTGTCATCCTCCCTCTAAAGGCTTACGGCTTGTAGTCGAGAGTTGAATGTCATACAAAAAAGGAGTAAAAGCATAATTTATGTATAGTGAAAACGAATGGACTAACTCAAGACAAACATATGCAATGCATTAGTGAGAACAACCAAAGTCTGACATAAAGACAAGTGTTTAAGCAAACAAAGAAACTACAACTGAAAATTCGAATGAACAAAAACTTCTCTGCCTAAATTGGTCACTTCAGATGGTATGACTTTGAGGGATGACAGAAAAACTCAAGTTGACCGTCTTGTGTAAATTCCAACACTCCTTCGTTGATCAGGTCTTTAATCTTGTTTTTTAACGCCCAACATTGGTTAGTGTCGTGTCCAGGACTGTTGGAATGGTACGCGCACCTTTCATTATGTTTGTAACGGGAAGAAGAAGTATTGAGCCTTTGAGGAGGATCCTTCAACTTAATCAGTTTGGCCTTCAACATATGATGCAACGCTTGAGCCAAGGACATGTTGATCTCGGTAAATTGTCTTTTGGGCGTATCTTGCTTATGCTGACTACCCTGTCGTTGTTAGCGAGGTCATTGTTGGACTCGCGGTGTAGTAGCAATTTTGAAAGGTGTTCTCTCGACCAAGCCAACTTCTTTTCTTATTGGGGGTTGATTGATGACTTGATCCCCGATTCTAACCATTTGTACCATGTGGTTGTATTCATCTTGATAAAGCTTGTTGGAGAGGATTCTAAACTCTTCTTGTCCCCGAGATAAGTTTTGGATAAGAGCCATCTGCCTTAACATCTCGATTTTCATCATTGCTATCTCAACTTGTAGTTGTTTCAGCTGGTCATCCCTGTTATCTTCGGGATTCTTCTCGGTCATGTTCTTAATGAGGAATGCTTTCACTTCTTCTTGCCCCTTGGATAGATTCAGGAACAATTCTTGAAGCTGGTCATTTTGGGTCTTAAGATCTTAGACAGTCTATTCGAGAGCCATATTTTTCAGAAATAAACAGTAAGCGGATGAGAAAACCTATATGGGGAAAACCTATTATGATATGATGCATGGTATGTGGGTGCAATGTTTTCAAGGATCTCGCGGGGTAAACAAAAGAAAATGTCAGAAGTTAAACTTTGATTACAACTTTGATTGAAGAACTTCGTATCGTTGAATGCCCTTCTATGAGAATCAAGCTCACCATGTCAAGTGGGTCATAGCCCTTGACTCAAGTTATCGTGCTTTGGTCTTTGACAACATTGGTTAGAGGAAAATAAATCTGCTTGCCCTTGATAGACGGCTGGTTCAATATAACCCTACATCACAGACCCTTGAGACCCTTGGAATGGTTATTAAAAATGTTATAGCCTGATGTCAAGATACGTATGCTATGCACCAAGCAAAAGTGTAAGGTGGTGATTACAAACAAGCCCCTGCAAGAAATTCAAGTTTGGTTAGATATTAAATACAAACAAGCCCTACAAGGAGTTCAAGTTGTCAGATCATAAATTCAAACAAGTCACACAAGTAACCTTAGGTTCAGGCTTGCATGGGGTTTATAGGTAAGTACCCTCTTGAAGTTTTTGTTGGTTCAACCTGTCCTAGAAATTAAACGGGTTCTAGGGAATATCAATAACATTTATCTTTCTTCATCGGACATTGTTTCAACACAAGCCTCTTTATTGGTGACCGAAATATCCCGAAATTTCGATCTCAATGAGCGTAGTATCGAGTATCAACCAGTCTTTAGCTCTACACCAAATCCGGCTATCTCACCACTTCCTAATGGCCAAATTGTTCAACTAAAGGTTCTATGGTCATTTAATGCTTCATGACACCACACAGTGGCCCCGTATTCTCCTCGATTCGCCACAAGGGATACTGGTACCAACAAATGTGTCACATTAATGTAGCTATCACTTCAACCATATAGGTCTATGCTGTACAATCTCCACGATCTTTGCTACTTACCTGATAATATTCCCAGATTCAGGTAGAGGATCCATACAAAACCCAAAAATAACCCATAATGTAAAGCAAGCAAGTTCAAACAATGAAAGAATTTTAAGATGATCTAGTCTCTAAGGTAACCCCTTTTAAGTTATTTCTCTAGCAGAGTCGTCAGTTCTGTAATAAAATGGGAGAACTGACTTGGGTGTTTTTCGTTTGATTGCAATTATTGCAGATAGCAAGAGTTGTCACCGACTTTTCTTTTATCCAATAAAGGAAAGGGTGAAAAGAACAGGAAAGACCTTTTGAGAATTTTTCTTGAGTTCGGGGGGTAGGTTATAAAAAGGGAAGGTGTTAGCACCCTTTTCATCCGTAGTTATCTACGGGCTCTTAGTTTCTAGCTCATTTTGAAAATACTTTATGAAATGTGTTTGTGTTTGTTTGAAAGTATTTTTGAAAAGTGCCTTCGTTTAGGCAAAACTTGTAATGATTCTCGTCTCTATAAGAATGTATACAAAGTGTTGACTTTTGAAAATATTTCATGAAAGTGTTAGTGTGTTTGAAAGATGTTTTAGTTCTGAAATATTTGTGAGCAAGCAACTAAGAACGTTTTACCTACTCAAAAAGTCTTTGTTCTTTTCCTCTTCCCTTAGATAGTGTTATCTTACCATTAGTTGGTAAGAAACCATATCATTGGATGTGAAGGGACATGCGTGAGTCATTGTACAGTCATAGAAGGCAACATTGTAGGATACCTTAGCAATCTATCGTAAGGGACTAAGATCGTTTACCAAAGGCAGTGTAGAAGGGTCATCGAGGGACTATAATCTTATAATCGAGGGTCTTTGCTAAAGTATCCCACGTTCGAGGGACATGACTGTTTAATTCTAAGGCAACAAGTATGGGTTAAACCCTAGAGGTGAAAGTGTGCAAACTATTTTTGTTTTCATGCATTTTGTCTTGAATTAAGGTTGTCTACTTCTTTGATTTATGTTTTGCCATACAAATCCTAATTACTAGCAATAATGTGAAAAGCAATAAATTACGGAATTTAAAAGTCCTACGCTATTAGATCACTTTAGGGGATGGGGATATAAATTACAAATAGAGATGAAAGAAATTAAAACCTAATTACTATTACAACCATGTTGAATAATGCCAAATAAAATATACAAGAATGTAAAGATAATGTAAAAGAAAAGAAAATTGTTTTATTTTTTATTTTTTTGGGTAGAAAAGGTTTTATGGTTAACCTAATTAATCTAATTAATTTACAAGAGAAATTAATTAATCATTTAACAAGACCTAAAATCTAAGTTAGTTAAAATAAACCCTAAGTCTAATTTGATTGCTTAGAAAATAATTTTGTTAATATTAATTTGGAAAAGAAATGTTTTTTTTTATAAAAAAGAAGTAATAAAAATCTAATTTAATTAACAAAATGAGATAAAGTATTAAACTATTTTTAATTTAGTTATTTTATATATATATATATATATATATATATATATATATATATATATATATATATATATATATATATATATATATATATATATATATATAT